>JARHVA010004115.1:235000-330000 GCA_037957365.1 Torreya grandis
TTCTTGTCAAATACTCAAGCTAAAAAGTCTTTGAAAAGACAAATCCGAGGTTGAACACATTGATAGGGTTTGTAGGTCAAACCAACCCCTTAACAAGGTTAAATAACATCATTTATGGTTAACATAGGTTTAATATAATTAAATTAGAATAGAGGTTTATGTTAAAACACTAAAATTTAAGAGAAAATAATGAGTAGAATTTAAAAACAACAAATAATACAATTTACAATAGTAAGGAAGGGTATAAGATTAAAGGTTTAGGATGATTTTAAGTGGGCATATGGTCCATCAAGGCATGTTTGAGTCCTTCATAAACCTACCTTTAGCCCTTTATAACCTACACACTCAATATAAACATTAAATACATCCATATAAAATTAAGACATATCTAGAATAATTTGAAACAAGTATATATGTAATTGTCACTACAAAATAAATCTACAAGACAATTATATATGTTAATAAATTGAATATAATAAACTGTAAATTCATAAATTAAAACATCATGATAATCAATATCAATAATTTGATAATGTTGGGCCCCTAACCCATTAGTAGAGTATTCTCACCAAAATGACATCTACCTCGGCACAAGACGATCATTTTGTCGAATGATTATCCTTTGGGTTTTTTGTAGCTAGCTAGAGGTTGTATTACATATCTTCCACTACTTGGCAGGTAGATAAATATATCCTAGATTTTGTGGTATATTCAAGTATTTGAAGATATTTGGAAGCTATAGTGTAGACTTCATGGAGTCATGGAGCTAGTGGTTATGATGACCAAGTTCCAGATCAACACTCAAAGTGCACCTTTTTCCCTAGAAAAAATGCTCCTAAAGGCTTATTTAAGGAGATCAAGCCTAAATAGGTAGAGAGATGAATAAAAGTAGTGGAGCTCTAGTGAAATGCATTATTGACATACATTGTTTAAACTACCATTAAGGCTTTATAAATAGTATGGAGGCCACATGGATCTATTTGTATGTGCCCAAACTTATTTGTGAGCCTTTGGGTTGTTAATATTATGAAATGAATAAAAAATCTATTATGGAATTTGATCAAATGATGAGTGTTGTGAATTTATATATACTGTGTCTAATTTTCATGTTTCATTGTATTAATAATGGAATGTGTATATTTTTAATGTCATACCTTTGAATTAATTTCATGAATTGATGTTCAAAGTATGATGTGGGTTCATGGGTTTTTCTAGTCTTTCTATTTTAACGGAGTATCTATAAACTTCTATGAGGTCACCATTATTTAGAACAATGGATGAGTATAGGTCTATTCTAGTAACCCAATACTTATGTAATTCACATCTATTTAATATGAGTAATAGTAGCCTTATGTCCTTTTAAGTAACTATATGACACTAGGCTTAGTCCATAAAATGCTTGCACCTTTAGATTTGCCTTAATTTTTTATTGAAATGTTAAAGTCCCCTAATTTAAGCCTCATGCTATGACACAACTAGCCCAACACAGGCCCATATTCCTTCTTAGATATGCTATGGGTGAGGACATAAGGCATGTGCCTTGTGTGGATTGATGCTAGCATAGCTGAGGGAATAAATGTTGAGCACAAAGGGAACACCCCATGATTATACCTAATTTTAATAAACCTAGAACTGACTAAATGAGTTTTTCACAACATTTTAGTTATGTTGCTAGGACCCATGTTGAATTTTATTATTGTGATCATGTAACAAAATGATGTACCAACTTTCTCTCAAAAACATTAAGCACTGGCTACAAAATGTGGAATATAGATTTATGTTGAAGCATCCAACTTGTAATAGATAAAAGCTAATAAGATGGGTTCAAGATAGCCTATATGATGATTTGTATGAATCTTTTTTCTATGAGTTACCTAAGCATGTGTATAGGTGGTTGGATATATATTCAACTCATAGAAGATGAAGCTATGGATGGTGCTACAAGTGGACTAAGGAGCTCCTATATAGGCTTGAGACCTTGGATGTTACTTGGACTAGAATGGTGGATAAATGGTGCCAAAGATCTCTAAATATCTACATACTTGAGTTCATAGTCTCAACATATTTGTGCCCAAAGGAAATTGAGTACCAATTTTTGTGTAACTCGAGAGGTATGTTTGTGAAGGAGTTAGGTGCATAGCTCAAGAAGCTAATGGTGGATTACTATTTTGAAACTTTGGGGATGGAAGGCTTAAATCCTTTCATGTATGATTTGTGCAAGGGTAGATAAGGGGATGTGTAGGGTAGGCATAATGGAAGGGGATGATAAAATTAACACCCAAGAGCTTAGAAGATAGACCTATAATCAGAGACAACTCATATTGATGGAGGATCTAAAACCTAGAAGTGTTGAGAGGACCCATAGTGAATGGGAAGGGAATGAGGAAGGATCTCTTGAAATACTTCAATGTGATGATGAGAGATATAATAAAGTGATTAATCAATCTCAACACTTGATAAGGGTGAAATTCATTGGGTTTGTACAAGATTTGGTGACCCTAGATATGTTTGATGCACTTACCTCCTTTGAACCTACAGTGCATGCTCACATGCTAGATCCCCCACTTAAATAAAGCATATAAGTAATTATTTACTCTTTTAATGACTTAGACCTTAAATGTTTTATATACTTAGATTGAAACTTTGTGATGGGATATATTACTCCATATAAAGAGGTGAGCATAAATACCTCTAGACCATTGGGAATTATCTCACCATAATAAAACTTAAGTGTGAACATACCAACTTAGTTGATGTTAGAAATACAAAGAGGGAAACAACCTAAAGGAAGTGGTCTAGTTCTATAAAAAATTACCATATCACCATCAACATCAATTGTGGTAGTAATAATGATAGGAGCAATACCTAACCCCATGGCTAGAGGAATTAGAGGACCACTACCAAGATAGGCATCAGGGGACAAGTGCCTCAAATAACAACTACCCCTCCATAACAGATCTACTATGAGATGGCCATGCACCTACCAAAGGAACTTAATGTGTAAAATGCTATAGAACATTTTATAAAAGTGTGAATTATAATGGTGTGCATGAGAAATAACCTAATCAGAGTGTAAGGCTACTTAATTTATGACCACTTAACTTGATTACATCCATACCTAGTATAGGAAATTTTATTACAACCAAGCCATGGTTGACTATGATATCTTGAAGGATGCATTCCTGAAGGAATTTGACATTCCATAGTTTTAACAATAGAGAATCATTATGATAAAAGAGAGTACCTAGTAACTCTTAAAGAGTGTGTGTTTGTATGATGCAAGGTTTAAAACTCTTCTATCAAGCTCTTGTATGATATTAACCCTTCTCAACATATATAATGATTCATTTGGGGATTTTTCATGCCATTCTAAAGAGAATTTCCCATGAATATTTTTACTAACCCTTGAGAATCCCTTGAAGCCACATTCAGAGCTAAGGTAGTCAAAATTACAAACACTAGGATCAGCCCATTTATGGAAGAATAGATTATATCTATGGCATCTTAATTACAAATGATTATTGCCAAATCTTCACATGATGCTCAAAGTGGACTATGGTGCATTGACTGTGAAGTAGAATGCCATAATATAACTAAATACCCATAAAGGAATGTGCACACCTTGCTTTTAATCTATAAAGTCTATTGAGAAGTGCATGACATTAGAAATTGTCTTTTATTGAAACATGCCATCGAAGTCAACACAATGATCTATTATCATCTATGTGATTCTTATACCCATATTACTACTAATTATTAGGTGATTGACAAAATACACAAAAACATGGAAATGGGCACACAATAAGCTATCAAAGTAGTCAGAGGGTAGGTAAACCAATGTAATGATGGATTTGGCCAATAGAATATAGGATATAATGAAGTACTAGAGGGTAAGGCAAAGGATGTGGTGGTTAGAGTTTCCCAATGCACTCATGTTATAAGTGTGGCTCAATAGAGAATTATTAGCTTGACTACCTTACACATCCCTTGTGTGGATATTATCGAGGACCCCATAAGGTCTAATAATGTCTTGACCTATACAAATAGTTGACCCAAGGTATGCCTAACATAAACAAGGGTGTAACAATTATTTGACACAAGTAGAAAGTATAAAAATAGACCCTAAAGGGACCACAAAAATGCATATAGATAGTCAAGGTATAGGAAACTACTCATTATCGATTCACCACTTAGTCGCCAATTATGTTAGTGCCTGAATTATTCCTAGAGTATGGGGATAAAGATCATAATGAGTGTATAACATGGCCTAAACCCAAAGTTACATTATAACTAGACCTAGTGCACTAAAAAGATGTATTATATTAATCTATGAGTGTCATCCAAAACATGCAAGGGGATATATAATTAGTATGAGACATAGAAGCATAGGATACCACCTCTCATAAGAAGCAAGATATATAGGAAACTAAATTAAAAAAATTAAATGAGATCTTAGGCCTCCTGGAGATATAAGGAATGTTTCCCCTATTAAATAATTTGCTCTTAGAGCATGTAGTTCAAAATAAAATTAAGGTCATAGTTTTACATATGGAGAGGGTACGAGAGGTTTGATATACTTATAATGTTGAATATGACCAAGAACTCCTGATGGATTCCATAATTGATAGATCTTCCATCTCTTAGGTTCTTATGAACACAAGCACCAAGGTCAACATCTTGACCAATAATGCCTATGAGAAAATGGGTAGACTAGCCTTGAGACCTTCCCTTCATGTACTTTTCATGGCTAATAAGACCTGAGTGTAACCTATTAGTATTATAAAAATCACAATTATAGATATCATGGGTTTCAAATTCTATGTTGAATTTGAAGTGATAGAGTTAACAAAGCAAGACAACTACCTAATGCTCATAAGAAGGCCATGGTGTTCTCCAAACAATTATAATATTCAATTTAAAAGGCCTTATATGACATTATATAATTTAAAGGATAGGGTAGTTATACGCCTCTCAAATTACCAAGGACTCTTCTATGTCAAGAGCATGAACATTAAATATGAGATCAACCATATCTATAACATCATGGAACAAGGTACTGACACTCTTGATCTGAATGATCAAGGAATCCTCTCTTTGGAAGATGTAAAATCACCCTCAAACACCACCAATGTTTCTTGTGATCTATTGGTCAAGGAAGCATATGAGACCACTAGTCAATGGTCTCACTTGGTGCATGTAAAGGCATAAAAAATAATAAAGATAGAATGGGTACATATCGATTGTGCTTCCAAAAGATGGGTACCTTATGCCAAGGAAAGGGGAAAGAGAGTGTTTTGCCTTAGTAAGGGAAAACTTGAAGTGCTCCAAAGATATGAAGTAATCCAATGGAAGACTATGTCTGTGACCTTAAATCATGCATCCCAAAAGAGATGAATATAATGGGGACACTAATGTATACATTAAAGAGCACTACTGCTCATTGGTGGGTAGTGTAGAAGCTAAGATTGCCAAAAAGGAAAGATGTGAAGGTAGACATTTACACAATGTTTGGAAAAATCAATGAGGAACTAGACATTTCAGCCTACTCTAGTGATTTTGACCCTATTACACATGTACATCTTTGTGAAGAGACATGGATTGTTTGCAATCACAATTACCCAAAGAATCTATGGCTGCATGCCTTATATAGGAACTTGAATACTTGGGCATGGGAATGGTACATATTTAATGAGACACACCATGAAAAAACCAAATGGGATGCCCTTAAGGAGTAGTTGGTTCATACCTTCTCTTTTTCTTTACAAAACCTTGAATTAATTGAGCCATTAAAAGTAGTCCGGAGGTTAGTGTTTGAGGTCACTTTTATATTAGAAAATCACCTAAATGACATGTTTGGTGAAAAAGGGTTAGAACTCTTCACCTTATTTAAATTTTAAAAATTTCAACAATGACTCTAATGATGAATATGATGACACATGGAAGGTTTGAAAGTAGAATAATTTGATATGGAAAAGGAAGTTAGTGTTCAAAGTTGAGGATAGTTCCTTAGAAGGAGAAGACCCTACACATCTTCTAGTAGAAATAACTAAGGGTAGTAGACAAGTTGAGGTTTCACACCAAGATAAGAATTATCCCCACTGAGTACCATTAAAGACTACCAAAGTAGATATTAGTTCAGAGGGGAACTCAAAATTACCACTTTGTGTGCCTATTGGTCTAACATAGAGTTGGTGCATATTGTTGATCTCATAAAGGAATTATAAGACTTATTCCCATATAAATAAAATGATATTAAAGGTTCAAACCCATCCCTATAGAAGATTAGCATCAAACTAGCTGATGGTGAAAGACCTGTCAAGAAGCATCCTTACATGATGAACCCAAATATTTATGCTAAGGTCAAGATAGAGATCGATGGCATGTTAGCCACAAGTTTCATCTACCCTATAAAAGAATCCAAATAAGATATCCCCATGGTTTTCAAAATCAAAAAGGATAGGTGCATTCAAATTTGTGTTGATAATAGACTGTTGAATGCTACCTGCATAACTGAGCACTTTCTAACTCTATTCATTGATGAAGTATTAGATGGAATCATAGGTTTAAAAATATATAGATTTATTGATGGGTACATAAGATACCATCAAGTCTAGATCAATAATTAGGATAATCCTAATATCACCTTTGTGAAGGAATGGGGTTATTTCAAATATAACATGATGCCATTTGGACTAAAGAATGTACCAACTATTTTCTCCCAGGTGGTGATCACTGTATTCGAAGACTTAATTTTGTTGATGCTTGGATTTTCACCATTGAGGAGACACTCAACTCTCCTCATCCAAGTGACAATTATGTTGAGATGAATCTCTAGATTAGGGGATAGCTCCCCTTGATGCACCTTTAATCTCTTTCTAAACTAACAACTCTGAATGAAAAGAGAGAAGGAAAACAACTAAGAAAACAAGCGGTGATGCACTGATATTTGATATCCTATTAAATGATCGAAACCACTACTTAAAGGTAAACAAGGATGTTTCACACAAAATCACAATAAAATACATTGTTACATTATTATTTCATAAGTTAGATTTAGGAAGGTACTTAATTTTTAGGAGGGTGATGAATTAATCTATAAAGATAATACACATATACCACTTCTAAGACATTTATACACTTAGTAAATAATACTAACAAAGACCTACAATAACATCTCTTCTACACATTGGTAAGTGACCATAGATTGAAATGATATAAAATTACCTTTTCACTACTCATTATCAACAAGATTCAAACTTATACTCAATAGTGTAATGTGTGAATTGTGAAATCACTTGTATTTTCTTCAATAATTACCAGTACAAATCTGACCTGAGTTTCACTATAATTTTTTGGAAGGGAGGTCAAGAGAATGAAATGTAAAGATCAATCAGGCATGTGCCAACTAAGAATATAAATAGTTATTATACATTCTATAAGATGCTCTCAATGGTTATACCAACATAATCAAGATGTCTCAAACTATGTTGTGTTATAAATGGGCTCGGTTGTTGAAAATTTATTTTTACATTAGTTGCTCTTTGTTGGCTTCTCATGATGTGAAATGGTGTAACAACTCAAACTATTGACTTGCTTATTTTCACTTTCTATGCATCAGACATGTAGAACTCCACCATGTGTCACTTCCACATTCATCTTCAGGTTCTCACACTTTTTTTAACTCCAATGGCTATTCCTTGCAACTCAAAATTGACATTTTGTGAGCCGTCACTCGATTATTTATTTCAGACATTTATTTTTGGACCTTTTATTCAAAGAAATTGTCTATAGATTTTATTTTGAGCTCATTGCTTTTTCATTTCCTTTGGACAAAAAATCTGAAGGAATTCTTCCTATTTATTTCCTTTGAACAAAAAGTCTAAAGGCATTATTTTGGGGTTTCTCTTTAGTCACTTATCGTCATATTTTCCTATGTATTTTTGATTGGTCCCTTTGGATAAGTTGAAGTGCCCTTTAGAGAAATTGTAATATCCTTCGAAGAAATTGTAATGCCCTTCGGCTTTTGGAAATGTTCCTTCAAGATTTTAAAAATGCCTTTCGATAAAAATGAAGTGATACTTCGAAAATGCAAGTTCCCCTTCAGAAAAATGAAAGTACCCTTTATAAAAGTTACAAACATATCCTTTGGAAAAGTTACAAGGGTCCCTTTTGGATTGAAGATATCTTTTAGAGAAATTGTAAAGTACCCTTCAGAACTCTGGAATGGCCCTTTCAGATTTTTTGAAAATGACCTTTCCAAAGGGAAAAATATCCTTTGAGAACTTTGAAGTGAGCCAAAGTGCCCTTAAAAAAAGTTAAAGTGCCCATTCTGAAAGGAAACATACCCTTCTAAAGACTTGTCTAGGCCATTTATTATGAGAAAGTATCCTTCGGGAAAGTTGAACATACCCTTTGAAAAAAGTTACCTTGAGAATATTTTAAAAAAGAATTCCACCAAATGAAAGCCTGAAAGAAATACACTTAAGGAAAAATCCTTGGATAAAGAGTCTGATAGAATTTGGCAAAGGCTTAGAATAGAAACTTGAAAGAATTCATTGCAAAGGACATAGCCAAAAGACTAAAGAATAAATCTTTCAAATGGAAAACACTTGGGTTGTTTATGTCTAAAAGTCTTCAGTTTTGTATAAGAACATTTATTTTGAATGAAACCTACATACTAGACTTGGGAAAAAGTATAGACTCAAACATTTGTTTGTAAAAAGAAGTGTCCAATTTTGGCCTAAAGAGCCAAAATTTGGTCAACAAATTGGTGACTCATAGAGGCAATATGCCTACTATACTAACCATACTAGTAGCCTTATCCAACTCAGGGCTAATGGAGTCAATGGATTCTTGAAGATGAATAACAAGGATTATGCCAAAACAAAACATAAGTAAACACACCACAAAATAATAGAAATACCAAGCAAAGACAACATAGAACTAGATAAGGACAAACTCACACATGTGCATAAGCACTGAGGAAACATGAGGAAAATAGGAAACTATTTACAAAAAAAAGAGAACTCAGTAATAATGTTTTAGATATATCCCATTAAATGAGATATGAAGCTCTTCTCCATCCAACCTTAAGAGTTGGAAAGCATTATGTTATTTGTATTTTTTAATCACATATGGGCCAGTCCATAAAGCATTAAACTTTGTGTCTTCTAGACTTGGTCCTATCTTCATCCCATTTCAAGACAATGTCTTCTTATTTGAAACTCCTTGGCATCGATTTCTTGTCAAAATACTTCTTTATTTGCTCTTGGTGAGTTGTAATGGTGTCCATATCTTGATCTCTTGTCTCCTCAAGTTCTATCAACTCACATAATCTAACCTCCATGTTGTCATTCTCTATTAGTTGTAGCTGATATGTGAGGTCTAAAGTTGGTAACTCAAGTGAGATATGAAGCCTAGTCTCCCTTCCATACACAAGTGTATATGGTGAGTTCCCAAGTACTCTCTTTAGGGTGATCCTATTAACCCAAAGGGATATCTTTAACTGGTGTGCTAAGTACTTTAATTCTCCTCCATAGTTCTTATTTGTGGACTTAGCTAGTCCATTTCCTTGGGGATAGTAGTTGGAGGAGGTGATAATATATATGCCATGATTCAAATCCCATTCACTTTTCCTTGTTCCTAAGAAGGCTAGTGCATTATCAAAAATGATTATTCAAGGAGCTCCAAATCTGGTTCCTATACCTTCATTGAAGTCTAAGAATGAGTATTTATTTACCTTCTTAAGAGATACATTTTCCACCCATCTTGTAAAATAATCAGTGGTTGTCAACACCCACTTGTGACCAACACTAGAAGAAGGATTGATCAGACCTATAAAATCTAAACCCCATTACATGAAGGGTTGTTCAACCTAGATTGGATAAAGAGGCAAGGTAGCTAACCTTTTTTTACCATAAAAAAGATCATATTTTTGATATTTCCTTACCTAGGTGTGAGTGTCCTTAAACAAGATAGGCCAAAAGTATCCAGCTCTCATAACCTTAACAACTATAGTTCTTAGAGAAAAATGGCCACTAGCTGGCCCATCATGGAACTCATGCAATACTTTGTCAATCTAATCTAAATCAATACACCTCAAAATCACACCTAAAAATTTCTTTTTAAAAATCACTCCATCAACAAGTACATAAGGAATGGATATCATCCTAAAATACCTTCTTCTAGCTCTGTCAAGACCTTGTGGAAACTCACCAATTAGAAGGAAATGAATCATGTCTTGTGTCTAGCTCCTTATGTCTAAAGGTATAGCTACTATAGGATCATCATGAAGTTCCAAAACAACCTTCCTTTACTCTTTCAAATCTGAAGCAAGATGCTCACATAGTCCATTCCCTTTCACTAACTTGGTTGTTCTGATCTCCACATCATATTCCATGACTTTGGTGATCCAACCCACCCTTTTCTAATTCAAATCTCTGCTCAACAAAAAGTATTTTACACTAAGATGAGAAAAAAAATGTGAATCTTATTTCTAGACAACATATGCCTAAACTTCTTCAAACTCCTTATGACTGAAAGCATTTATTGCTCAACATATGTGTATCTTGTCTCATAGCCTTCCAAGCCTTGACTGAAAAAGGGAATAAGTTGTTATAAATTTTAATCATTATCTTGAGTAATCATGGTAGAGATTACCTATTCATTCCCAAAAGTATACAGGTTGAATTCCCTAGAGAAGTTAGGACTTGTAAGAGTAGGGGCTTGGGAAATGGCTTGTTTGATATCTTCAAAACTTTCTTTTCTCCTTCATGTCAAGTGAATGTCTCATCCTTAGTATATATGTTAAGGGCTTGACCATATTACCAAAATTATGAATGAACCTCCTAATGAAATTTTTCTTACCAAAGAATCTTTGTAGACCCTTCTTATGTTTGGGTAAAGACAATGCCAAGATGGCACTTACCCTTTTTGGATCAATGGACAAACCTTTCTTGGAAATAATGTGGCCTAAGAGTTTGTCTTCATGAATAATAAACACACAATTATTTAGGTTTAGATATATCCTAAAATATCTACACCTCTCAAAAATCTAACTTAGGTACTTCAAATGATCATTTGCATCCTTGGAGAAAACTATCACATCATCAAGATAAACTAATACAATGTTATTGATTAGTCCTTAGAAAGCCATGTCCATTACACATTGGACAGTAGCTCTAGAATTTGACAATCCAAATGGCATAATACTATAGGCATACATGCTCCATTTGGTGGTGAAGGCTATCTTGTATTGGTCACTTTCTTTTACCAAAATTTTATTGTACCCAGAATAACCATCTAAGAGAGAAAACCTCTCACTACTTACCACCACTTGTAGAATTTGTTCCATGGAAGGGAGGGAATAATTGTATCTCAAATACACTCTATTAAAATCCCTAAATTATACACACAACATAATCTCTCCATTATTATTTCTAATAGGGACTAAGTTGGCCAGCCAAGAAGAAGAATGCTTGATGGGAAAGATAATTTTGGACTCAATCAGTTTGGTGTGTTCTTTCCTCATGAGAGGCTTAATCTTGGGATTTATTTTCCTTTATATTTTATTGATGGGTTTGGCATTTCCATCTAGATGTATGGTATGTTGAGCTAATATTAGATCAAAACCCTTCAAATCACTATACTTCCATGCAAAAATATGACCAAACTCTTTGCATAGTTTAATAAAATCATTCCTCTCTTAAATAATGCATACCTTCCTAAGTGCAAGTAGATTATCTTTAAATATTTATACCCTTTCATATTTATCTTTCTTGATTTACATGCTTACCTTCTCCTTTTTGAGCTAGTCATCTTCATTGAATATGCTTTTAAGAGTCACTAGGCCTTTGGGAAGCTTGTTAAATTTTAGCTACACAATCTACCCTCCATATTGCTAGTGAAGCTTAGAATGATTATTTGTAGAGAACTTAGCCTCTTATTGTAAGAAAAGGGATATCTATTCATCACTCTTGAAAAATTGCTAATTGGTGACATTATCTGGTATAGAAGGTCTTACAATCACCTTTAGATGAGGTTAATTCTTGTCTTCTCTTATGCCTTTTAGAACATCAAATTGAGCACTAATAGATGCCAATATACTAACATGTTTATTATCTTCCCTTAAAATATAAGTGATATTAAATGCCATGAAGTATTCTACAAGGTCCCAAAATCTATGATTATAGGACTTGAGCAAGGAGTTCTTAGTCAAATTATGCCCTCTAAATTGATTGATGACAAGCTCACTATCACCAAACACTTGCAATTCTTTGACACCACTTTTCCTTGCCCACTCGAGACCATGAATGAGGGCCTCATATTCTAATATATTACAAGAACAAGAGAAATGAAATTTAAAAGTTAAAAAATACCTTTCCTTTGAAGGTGAAACCAACAATTCTCCACCACCATCCCCAATCTTGCTTCTAGACCTATCAAAGATAAGCTACCACAAGTTATTCACATATTCATTTAAATTCATAAAATTGGGAATGAAATAATAATTCTCATGCATATAATATACTACACGAATATATTACTTAATAAACTTTTAAGGATCATGCACATAGTTGTCATCTCCCCACTCATCTAGACAAAAATAAAAAATTACTTCAAGTGAAGATGATGGGGATTGATCAATGTGAAACTCTTATTCATCAATGATAGTTATTGATTTCTTAAAATTGCGCTATATCTTAATCAACAACAATGGGAAGTTTCAAGCTATGGGACAATGCGGCTTGAAAATGGTCTCTTCTTTTGTATTAGGTGTTGGGGAAAAGGGATAGGAGACTAAATAGAAACGCAAAATGCAGGAATTGAAACCTAACTATGGTGATGTGCCTGAGAGTAATCCTAATCCTAAACTGAGCATAGTGAAACTATTATGTGATTTTATTACATTTAAGAGCAGACAAGTGCATGATCAATGTAAAAGATTAGAATAAGAGAAATAGAGGCTCACAACAGGGGAGTCTTTTGTTGAGATACATGAATTGTCAAAAAAGGCATAGTGTTCAATATTCTTAATAGAATCTTCCAATCACATAAGAGGCACAGAAGTCACACATAGTCATGTAAATTTTTAGATTCAAGAAAATGAGACAAAAGCAAATAACATTTCCAATCACCGCACTAGAAAATCTACAGTGTAGACTACTTTGCAAACAACACAGATAACATCAACAAAGGCATGAAGCTCAAATTTCCTCAATTCATTCAACCACATAAGGGGAACAAAAACATGCACGATTACATAAACTTTACAACTCAAGAAAATTGAGACAAGAGCAAATGATATTATTGGCCACAAACTTCAGATAGTTTAAAACTATGAGAATTCCCCCACCTTTTTTTTAGATTTTACAATTCTTCTTCTTTTATAGCCCTAGATACGTAAATAAAAAATAATAATTTGAACTTTGGTGCATTCAATGCTTTGAAAATCCATGCTGGAGAAGAACAGCTGCCCTTAACTACGGCATGGTGATTCCTGACTAGTTCCTCTCTTCGCGCCTAAATTTCAAATTTCATCATGTACTAGGCTAATCAACTGTCTATTCTACCTCCACTATTAAGAGACACATAGAAGGCATCTTCAATGCTTGCAATCCCCAAAAAAATACCTAGTGCACTGCTCCATCTACTCGAATTAACTCTCACCGAATTTCCCTCCATTTTTGCTATAACAGGTAGACGGGCACTCTGTTCTATTTGTAATGGGAGAGGACCCTTAGCCAATTTATGAAAAACTCTCCTTTAGGCATCAAAAAATGACATTTGGTGCTCTCCACTGAGTTTATCAAAAACACGTGGCCCTCTCCCTTTCCTTGGCCATGCTGTAGATTTATTGGCGACTCATAACAGTGTCTTACAGATGGCGACACCTAGCAGCTTCCGTAGATTTTGAAGTAACACCCGAGGCCCACCACAACCTTTATTCAGTAATGAAACTCGAGGATGATCCATTAGATGTTGACATGTGTAAATCTCTATTTCTCCTGAGAAGATATGTGGCATCTTCTGCTTCTTCATTTAAAGGTACGTGGTGCCTTTCATTGCCTTTTGGGGATGGGGTAAAAAGGGACCAGAGAGTGACACTTGGCAGCCTCCACTACTCTTAGCACTTAATAAAAATGAAAGGATGCCTTTTTGTGTTGAATGAAATCATTGGACCAAAGTCTCCTAGATGACGACACGTGGCAGCTTGTGATTTTTCTCTAAAAAGGTATTTCAGGGCCTCTGCAACTGCCACTTGGTGCTTTCCACCTTTTATGCTACCTTATGTTGAAAGTCTTTGAATGAAGTGCGGATGCCGATATGAGACATAGATGCTGACACATGGTGTGTTCTGCTTAACTACTACTGGGTATGTGGCATGGTCTATAGTTCTCAAAGGTTACAAAAAGGGGACTCGGAGGATGCCAACTATCGGCTTTGTCTCCCAGAAAGTGACACTTGGTAGCATCCACTTGAATTAATACTCAGGCAAAAATGAGATGAAGGAAACAAGAAGGGGAAAAAGACCTACTTGGAGGGTGATACTTGGCAGCTTCCACTGTATCTCAACACTTAGGAAAAATGAATTGGCCCTCTACTTCAAAATTCTACCACTTCACTCGAAGAACCAAAATTTTAGTTGCTCGACTGAAAATAATAGAATACAACATAGAGTAGGAAATTATTCTACAATTATTGGCAACCATCAGGGCTTTTGAGCCTGCTCAAAAAGAAATTGACTCCCACTCGATCAAAATTTCAAAGTTTACAGCATCAAAAGAGCTGTCTGGAAGATAGACCACTCATGGTCAGATAATCCTTGCTTGTTCTGCAACTCATCAAAAGCAAAATCCAAGCTAATGAGATCGTGTGAGAAGGTTTACAGGACCTAGGCAGTGGCTTTCAGCTTGGATTCTAGCAGGAAACTAGGAATTAAAATAGTTTTGACCTCAGAGGTTAGAGAATCATCTCACAAGCTCTGAAAAACTATTTGATCTCTTTGCCTGGCTAGCATCAATGGTTGGATTTGGTCCACCATTAGCACTGTTCTCACATCTAGAAATAGGGAAGGAAGGCCCAGTCACACCAAATCTTCAATGTGTTGCCTCATTTCACTGATTCCTTCTTTGATGACATCGAGATAGCTTCTACAATTATTGGCTATGGCATTACAACTAAGCTCTTTGTTGACTTGTTTTGCAGTGGCCATTCTATCGAGAATCCCTGCGGCAGCCAATTTTGCATCCCTTGAGCTATAGAGCTTCTCTAGTAAAAAATGAGAGTCTGTGACTCTTTTGGAGATCATGGCTAGAGTGCTCTGTACCAGATTCTCGACCCTCTTGCATAGCTACTATACTTTGAGGAGGAAGGTGAAAATTGGCATGAGCTGGAGAATCTCTGAAGAGATTCTCTCCCATGCTGACTTGTAGAGTTCCTTCACCAGCTGCACCATTTTGACACCTCTTAGCCTATTGGCCAGCTCAATTGCTAGTTACGTGGTCTACTACTGCTCTGCTTGGAGTTGGGCTTGAAAAGCCGCACCCTTATTTTGCTCTTCTAGCAACCTTTGTTGTGATTAGGTAACCTGCAATTAGAGTCCTTTGACTCTTCCCTACAATGTTGCATTTTTCCATCTTAGAGTTATTGCTGCATCCTTGGCAAGTACAAGCTCTACTTTCAAAGAATCATTTTGGGCCTGAATTACCCATTGAGTCTAGAGGGAAACAATATCTTGCAACTATTTCTGTAGACTCGCTATCTCATTGTCCTTTTGGTTTATTTGTTTGGCCAAACTATTGTAGTTTGCCTTTTCTATGGCCAGGTTGGCCTCCATCTTCTACAGTCTCCTTGATATCCTCAAATAATATTCTGTGACCGTAGAAGTGGATTCGATCATGAGCTTGACTCTGTCTTGAGGCCTGAACAGGGACATGTTGATGGCCACTGCATTCATGGTGTAGTCTTCTGGCCACATTTGTTCACTCAGCTTGGCAACGTTGGGTGACAAATGGGTCATCATCAGCTACTATTGAATGGGGTCAAATTGTGACCTCAAATGTGGCATTACCGATGCTTTATTCTCTTTACTCTTCTTCTCTAATCGGGCTTCTCTTGCCTTCCTCGTAGCATCAGCCTACATCTAGAAAGTGGAAGGGGAAGTAATATATCCCACTGCGAAGGGAAATCCTTGTGGCATGCCATATTGGAGAGCCATTAGCTGGCTAGGGGTGAGTTGAAGGGGCATTTTTCTAGGAATAGAGGGGGAAAAATAGGGTAATGTTAAGGCTTGAGGCATCAAGGATGAAGTGAATTGAAAAATGGGAATGGCAACAGTGGCGGGAGGTGTCATTTGGCTAGGTGGAGGCATGGATTGAGAGGGAGGAGGGGGAGTAATTCCTACCTGAGGAGAAGTTGTAGTGCTCTACACTGGGTGCTATGAAGGCTGTTCTTCCTCTTTTGGGTCCAATTGGAACTGCACCCTTCTTCTCTTCTTGGGTGTTTCTGATGTTCCTACCATCTCTAAATCTCTTGTATAATAACCTGGTATGAACCTTTTGCAAGATAAAAACATGCTTGCTACAAAAAAATTCACTAGGTGCCACAATCACAATGAGCAAAATATTTTCATAGGAATGCTTGAGAGTTTGTAAACTTTAAAATTTGCTAAGGGATTTTTATGGGCCTATCAAGTCCCAAATAACATTAAATTAAGGTGACCATTAGCAAATCCTACTCAATCTTCAATAAATAGTGAGGTGGACACTTAATGCAGTGCAAGGTACCTTGGAGGTTTCAAAAGATTTGGGGAAGCATTTATTGTGGCAAAAAATAAAGAATTTCTAAGACGCCGACTCTGCGTTTAAAAGGCTTATTTTAAAGGAAAAGTGGGAAAGCAAAAAACAAAACAAAGCAATGTAGGAATGGAAACTACCTAACTACATTAATTACAAATCCTTATTTTCCTCTGAGATCAAAAATGAACTTTCCCACGTCCTCTTTATGACAATCCAACTTGCATTGCCATACCAGTGATTGCAATGGATTTGTTGTTGATGGAATGTTCTCTGCACCAGCCACACAGGTCTACCTACACTCGAACGAGTCTAAGCAAAATGTGTATTTGACACCTATGAAATCTTCTTGTCCTTGAATGCCTGTCAAATACTAGTTCTTCATGTTGTCAGGTGTAATCAAGAAATCATGGGCTATTGGTTCTTCATGATGTGCCTTTTGATATCCATTATATTTTGGCACATCTCCAGATTCTAGCTTTATTTCATCATCATGCTCTTTGATGACTTCATCCTCTTGCAAGGATGAATTAAAAAGCTAGCATCTCTTTTGCTTACTCATTTGAATCTTAGGGCTTTCTTTTTCATCTGAAACTAGCTCAGCGCCTCCTATCTCAATGACTTGGTCAAGGGAGTGTCCATGTTCCTCCATATCCTCTTGTAGAGTGAGGAAAAAATTAGAAATGATCTCCTCCTCATCATAAGTTAAGGAAAAAGCTTGCAGCTTATCCTCTTGCTCATCAAAAGGGGAGTCTATGGTGATCTCCTCCTCTTCTATACTGATGTAATCTTTTTTTTGGCCATGAATTGAGCGTATTCTTCTGCATACTCAATTGCTTCCTTCAAAATATATTCTTCTTTGAAAAGGGGGAAAGAAGAAGGCTGTGATGGAAAATAAGAAGCTTCTTGAGTAAGGGTGGAAGGAATTTGAGGGGAAAGTGAGAGTTTGGGATCTTCTTCCCTTGCTGCTATCATAGACTCTACATTATTGGGGAATTGGTCTTGACGATTTTGACCTTGTTCACGAACAGGGGTGGCATATGTTTGATATGGGATTTGTGGTGGTGGGTATGAAGTTTGGTAGACTTGGTAAGGCTATTTCTCATGAACACTTAGCCTCTCTTCTAGGAACGCAATCAATCCACACACTTCTAACATCTCATATGTAAGTTCTTGCCGATTTGCCCTTTCAATGGGGTCCCACTCACTTTTGATCAGGTTAATTGCTTCCCTCACTTGATAGATGACATGATGAGGAACCTCTTGGCCATATCCCCTTCTACTGTCAAGCTCTAATACATATTTCTTAAAACCCATCTATGCTTTCTTGAAGGTAAAAATGAGATTAGGCTAGGCATAAAACTGGTATAGCTCGTGGCCATGTGCATCCTCATTACTTGACATAATTCCAGGAGAAGTTTATTATTGATAAAACATATTTGAAGGAGAATAAGACTCATAGCTATGATTTAAAGAGCTATACATACCAAAGGGATTTCTTGATGATACTGCTTGATTGGTTGGTGACACAGAGACGTTGTTAGTGTTGATAAAAACCTCCAAAGGCAGATTGGCTGAAGAATACACCAAAATTCTTCAACTCCTTGAAAGATTGGTCCCACCAGGCGTGCCATAAATTGTTGATGTCTTAAAATTGTGCTAGATCTTAATCAAAAACAATGGGAAGTTTCAAGCTGTGGGGTAATGCGGCTTGAAAACAATGTCTAGATTTTAAAGAAGCTGGTCTCTTCTTTTGTATTGGGTGTTGGGGAAAAGGGATAGGAGACTAAACAAAAATGCAAAATGTATGAATTGAAACCTAACTATGGTGATGCACCTAAGAGTAATCCTAATCCTAAACTAAGCATAGTGAAACTATTATGTGATTTTATTACATTTAAGAGTAGATAATTACATGATCAATGTAAAAGATTGGAATAACAGAAATAGAGGATCACAATAGGGGAGTCTTTTGCTGAGATACAGGAATTGTCAACAAAGGCATAGTGTTCAATCTTCTTAATAGAATCTTCCAATCACATAGGAGGCATAGAAGTCACACACAACCATGTAAATCTTCAGATTCAAGAAAACAAGACAAAAGCAAATAACATTTCCAATCACCGCACTAGAAAATCTACAATATAGACTACTTTGCAAACAACACAGATAACATCAACAAAGGCATGGAGCTCAAATTTCCTCAATTCATTTAGCCACATAAGGGGCACAAAAACATGCACGATTACATAAACTTTACAAGTCAAGAAAATTGAGACAAGAGCAAATGATATTATTGGCCACAAACTTTGGATAGTCTAAAACTATGAGAATTCCCCCCCCCCCTTTTTTTAGATTTTACAATTCTTCTTCCTTTATAGCCCTAGATATGTAAATAAATAATAATAATTAGAACTTTGGCACATTCAATGCTTTGAAAAGCCATGCTAGAGAAGAACGACTGCCCTTAACTGTGGCATGGCGATTCCTGACTAGTTCCTCTCTTCACACATGAATTTGAAATTTCATCACCTACTAGGCTGCTCAACTATCTATTCTACCTCCACTATTAGGAGATAAATGGATGGCATATTCAATTCTTGCAAGCCCCAAAAAAACTACCTGATGCATTGCTCCATCTACTTGAATTAACTCTCACTGAATTTCCCTCCATTTTTGCTGTAACAGGTAGATGGGCACTTTGTTCTGTTTGTAATGGGAGAGGACCCTTAGCCAATTTATGAAAAAATATCCTTTAGGCATCAAAAAATGAAATTTGGTGCTCTCCACTAGGTTCATCGAAAACACGTGGCCCTCTCCCTTTCCTTGGCTATGCTATAGATTTATTGGGGACTCATAACAGGCTCTTACGGATGGCGACACCTAGCAGCTTCCATGGATTTTGAAGTAACACCCGAGGCCCACCACACCATTTATTTAGTAATGAAACTCAAGGATGATCCCTCAGATGTTGACATGTGGAAATATCTACTGCTCTTGAGAAGATATGTGGCATCTTCTGCTTCTTCATTTAAAGGTATGTGGTGCCTTCCACTACCTTTTGGGGATGGGGTAAAAAGGGACCAGAGAGTGACACTTGGCAGCCTCCACTGCTCTTAGCACTTAATAAAAATGAAAAGACACATTTATGTGTTGAATGAAATCATTGGAAAAAAGTATCCCGGATGATAACACGTGGTGGCTTGTGATTTTTCTCTAAAAAGGTATTTCAGGGCCTCTGCAACTGCCACTTGGTGCTTTTCACCTTCTTTGCTGCCTTATGTTGAAAGTCTTTGAATGAAGTGTGGACACTGATATGAGATGCGGATGTTGACACATGGTGCATTCTGCTTAATTTCTACTAGGTATGTGGCACAGTTTGCAGTTCTCAAAGGCTACAAAAAGAGGACTCAGGGGATGCCAACTGTCAGCTTTGTCTCTCAGAAAGTGACACTTGGTAGCATCCGCTTGAACTAATACTCTGGAAAAAATGAGATGAAGAAAACAAGAAGGGGAAAAATACCTACTCAAAGGGCAACACTTGGCAGCTTCTGCTACATCTCAGCACTTAGGCAAAATGAACTGGTCCTCTGCTTCAAAATTCTGCTGCTTCGCTCGAAGAACCAAAATTGCAGTGCTCGACTGAAAATAATTAAATACAAGGTAGAGTAGGAAATTACTCTACAATAGCATAGTTAACATTTGATACCTTAGGTGAATATGGTCATGAGTGATATTTATGAATAGGTTTTGACTAAATCTTCACTTTAGTGCCATATTTTATTCTAAACCATCTAAGACCAATTAACTGCCAAGTATCCACCTATCTTGGATGTAAAGTCTCTTGATAAGTAAGGAGAAAAATAGGAAGGTAATTATGCTACCATCACATCATGAGGAACTGAAAAGGTATGAAAATTATGAATAATCAAATTTATACCTTTCATAACCCCCAAATTCTTGGCTGGTGATCCATCCAATTACAAAACTCCTTTAATCATTGGCTCATATTTGATGACTAGCTTATTTGCTATACATTTAGGCATAACTGATGTGATTGATCCACTATCTATGATGAAATTATGAACCAATAAATCAAAAATAATTAAATATAGGTATAAATGAGGATTATTCTCATCTTTATTTGCATAACCATCTATAGATTGAGTTCCATTGACCAAAACCACATTGTCACTTCTAGATGGGCCCACTTATGTACCTAGTCTATGTAATTCCTTTTGGAGTATATCTTTATACCCTGGTAATGCTAGATAATTACATAATGAGATGTTCATATGAATATTCTTCATCTATTCCACAACATTAATGGAAGGATTACTTACCTTGGGGTCCTCTTTCTAAACATTTGCACCTTGTGATGTAGCTTGCGGACGTGGAGTTATAGTACCTAGCCTAAAGCTTCAAATTCTATGATTTTATTATGTTTTAGAAGTTTAATTAGACCCTCCTCCCATCTAATATGATGTAGGATTCAAAACAAGTCCTTGATTGGTTCCTTGAATTTCTACAACAACCCTTTTCTTTGATCTAGTGTTGGCATCCACATTAACATTATGATTGCTTATATTCCCCACATAATTAATAGCTCAAAACTCACCCACCAAATGATTCATGAGAGTGGAATTAGACTGAACCTATCTACTCTCCATCTTTACCTATTTTTGCATCTCAAAATTTGAAAATTGAGGTGTTCGATCACCTTGTGTAGTCATGCATTGATTTTTCATCTCATTGGCATAAACAACTTGGTCTTGACCTTGCTCAAAATAAGGTTAGTTGGGATATTCCTAGGCCAAATTTTTTTGAGTGAGAACAAGGGATTTGGAGGATGAGGGAACATTAAGATTATAAATTTGATAAGGCTTGACATGGGTGATTTGGCCTTACCCCTAATTATTGACCTAAAAAGGAGGTTTGTTTGTTTGTCCAAACTAGTTGTAAGATTGATAAGGCCTATAGCTTTGGGCTTGTTGCCTTTTGAGAGAAAATAATTCATTAGTAACAATTTTATGTAGGATTTTGACTTCATGAATTTCATTGGTAGGGGTAATTGTATAATTTTCTTGACCTGACAAAGGAGTTAAAGTGGGTAATGCACTTTGATTAGGAGAATGCAAATTAGGGAATAGTGATATTGGAGGTCTAGTAGCTATGTTTCTCATTTAGAAAAGATAATTATTAGTATTTATAGATATTTCATAGGCAACAGGCAATGTATTTCCACCTATTAATTGAATCATCATGGTAATGTCACTATTTAATGATTTAAAGTAGTACAAAAATACATAATTTGTAGTTGGCCTCACAAGAATTGGGATTCTGTCCCAAGTTTTTTGAAACCTAGCGTTGAAATCCTACATGAATTCATATTGTGCCCTCTTTATTGTGGTCAATTTCTTATCTAGAGACAAGTGATCACTCTTTTCCCCAAACTGATCAATCAATAGGGTCCCCAACTCATCCTTTCATGTAGCTTTTTGATTGGTCCCTTCAGAGAAAATTTAATGCCCTTTGGAGAAGTTGTAATACCCTTCAACATTTGGAAATGGTCCTTTGAGCTTTTGGAAATGCCTTTCTAGAGAAATGAAATGATCATTTGAAAATGCATGTGGAATTTTAGAAAAATGAAAGTTCCCTTCAAAAAATTTACAAACATACCCTTTGGAAAAGTTGTAAGGGTCCCTTTTGGATTAAAGATATCTTTTGGAGAAATTGTAAAGTAGCCTTTCAAACTCTGGAATGGCCCTTTTGGATTTTTTGAAAATGACCTTTATAAAGGGAAAAATACCCTTCAAGAACTTTGAACTAAGCCAAAGTTCCCTTTATAAAAGTTAAAGTGCCCCTTTTGAAATGAAACATACCCTTTGGAAGAATTGTCTAGGCCATTTCTTGTGAGAAAGTATCCTTTAGGCAAGTTGAACATACCCTTTGAAAAAGATTTCCTTGGGAAAATTTTCCAAAAGAATTCCATCGAATGAAATCCCAAAAGAAATACACTTAAGGAAAAGATCCTCAGACAAAATGTCTAAAAGAATTCAACAAAGGCTTAGAACAAAAACCTAAAGTAATTCATTATAAAGGACTTAGCCAAAAGACTAAAGAAAAAATATTTCAAAAGGAAAACACTTGGGTTTTTTATATGTAAAAGACTTCAAATTTTTATAAGAAAATTTATTTCAAATGAAACCTACATAATATATTTAGGCAAATGTATAGACTCAGACATTTTTTTGCAAAAAGGGGTGTCCAATTTTATCCTAAAGAGCAAACATTTGGTCAACACATTCAAAAGTTCCTTCAAGTATACTTAGATGAGGATAGTGTATGGGTTAGTGAAGGATCACTATGAAAATTTGCACCCAATGTTTGAAAGGATTAGGAAGTTGAAAATTTCATTAAATCTCAAGAAGTGTGTTTTTTCAATATCATTTGGCACTCTGCTCAGGCACATCATCTGCAAGGATGGTCTTCTCATTGATCCAACAAAAATTGTAATAATCTTTTAGTTGCAAACCCCATAAATTCATAAAAACATTTACACCTTTCTTGGGAATTATGAACACTATAGGAAGTTAATAAGAAATTATGCCAAGACTATAGTACTATTAGAATAAATCTTATGAAATGATGGCCCATTCTATTGGGGTGCAACACAAGAGGATGCTTTTGAGACTTTGAAGGTCAAACTCATAAGTTCACCAATATTATAATTTTTGGACTAGGAAACTCTGTTCCATGTCCAAATCAATGCCTCTAATACTACACTTGGTTCCATACTCATGCAGCAAGGTAAAGGGAAAATGGATCATCTTATTTATTTCATAGGCAAGAAACTAACCAAGGTAAAACAAAACTAAACCACAACTAAATATGAGGTACTTGATATGGTTTATTCCCTAGAGAATTTTTGATAATATTTTCTAGTGACCCCCTTCATCTTCTTCACTAATCATGAGGTGCTTAAGTACTTGGTGAATAAGACCATTTTTCATGGGTGCATTTGTTGATGGATTATTTTATATCAAGAATTAAAATTTGTTATGGTAGTGAAGACTAGAAAATAGAACTCATGCCTAGACCATCTGTCTCACATTAACTTTGGTAATGTGACAATTACAATCAAAGATGAAGTGCCTAACATGAAAATTTATAGGGTTTAACATGTCCTAAAATACTTGGTAGATATCAATACATTTCTAATATTTGGATCTACACCTCAGACCATGATGACTAAGGAGAAGAAGAAGCTCATAATTTTCACTACCCCTTTTTGACTCATTAGTAAGAAATTATACAAGTTGAGCCATAATGAAGTCATACACCAATATGTCATATATCACAAATGAGACTCAGTACTATAAGATGTGCATGAGGTAATTATTGGAGGCCATTATGTTTGAAACACTACAGTGTAAAAATTACTAAAATCAAGCTTGTGGTGGCCAAATCTATTTCATGATGTGAAAGAATATGCCAAATAATGTGACATATGCTAGTGTACAATAAAACCAAACCATTAGGAAGAGATGCCTCTCATCCCCATACTTTACTAGGTGTTATTTGAAAAATGGGCCATTTACTTTGTTGGGCCTACTACTCTTATGATGAGGTGAACATGCACAAGGTATATTCTAGCTGCCATAGATTCCTTCACCAATTGGATTTAAGTAGCATCAACCAAGGATTGTACAACTACCAAAGTAGTAAGATTCATCTGGGAGAACATTATCAGTCACTATGGATGCCCACATAGCTTGACTAATGACTATGGTGCACACTTCATCAACAAAACCATTCAGATCATGCTAATTAAATATATAGTAGTGCACCATAAAATGACACCCTACCACCCCTAAGATCATATAATCATAAAGTTATTCAAATAAAATATTAGGAACATGCCTCATAAAAATATATGAAATTGGTTACAAAGATTAGGATGACCATGTATCAGTGTTGTTATGGGCCTATAACACAACATACAAGTGCTTGAACAAGGCCACATCATTCTAACTAGTATTTGTCATAGAGGCCATTTTACCTATAGAATTCTTAGTAACCTCATTATTCATCATTCATACTAGTTGGTTAGATGACCAAGAGTATTTAAGTGCTCACTTAAAATATTTTGAGAAGCCAGATGAGACATGTGTCCAAACATAATGGATATAGCATATAGCAAAAACATGCCAAAATCTATGGCATGATAAACACATCAAGAAAAAGGTATTTATAGGAGGTGCCTTGGTGTTATTATATGACTCTAAGTGCTTGAGACACCCATTGAAGTTACAAATCTAGTGGACAGGACCTTACATCATCCTTGATATATTAGAGACTAACACCTATAAACCACACATGCTGATGGGTGAAATGCTCCTTCAGCATTTCAATAGAAATAAATTGAATCTATACCATCCCTAGGATGGTGCTTGCAGCATCTAACACTAGCTTCCTGATGAAAAGTTGGTTGCTTGATTTTAACCATAATAAAATTAGCACAATACAAATCTTACCTTATGTTTATTTATTTTCTGTTGAGTGAATAAGTGAGGTGCTTTCAGTATTGTAAGAGAAATCTTTTGGCACTAACACACACATAAATCTAGTTGGGTGAGTTGAGAATGATCGATTTTAAGGGCCTAAGACTAGACACCTAATTTTTTGTGTACATGTGATGTTTTCTAGGTTCATGAAACTATAAGTATGAGTTGACAAAGGAAGGTTCACAATATGTTCATGCAAAATAAATCAAGAAGAGACAACGAGGAACTAGAGGAATACTATAAATATTTATATGGGGTAGGGAAGGCTAAAGTAAGAGACATGAAATGACATAGAAATTGACCAAGAAAGAGAGGTGCACTTGAAAATAATCAAATCACAAAAAGAGATGGAATCAAGGAGGCTAAATCATGCACATGTGAAGCATTGTGTCCAGGTTACCATAAGAAGGGTGAAGGTCACACCAAGTTAATCCAAGCATAAGAGAATGACTATCATGATAGCTAAAACCCACCTAATAGTTTATGGGAAGTGATTTTTTGAATTTCCTATCACTTAACTGAATAAGCCCTTAGTAAAATTAATGTTACAGTAATAAAATAACAAAAAATCCATAATAAATGAGTAGTTAGTGGTAGATTTTTAAAAAAATCATGGGTTTAGTAGATTTAAAGAATCTAAAATGTGGCCAACCATCAATGTGGTAATTGAGAACATCATATAAAATAGAAGATGGTAGAGGTAGTAGGGTTACTATCATTTTCCAAAGTTTAGATTAGAGTAAAGACCCCTTATCATTAAACTTGAAATATGCTACTAGAGAGAGAACCAGTCATCCATAGCCCCCAAGTGAGAATGAAAGACCATAAAAAAGATTATGTTCTTCCCTGAGTTGAAAAAAAATTGAGTGGAGATAATTTTGAAGAAAAATAGGGGAATAGGATTTTATTAGAATGACTAGGCCATCATTAACAAGGTAGGAACCTTGATAGATAAAAACATAGTCACATTTCCCATGACTATGAAGTAGTTCCAAGTATAATTTGGGGCTTTGGTAGAATCAAATAGTAATGTTTCAATATAATTAGGTTTAGGATGGTAAGAAGAGGCTAAGCATAAATACTCCATAGGCACAAAAAGATGCAAAGAAAGTATGATCAGTGAGGGAAGCAACCACCATAAAACTAGAGGTGAAGATGGTATAAGGCATGAGCATCATAGAAATAGACCCAAAAGTGAGTGTAAAGCTCACTTGTAGAGAGATGGAATACCCCTAGAGGTCATGGTGGGGGATAATTGGGTGTATTTTGTGTATATATGTAAACTTAATGACTACAATCATAAGATAGGTAGTAACCTTCAAGAATTTAACAAAGACTATATGGTAGACATTGGGAAGAAGACTAGGATAAGAATTACACTCTTCGATGTCTCCATATAAGAAAAAATACAAACTATGGGTGCCACACAATTGTTCAATCTATCAAGATTTAACAAAATAGAAGACTTTGTGCATTTCCTCCTCTTGCAAGTACATAGAGATAGATTTTACTTTGCTAGATGGCACATGAGGATCTTAGTGAGCCTCATTAGTAGAATCATGGGGATAATTGGTATTGGGTATACATCCAAGAGATGGAGGAAGAAGTAGAGATATAAAGGTTTTTAAATCTCCCAGGATATTATAAATCATGGTTTATGTTCCCCTTCAAGGACATCTAAGACCCCAACACAAGGGAAGCAGTGTACCTTATTAGCGTCAAATTATGCCCTGATAGCTGATGGTTTGATATTAGTAATAACTTCATATGAATTTCCAACCATATGGTGAAATTCATGAGATTCAACATTTACAAGTTTCTGGTAAAGGAGATAGTCAAGAACATATAATAATGCCATCGAGTGCATGAGACCTTATGATAGGGTACATGTTAATTATTATAGTAATAGAAGAGATAAGTGTGTCAAATGATGATGATGATGACCACGTATGGGTGTTACCACTTAATCATGAGTCCTTTATGATGAATTATCAGGGCTTTATTTTCCCACCTAGATTTTCATAGAATCATAAGACGATGGTGTAAGGGTGGTTTGATAGGTACTTATAAGCCTTTGGGAAGGAGTGGTGCATCCTTAAGGAACTTTACAAACAATTTTTAAGAAAGGTAACATTTGACATGATGCATCACTTATATGTGATGTGCTTAGTGTTCACAGATGGGAACCTATTAGGGTGGATATAATTTCCTTACACATTCTTAGCCAAATAATTCATGTCATCACTAAGGAGAATCCCTAGTGTGAAATAGATTGATATCTTAGTCAAGGCTATGGATTGAAATAGAATCATGATGAGGTTATAATTTATTTACACTAGAGATAAGGCCACTAAAGATGATGAAGATGACATTGATATGATGGACATCCATACCATCCAGAGGGTGATAATAAATGGGAGGATATTTAACCTCTATTATGAGATGAAGTAGTACAAGAAGGGTGGTGATCCTAGAAAGAATGATGATCGCCTCCTCTTAGTTGGTGATTAAGGGAAAGATCACTAAATCTATAGGAGAAGACACTCCAAAGGAAATAGTGTGAGAATCTAGAAGAGATCATGAAGTGCATCTAGTTAAATATTTCTTATGAAGAACCAATTGCACCACTTTATTTAAAGAAGTGGGTGACCTTCACACAATAGAGTGCTTCTTCCATCAAGAAGCTAAATAAAAATACCAGGGGACTTATAACACTCCCTAATATAACTCTTGAAAATATGGAGAGAGAGGTTAACCTCATACCCATAATAGAGGAGGAAACTGAGGAAGATAGAGTAGGAACCTATATCCTAGAGATAGGAAAAGGAGAAGAGGAGCTTAGTACTAAGAATGTGTATGAATCCCTACAAAGTGGCATGATTATTTCACTTCAAGTAACAAAGGAAATGATGAGCCTCTCATAAAACACCACCTTATTAATTATCCCTCCAAGGAAACTAGTGCCAACATTTAGTAAGGAGGTCTCCCCTCCACCTCCTCAAATAGTCAAGGAGAAAAGAGTGGCTTGGAAGAAGATGGAATTGAGTGAGGAGGATATCAAGAAGGCTTTAGAAATTGAAGAGATTTGAAAAATTTACTTGGAGAATAAAAAGGCTAAGTTATAAGAAAGGTCCTTAAAGGTTCTTACAAGCATAGGACTAGAATTTGAAGTGGTCGAGTAAGTGCCTAGTAACCCCACTGATGATACCACTAATTATTATATTTATACCCTTATCCATACCTAGTTATATATCTTTTGCCTATATGAATCCCTATAACTATCCATGAATTATGTAAATGAATGAATGAATTAATGTTTATATGTGTACATTAATATATACATGTTGTGTTATGGATTAATGATGCTTTTAATTTGATTATATTATACTTGTGTGACCTTATTTAATAGACATTTGAAGGGTAGAATAAGACTAAAAGAAACTTTCTTGGTCACAACACTTATAGAGAACCCCTTGACAAAAGGGGCTTCTAGCCCATAGTAACTACTAAGATACATGATTTTCACCTATAGGTTGCTCATAGAAATGACATGCTTTCACCTACAAGTTAATCATAACAAATACAAGATTACACCTATAGGAACCTACAACCACTACATAGAACAAACTATTACTATGATATTAAGTAATTGGCTTTTAAGGACACATCTAGATATCTTAAAAACAAAGTAAATGATTGAAGAGGATCCTCCATAATAGTTATATATACCCCTCACATGCAAGAAAACTTGGATGTGATGCCAAAATATGAATAAGACAAGGAAAATGGAATGGAGAGAAAGAAGTAAAACAACAAAGCTGCATTTATTGTCCTTTACCCAGTCAAGCCTAAAAATAAATAAATTTAAGTTACTAACCACCTAGAGGTTGAATGCATTAGTTGCAAATTATTTTACCTTTCCTAGTTTAATGTTTTTGGTTAGAACTAAAAACTACCTTATGTATTTAATGGAAAAACCTAGATTAGATTAGAGAGGATGGAATTATAGAAAGTAATTACATTTTGATTTATGGAATATTATAATCTATTGTAGCAATATTTAATTGTTACAAATCTGAGTAATGAAAAGTTTGATTCTATAAGAATATTTTTTAAGTCTCTTAGAGAAGGATTGGAACTCAGTTCTGAATGAGGAGGGCCCCCTCAGAAGGAGTTGTAGTAAAGATCTTAACCCTTTTTAGATTAAAGTGTGTTGTGGGAATTGATTTCATTACTAGTTTGATTATATGAAGTGTGATGCATGTGTGAGTAATAAGTGTGAATAATTTATCCATTATATTATAATAATTTCCTTATATATCTATATGGTGAAACTAGTATAAGTTCATTTTACTAAAAAAAAATTAACTTATCATATGAATAAATAATGCATATATAGTGCCAACATACTGGGTTGATAATTAATGTTAAGCAAATTTAAGAATCTGATATTAAATAGGTAATAAGTCTGACCAACGTTTGGGCACAATTGTTGGGGAGGTTGTCAATTATTGGTTTCTAGATTAATTTTTCTACTTTCATTTATTTCTTTCTAGAGTAATTTTCCTACTTTCATTTTCTGCTTTCTAGAGTCATTTTTCTGCTTTCATTAGATAACTTTAATACTTTCTAAAGTAACTTTCCTAATTTCATTTCTTACTTTCATTAGATAATTTTAATAATTTTTAGAGATAAAATTTTAATTCTTATTGTTTTTATTTCCACATTACTTCATTTTTTTCATTTTTTGCCTTTTATTTTTTCTCATTTTGAAACAACCCCTAAAAAAAAAACTAACCCTGTATAGGATGGGATAGGATAGCTGAAGGAGTGTCTAAACATTTATGTAAAGAGAAAGAGATTATTTAGGGATATTCCTATGAAAAAATCCACAAGTTGCTACTAGGAAAGAACCACAAGTACCTACAATAACTAAGAATCCTAATAAAAGATATACCATAAGTCAGGGGGATCTTGAAGAAGGGAACACTACAAACTGCAGGAGGTAGCTTACGAAAGAAGTGATCTTAGCTTTGAAAAAGGAACAAAAGTAGAGAAATCAATAGATAAATTAGTAATAATAAATGAAGGGGAAGAACTACATCAACCAAACACTCCATAAAGTAACATCAGAATAACATTCCAACAATGCTTTCTTGAACAAATCAAAGAAAGCTTAGGAGAGTCTTTAGACATTTCATCTGGTAAAAATATTATGGATCAATAGATAAACATTTACCATCATGATAACTAAGGGATTGATATAGAATTTTAGGTCATGATCCTGAGTACCTTTGGTATTCATATCATAAGAAAAGCCATCATGAATAGAAAAGGAGAATTTCTAGAAGACAACAGGTGTCTAGACATAGTTACTTATGAATTTCCTATTTCTAATGTAATGGGCATAATACAAATGAAAAATATCCCACCCTTAGTCTATCCCAATTTTATAGGTATGCTATTAGAAGACCTAGACACATTTTTTTTTGAATTTTATATCCTCTGTAGAAGCTATGACTATAGGTAGGATGCATAAAAATTGAAACTTTTTCCTAACACCCTCAAAGACTCATCGTTTCACTGGTTCATGGGACTGGGTAGTAATTCAATCCATAATTGGAAAGACATGAAAAAGAAGTTTTTGGCTAAGTATCAGGAATATAGATGAGGAAGAAATTATAGAATAAATTTCATCTTCAAGATGACTAAAAAAGAAGATGAATCCTTAGATGAATACATTAAATGATTTATATATAGTGTACAGAAATTCAAGCAAAGTGCACTAAGAGAAGAGCCTCTAAAAATCATCTTCCTAAAAGGAGTCAAAGAATATTGTCTGGAAGCCTTGGACATAATGAGTGGGGGAGATATCTCCCAAATGACATTAACAGATATCAAAGAGTTGAGCAAAAATTATTCCAAATTTGCCATAAACAAAGTCTATGGTAGTAAGCTTCCACTAGCATCTACAAGTATCCTATCAAAATATTAATTTAGTAACCTATTACAAGACATGAAATATGATATCATTAGTCACTTGGACAACCAACTATCTAGCCTACACACAAGGCAAAATCAAGCAACCTTGGATCAAGTTTTGACCATCTATTATCTAAATTGTAAGAAGAAGAAGATAGGTTGTAGGTGTCACAATATTTTAGGCTAAATTAGCTAGCATCATAGCTAAAGAACCATAAATAGTAGAGATGCACACTATAGGAGGAGATGAGGACAAATCATTCTATGTTGTACAAATAAGGCCATGGGTTCAATGACCATCTTATTCAAGTATGGGACAAAATCCACCTTTTTTAAAATTCTACCTTTTTAAATTCACAATTTGTAAATACTACTCCCAATACCTCCTAATCCCAACTGACAGCCACCTCAAAAAATCCATCCCTCCAGCTCTTGGCAACTTCTAAAAAATGTATCCCCTCTTTGGATATAAACTTGGCAGCCACCCTAAGGCCGAGCCCTTGCAAACCAGTGGCAATAGCCCTAGAGACCCATTCAACCCTAGGGAAACTATCAAGGAGGATTCCCTCCATAGTAGGAACAACAACCTTAGACTCTTATGCCCAATACACAAGTTGCACCTAAGCCTAATAAGCTCCCTACCCAACCTATATAAAATCTTACAAATAATTTGGTATAATTGACATTCAAAAATAAACTTGTTTAGTACCCAACATATACAATTAATATCAATGAAATTCACCTACATTCAAGAAGAGTTATACCACCCTTAGCCCCACCCATAATAATTTAGATAGCTCAAGAAACTTTAAAAGATCATGCTAACCCACCTTCACCACTACAATAAGTTTTTGAACTAGAAAATAGAGTGGTTGATAAAGCAAACTCACCATTTCCAAAATGTCTTAGCCTTTAGTGCCACATAACTAAGCTTAAATTTGACTACATAGGGTAGTTCGAGAATCTCTATGTTAAAAATCCTCTTTTTTAAGCCATCAAGGATGTGTCCATATATTCTAAAGTTATACTAGATCTATGTCTACATAAATCTAGAAGGAATAATAAGGGTCCCAATATAGTGCATGTGATTGGCTAGCTGGTAGACATTACGCTGAAAAACACCCTACCAAAGAAATATTCAGATCTAGGATGCCCAATAATAATAGTCTATATCCATGATTAGTAGTTATCTAATACATTGATAGACCTAGGGGCTAAAATACATGTAATGACAATTGAAACCATGAAAAAATTATAGCTAAATAATATTTGTCCCACATCTATAATTCTATAAATGGCTAATAGGTCTAAAGTCAGACCAGAAGGAGACATTGAAGATCTTGTCATTACTATAGATTTTTGGGAGTATCTTGTAGATTTAATTGTGATGCAATTAAAGTCTAATTTGGGTGGATACTCTCTCATCTTAGGACACCCTTGGCTTTCCATATTAGATGCCTTCATCAGCTATAGATAAAGTAATATGTTGATATCTAATGGTAACCTCACTAAGAAGTTAGTCCTCTATCCTCTAGCATAACCATCCTTAGAACCAGAGCATACATTATGGGATAAAGAATATGAGGTAAACCAACCTCCCTTGATTCTTGTATTCACCATAGACCATGCATACACCTTGGATGATCAAGAGGAAGATAAAATTTTCTCAAATATTCTCCAAAATAATTACCAGACTAATCTTGAAGATCTCAACAACTTGTAATGTGTAAAGTGCCCATTTGCCAACCTATAGGTAGAAGATAAATCTATTGGATCTATAACAAAAACATTCCATCAACTGTTGTCTCATAGTTTCAACTAAACTAGATCCATCAATAATTTATAAATGATGAAAGAACTCACAAAGTAAATTGAAATTCCTCTAGGAAAACTTTGCTTATTAACAGCAAGTTGGAATCAAATGAGGAAAATTTCCTAGTCAACATGTTGCATACAAACCAACATGATTTTGCCTGTGATTATGAGGATATACAAGGAATTAGTCTAGAAACATGCACACATCACATCTATATAAAAAATGAGTTCCAACCAATTAGATGATCATAATGTAGAATGAATATAACTCTTAGAGAAATGTCAAAGTGGAACTAGAGAAACTCTTGACTGCTAGATTTATATATCCCATCTTAGATAGTGAATGGGTTTCACCATTGGTAATTATATTAAAGAAAAATAGGGAGTGGTATGCTTTCATATATTATAGAGAACTTAATATAATAAATAGAAAGGATCATTTCCCTCTACCATTCATTAATCAGGTATTGGACACACTATCAAGGAAAAAATATTTTACCTTTCTAGATCGCTTTAGTGGTTACAACTAGATTAGAATTGCTCCTAAGGACTAGGAGAAGACCACATTGACTTATCTCTTGGATACTTATGCTTACGTTTTATTGACTTTTGGGTTATAAAATTCTCCTTCAACATTCTAGAGGGCTATCTTGAGTATATTTTCAGATCTAGCTAATAAATGTGTATAAATCTACCTGGATGACTTCACTATCTATAGAGAAACATTTGATGAGTTCATGAAGAAATTGAATAAAGTACTAAAATTTTATTAGGAGAATAATTTTTCCTTAAGCCACAAGAAATGCTACATGATAATGACATAAGGCATTGTCCTAGGCCACCATGTATCTACTGAAGGAATTAATGTTGACCCTACAAAAATTAGCATAATAAAAAAATTTCTTTTACGTATAAAATAGAAGGATGTCAGGACTTTTCTGGGACATGTTAGTTTCTATAAAATATTTATCAACAATTTTAGAAAAGTAACAACACCATTATTTACTCTCCTAACTAAAGATGCTAAATTTATATGGACTCCTATCTATGATGTAGACTTTAAGTAATTAAAGGAGTTACTGATCACCACCCTAGTTCTGCATGGTCCTGAATATTCACATGGATGCTTTAGATACTACTTTGGGAGTTGTGCTAAGACAAAAATAGGAATCACTAAACTATGCCATATATTTTGTAATCAAGAACGTACTAGTAGTAGAATTAAATTACATAATCAATGAAAAAGAGTTCTTAGTAGTAGTTTATGCTATCAACAAGTTTCATCACTATATAACAAGCTACCAAGTCTTTGTTCATATAGACCATGCATCCATTAGCTACCTTATGAACAAACCATCTATCCCAAATAGAGTGATAAAATGGTTACTCTTATTACAATAATTTTATCTAACTATTGTAGATAAGCCTAGTAAGGACAATGTCATAGCTGACTTCCTATCATGACTTCAATTCCCTTAAGAGGATACCATAGTGGATGACTCATTTCTATATGAGCACCTATTCTCCCTTACCCTTACCACACCTTTGTATGTTGATATTTCTAAGTACCTTATAATAGGGTTACTTACATAACACTTCCTCCTTAAACAAAAAAGAGCTTTGATTCAAAAAAGTGGTAGGTATTCCTAGCTATTCAGATTCCTAATCTATACTAGTCATGACTCCACCATTAGAATATGAATTAGAGAAGATGAAATTCTAGATATCCTCAAAGCTTACCATGATGAACCTTATGGAGGGAATTTTATAGCCAAGTGAATAATATAAAAAATCTTGAATATAGGGTATTGTTGGCCCTCAATCCATCAAGATGTAATAAGGTAATATCTCATTGTGATAGATTTCAACATATGGGGAGACCCACACATTCAGATGAGATGTCTTTGTAGCCTCAAGTGGTGCTTGAACTATTTGACAAATGGGTCCTAGATTTTGTAGGACCTTTTGATCTAAATTCAAACAATAAAGAGTACATCCTTGTATTTATTGATTATGTCACTAAATAGGTGGAAGTAAAGGATCTTACACATATGAAGGATGAAAAGGTTGTAGATTTCTTCTATGAAGAAATATTCATAAGATATAGTGTGTCAAGAGAAATATTCACTGATCAAGGAGCAAAATTTACTAGTGGTTTAATTACCACCCTAATCTAAAAATATGATATTAGGCATAAGAAATCAACTCTATATCATCCACAGTCCAATGGATAAGTGGAGGCCACCAATAGGGAGTTAGAAAATATTTTGACCAAGACTATTAGTATGTCCCATAAGGATTAGGAGGTTAGACCTTTTGAAGCTTTTTGGTTGTAAAAATCATGTAGAAGACCACTATAGGCTTCATCCCATATGATTTGGTCTATAGGAAGAAACCTATGTTGTTAATTGAATCTAAGAACAAGACCTTATGGATAACACTAAAACTTGGGATGGATATATCTAAAACATTAAAAGAAAGGATTTTACAACTTAATGCCTTAGATGAATATAGATATCAGGGATTGTAGAACACATAACTTATATAATAGATGTAGATTAGATGGCATGATAGGTATATTAAGACAAAGCAATTCAATATAGGAGATTGGGCCCTTGTTTTGATTCAAAATATAAGGATCACAAGGGAAAACTCCATACTAGATGGATTGGTACATTTGAGATTGAGCATGTTCATGATAGTGGAGTAGTGCAACTCTAGACCATTAATCTTGTAGAATTCCATCTACTAGTCAATGGTCACATGCTAAAATTATACAAAAATCCACTCACTTAGGAAGAATTTATCAAGTAGGTACACAATCAATTACAAAATGGATTTAATGATGTGATGGGCTAACATGATGTCTCACTAGCTATAAAGGCAAGGAGGACATTTTATTCCTCCTATGGCATGTGAACTGAGATCTTTGCATAGTCTTTGACTAGTCAAACTCATAACTAATATGGAAAGGACCCAAAATAAACATTATACTATAAGTAGCACTTAGAATTAAAAATAATCCAACAATAAATACCCTTTTGGGTGTTGTTGGTAGTTTTTTGGGAGAAAATCAACTTGTTGGCTGCCTATAACTATAAAAAGGGCGTAAATAGAAAACTAGCTTGTTGGCTATTTAGGGGTAAAAACTAGAAATGGATTACATGGAATCATTTTGACTAAAACTAATCCTATTCTTATAATACATCTTTCCTTCTAATTACTTCTAACCTCAATCATTAATAGATATAGGTTTAACTTATAGTTGTTATGGTAAAAAAATAACTCTAGAAAAAGGGGGTTGTAGGTACCCCTAGAGTAGTTGAGGGCATCTTCATAACTGCTATAAACACCCTCACCATTACTACAAGCACCTTTTTCAAATGAAGGAATTTCCCCAATTGCTACACGATATTTTGTAGTTACTATGGGCACCTTCATCACCATTAGGTACAACTTTACAGTGGCTACATGCTTAACCTATAGTTGATGTAGGTACATCTTAACCTCTATATACAATTTTCTAGTAACTATAGGTTAATTCCTCATAAACTATGAGTTATGGCTTTGGCTATGGGATATTGAGAAATTCATGGAGGACACCAGATAAGCTAGAAGAGGAGTGAAGGAAGATTAGATCAAAAACTTCAAACATTACTAAGGAATGACCATACCCATGAATAACAAAGTAAGTGCTAAAACAAAGGCATATACTTCCAGTATCCATTTAGAGTGTTGTAGACCAAAAATTTTGGCTCCAAAGACACAAAAGAACCATTCTAATCTTTTGGTCACTTCATGTAAAATAATTTCGCTATTTAGATAGGAGAGATCTAGGATCATTTTTGGAGCACATGTCCCAAGTTTGATAAACCAAATTATTAACAAATTAAAATTTCACTAAACAAATATTTCATCAGCAAACATCATCATTCACTAAGAGTAAGATAGAGGAGAACCAAACCATCAACAAGCTCATATAGAGGAGATCAAGAGCAATAAATACCATCACCCTCCCTCCTTCATGTTCATAAAATATCTGACTTGGATAACAAACAAATACCTTGTGGAAGGATGGAAATAGTCTCTCATACCATTACAAGACCACTGCTCTAGTCCTTTATAGGTCATCATGATTGCATGCAAGTTTTTTAGGGCATAATTAAAGGATAGAATACTATGATCACATAATTACACAAAGGTAACAATACAATATAATCAAAGTAATAATTGCATGAGGAAAAAAAAGGTTAAGCTTCAATTTTGGTAAACACTCACATGCAAAATTTATATGCTGCAACCCTATGAAAAAATAGTTAAAAAGGCATGATATATCTTGTAGTCATAGAAAAATACTTTATTTTTTAATATAGCATGAATTATATTAAAAATCATATCTAATCATTAAAATATCATTCATCTAGTCTTGTCATGAGCTATGCCACATCACCACTCACACCCTCACAATGATCCTGCCATATATCTGTTTATCCTACATGTACCACATCAATTAATGACAAGTGACACTTCACATGGGGAGGAAACATGTTGTGATTAATAAATTATAATCTCTCTAGGATAATATGTGTGTGTAAATTAAAATACCATGATTATGCCATAATTGTGCTAACATTCAATATGGAAAATAATAAATTTTATTGTTTCCCACTTTGAGATCATAGCTCATTAAATTAAAAAAAACTTAAGCAAGATATTGCTACACCCTGTAACTAAAAGCACCATTAATGATTAAAATTGCTTCATTATAGGCACAAATTTAAAGGTATAATTAGGTGTTTTAAAGTGATATCTATTTTAAAATTTGATAATAAGATAAACTCACTAGAATGGGAGGTTCATTAATGAGAAGGGAACCCTCAGACCATAGGCAATTGCAAGGAGACCTAGACAATGGGGCCATATTCAATAGGTTTGGATGGGCTACCTATTTTGAGAAACTACAACATTTTTTATAACTTCTCACTAAATAACTTGAAAGGAATTTTACAAGATAATAGGTGATAGTATTTGGTATCACATTTTTAATTATAGAATAAATAGTAAACCATATTACTGGGTTGCCAAGAATAAGGGAAAACTGGGAAGAGAAACCCAATGGCCAACTAGCTAGACAATAGTTCTATCAAGAAAATGAAAGGATATTTTTAAATAAAGGAGATGTAGAGAGACAAGATCTACCTCTAACTTGGAGAGAAGTGGCCTTGTATATCATCAAATATCTGACATGTGAAGGAAGGCAATCTTTGATTTATACTCTCCAATTCAAATTTTTGAATCATTTAAGGCATGGTAGGACTATTAATGTCCCAAACCACTTATGCAATATCTTGAATAAAATGTCTAAAGAATACTAAAGGGGGGTAGAAAAATCCTTGTCTCATCATTATTTGATTTGGATGTTGGTTAAACAATGAATAATAAATACTAGACTTGACCTTGGGAACAATTTCTAACCCTAAGGATTGGCAAACATTAGTAAGAGGAGGAAAATAATGAGGGGGAATCTCCCAAGGGATAGATATAGCAAATAACACAAGAGAATAATATGGGCACTAGTATAACTTGTTATCCCATAGCCACTAAAGTTCTACTAGTAGTTACTATGGGTAAGAGAAGATGAAGAAAATTAGTGCTCCCTCTCAAGGATATAGAGGAGGAAAGTCCACCAAAACAAATTGGGTAGAATATTCCTTCTCTTGCTATTCCAATTGTTTCATCACAAAAAGTAGATTCTTCCACCATGGTTTCTTGAAAAGGATGAAAAGTTCTTCCATCGCCAGTTGCATAGGAAGAATAGGTTTCAATAGCTCCCCTTCCTAAAAATAAAAAGAAGACTGAAAGGAAGAATCCCTCTACATAAAAAAGAAAGAGACCTCCACTTCAGAGGTCCCATAGAATTAAAAGGAAAAAGACAACCCTAACATCCTCACCTATAAACATTAGTGAGGATGAAGGGAAGAAGAAGGAGCCTAGAATTCATAAGACCTCTAATGGGTTTGAGATAGAAGATTGGTCTACTAAAGAAGAGTATGTAAAGTAAGATAAAATGCAGTCACCTAAGCAACCCAAATTTACATAGAAAGACATGAATCTACTCAAACAACTATTATATATAAAAGAAGAACTAATAATATTAGATAAACCTATAAAATAAGAATAATTACTTAAATAAAGAACCATGGAAGAAGCAATAGAGCAAGATATAATTCCTCTTGACTAAGAGTTACAAACTTTGGAACAAGCCATGAAAGAGATATATAAGTTGAGGAACAAAATAGCAAATTTAAAAGGCAAAAGAGGCTTAGAAACACTTTTGGAGGTAATAGACTTTCTAGAGCCATCTATGGAAGAAGAGTCAAGCAAAGAAAGGATATTAGAGAAGCCTAAAACAACTCTCTTAGAAGTGCGTACAATAGCTTGATCCACCTTACCTACAGATGGCATTAGTCTACCCCTATAGGAACTTACAGTAGATAATACTCTACCTTTGGTACCCTTCCACAATAAGTTTTTTCCTATAGAGACCACTTCAAAAGTACCTACAATAAAAGAAGTGATTGATCTAGACCTCTTAGTTTCTAGGCTAGTAGGTAAAATTGATGACTTTTTGAGTTTTTTTTACCAAAAATTTTAGTTATGATGAAACTTATCATAAGCAATTGATATAAAGGTTTAAAGTATATGTTGAAGTCAGGGAGAAATATGAATATTTAAAAGAAAGCCTAGAAAAGGTTAAGACTAAGATCACTAAAATGCATGCAACCACTGAGATGTTAATGGAATGCAGATCACCCTTTAGGGTATATGCTATATACTTAGAGGAAAGGTGGCTCATATTCAAATATGATAGGATATATAGTGATCAGTCTCACATGGTATGTGATCCTAAGTCTTTCTTTGAGGTTTATAGGCATGTTGACCCTAATTTTTAGGCACAATTGATTGAGTTTTACATGCATTGGTATGTTGTACCACATGATCCTAATTGGAATCTCAATATATACCAAGGGTATGTCTAATTGAATGCTTTTACCTCATACATCCTCAATGAGATAAAAAAGAAAAAAATAGTTGGATGACTATCAAGAGAAATAAAAAGAGGCTAATGTAATGATTAGGGGTGAATCTAATGATTCAAAAACTATAATAAATAAATGGATCACTTTAATGAATATAGATACTCCACAAGCATGGGTAATAAATAAACAAGTAGAGGTCTAGAACGACTACTTGAGACTCATGGAGGGTGATGAAAAATAAATTCTTGTTTTCTTTTTTCATAGATGGGCAGAGCTCTCAAATGCCCTAAAAAAAGAACCCTATTCCCCTCAGAACCTTAAAGAGGAGTTACACAGAGTATATATGTATATTGAGCTTGTCAAGAAATAAAAGGATAAGCTAGTTAGGGTTGATGTTTCATCCACCCATGTTTTGGTTCTCAATTCTTGATTAGGAGGGAAAAATGCTAGCTAACAGAGAAGAAAAAAATAAAAGGTAGAAAATCATAGATGATGCTAAAGGATTTTATACCTTCAATAATATGGGTTGTATTGAGCCCTTGGATTTTAGGAAATACTATGGACTCAAAATGTAGAAAAATCTTATTTAAGGACAAGAAAGAGGTTAAGTAGGGGGTGTGATAAGGCCACTAATTATTCTATTTATAGCCTCATCCATACTTAGTTATATATATTTCACCTATATGAATCCCTAGAACTATCCATGACATATGTAAATGAATGAATGAATGATTATATGTGTGCATTAATATATACATGTTGTGTTATGGATTAATGATGCTTTTTCTTTGATTAGATTATACTTATGTAACCTTATTTAATAGACATTTAAAATGTATAATAATAATGTAGGAATATTACTTGGTCACATCATTTATAGAGAAGCCCATAATAAAAGAGGTTTCTATCCTGTAGCAACTACCAGGCTATAGGTTTTCCACCTACAAGTTGCCCATAGCAGCTGTAAGCTTTCACCTATAGGTTACTTGTAGAAACTACAAGATTACACCTACATGATCCCACAACCACTACATAGAATAAACCATTATTTTGATAATAAGTAATTGGATGTTAAGGAAACATATAGATATCTTAGAAACAAATTAAATGATTGAAGGGGATCATCCATAATAGTTATATAAAACCCTCACATATAAATAAACTTGGACGTGTTTCCAAAGGATTAATAAGACAAGGATAATGACAAGGAGAGAAACAAGTAAAATGGCAAAGCTACATATATTGTCCTTTATCTAGTTAGTCATAAAAACAAGTAACTTTAAGTTACTAACCACCTGAAGGTTAAATGGGTTAGTTGATAAGTATTTGTACCTTTCCTAGTTTAGTGTTTTTTGTTGGATCTAATAAACTACCTTATGTATTTAATGGTATAACCTAGATTAGATTACAAAGGATGAAATTATATAAAGTAATTGCATTCTGATTTCTTGAATATTGTAATCTACTGTAGTAATCTTTAATTAGTAAAAATCTAAGTAATGAAAAGGTTGATTCTGTAAGAATCTTTTTGAAGTATCTCAAAGAAGGATTAGAACTCAGTTCTGAACAAGGATGGCCCCCTCGAAAGGAGTTATAGTGAAGATCTTAACCTTTCTTAAATTAAATTGTGTTGTGTGAATTGATTTCATTACTATTTTGATTATATGAATTATGATGCATGTGTGACTCATAAGTGTGAATAATTCTTGTACTTTATTATGTTTTTTTTCCTTGTATATATATATGGTTAAATAAGTATAAGTTCATTGTACTATAACCAAACATTAAGTTAGCCTATGAATCAATAATGCATATATAGTGCCAACATCCTTGAAAATCATACATATCCTAGGTTGACAATTAATGTTAATCAAATTTAAGAATCCAATATTAACTGGGTAATAAGCCTTACCAATACCCACCAAGGAAGTAGAATAATCTATGAAAAAGGAATGCCCAAGTAGTGAAGGGGTGTTTGAATGAAAAGAAGGTGATATTGATGTCTTATAATAGTAAATAGATATGGTAGAGGAGCCCCAGTAGCAATAAGATGATGTTGACATTGAAGGAATTACCCTAGAGGTAAGTATTGAAAAAACCCAAGATGAGTAAATGAATAAGGGGAATTTTTTTGAGAAAGTAACCCCTAAGAATCAAACAAGTGAGTCCTTAGAGGAGAGCACCAAAGAGAGTGGTAGTACCATTGAAGAGGAGGAAGTACAATAGAAAAGGCCATCATCGAGAATGATGCCAAAGAACTAAATATAAGGGAGATGGTGTAGAAGATTGGGTGAATGAAGATATCTACATATATGAACCTATGCCCCCAAGCCACCACAACTAAGATTCACAAACAATTCTTGTTTCTAATAGATCACTATATAGACAAGACCTAATTTGAGGTACATAGAGTAATGAATTTGAGCTTAAAATATCCTAAAGTGGGATAATAATCCCTCCTTATTAACCCTCATGATATGAACCCAGTCTAATTTAGGAATGCACTGATAAGAATGGCCATAGAAGTTGTGCACCAGAACATCATCAATGATGGTAAGGTGAGGAAATTGAAAAGGCTCCTCAAAGAAGCCAAGGATGAGGTGTATGCAAATAGGTTCAAGTTGTAACTAGTTTATGAGTGAATATAGGTAGCCAAACCATCTCTTCTAGTCAACATCAACACTTTAGACCTTTTAGATGTCAACAAGATTTGCATATTGGTAGAGTAGATGATCCCAAGGCTAAAACCCAAGTCCGGATAGGAAGAAGAAGAAGAAGAAGAACAAAGCATCATGTTATATAAATATCTCTTTAACAAAATTCAAGAAGTAAAAGACCTCTTTATAAAATTAAAGCGGGGCATGAAGGAAGCAGATGCCATTTTATTAAGATTCTCCAACCAAGTCTAACTAAAAGATGCATGCCTAAAGAAAGTGAAGGAAGAGAAGGAGAAACTAATGGCTCAAGTATACTTAATAATTAGGATAGAGTAGATAAAAATAATAGGTAACATGAATATTCTAAGTAACTAGATCAAGGACTAAGAGAAAAACTTGAAATCACTCTTTTGTACTCTATAGACTAAGGCCTGTGAGTAAGGAAAGATCTTAGATGGAAGTGTGTAAAAGTTGAAAGCCAATCTCAAGGCCTTCCATAAGGAATTGGAGAGAAAATATGTGCTTTCACTCACTCCTACATCCATCGAGATAGATAACACCATAGAATAAATAAAGCTAGCCACTAAAGTCTTTGAAGACTTCAGTGCTAAAATCAAGGAGAATGTGCCCTAGTTCTGCATTCCCAAAAAATTTATGGCTTAGTTTTTTGGTGGACTAAAGTATTTGTATGGGGTAATTCTAGGCCCCTAATTTGTTAGTAGATGATTTAATCCAACATGACATCCACCTAGGCAAGAGAGGATAATTTTTTTAAATGATTATGCTTTGGGATATTTTTATCCAGCTAGAGGTTGTAGACATATCTTATGCCATCTAGTAGGTGGATAACTATCTCCTTGATTTTTAGGGAATATTCAAGGATTTAAAGAGATTTGGTAGCTATAGTTTAGACATTGTGGAGTCATGAAGCTAGTAGTTATGATGAACAAATTCCTTTTCAACACTCATCATGCACCTTCTACCCTAGCAAAGATGCTCTTGAAGGATTATTTAAGGAGTTTGATCCTAAAGAGGTAGAAAGACAAATAATGGTAGCGGAGCTCTAGAAAAATTAATTTTCTACATAAATTATTTTGTTTGACATTAAGGCTTTATAAATAGTATAGAAGCCACTTGGATCCATTTTTATGTGCCCAAGATCATCTATGAGATTTTGGGTTTTTAATATTATGAAATGAATAAAAATGTTGTTATGGACTTTGATCAAATGATACGTGTTATGCATTTACATATACTATGTCTGGTTTTCATGTTTCATTGTATTGTTAATGGAATGTGTATATTTTTAATGTCATACATTTGAATCAATTTCATGAATTGATGTTAGAAGCATGGTATAGGTTCATACATTTCTCTAGTCTTACTATTTTAATGGAGTCCCTATAAACTTCTATGACATCACTATTATTTAGTACGATGGATGATTATAGGTCTAATATATTAACCTAATACTTGTGTAACTCACATATGTTTAATATGAGTAAAAGCATCCTTGTGACCTTATGAACACCTATATGACTGATGAGCTCAAAATATGGCTCATTATTTACATATTGTTTCCTTTCTTTCATCTCTCCAATGATATAATCTTATGTAAATAATAAAATTTTAGTTGACTGTAGCATGGAAAATATATACTTTATCTCATTTATGTCAAACTAAAGATTAAGTTACTACCTTGTCATTTATGCCTAACAAATGGCATGTTTTAGTGTTTTGGTTTTGAAGAATGTATGGGAAAGGTGGAAAATACAACATGATAAAGAATTTCTAGTTTTTATTCTTGTTTTCCTAAGCTACGGACCTACTAAACTAATATCTATAGACTCAACTAGGCCTTATCTATGAACTCTATAGGTCTGAAGCCTAAGATGTTGGAGATTTTGTAGGTAGACCAGTAGTAAAGGATAATCATTTTAGCTGGAGTCGTATCAAAGAAATATTTAACTTTTATTTTGAAGGATTCCATTTTGATATACTTTGTACATACTTAGATAGTTGGATTTCCTAAAGATCCTACTCAATCCAAATCTCCCATTTTGGAGATGGGTAGATTGATTAGGAAGTCCTAGTTTTCTGCGTACTATTTTTGGTTAATACTCATTAGCATAAAACTATATGTCTTTTGTCTTAATAAATGATTATTGAGTATTGAGTTTGAGACAATTTTGAAATCATTCCAACTTTTATCAACTAATGCAGTTTTATTCTATCTTCCAATACTAAGTAGATTCTATTCTTGATTCGAAGAAGAGAAAGGGTCCATTCTCCTCAGATCCAAGAATTTATGTATGGTATTATGTTATTGTTAATTACTAGATAATCAAAATATTCCTAATACATTTATGTACTAGTATTTATGAAAATTGAATTCAAGATTCACTTTTTATCAGTCATTTCTCTTTTCAAGCAAGTGTGATTTAGACTTAGTATTTCTTTTGAAGGGAATGAATTAATTTAGATTTACCTTTCCAACTGAGTGTTTATATTTCCTGCTAGTGTGAATTAAATCTAGATTTACATTTCTAAAAATGTATGGAATATATTAAGTGTGCTTTGATTTCAAGAAAAGGATTGAATTAGTTAAATTGATGGTTGACCTTTTCTTTAGTAAATGTGAAGCAAATAGTATAAAATCTCTCTTTCATTAGAAATAGTTAGAATAGAGTCACTAGATAACCTCCCAAAAGACAAATATATAGATCTACTATTAGAATCCTTATTGTAAACAACTCTAGACACCATCCCTAGTTTGATTAACATCAATTAAGAAGATTGATTAAATGAGGAGTTAAGAAACACTCATCATTTTTGGCACCATTGCTAGGGAATTTATAGTGTTAGTGAGATAAAACTTATTGATCTATAGGGAAAAAAATAGAAAACATCAAAATCAAAAAAGAGTAATCAATTTATGTTTCAACCAAGAGATTCAAAAGTATGATTTGTTTCAAAATTTCCTCCAAACACAATAGCATAAAGTCCTTCAACATCTATAGTTGAAATTCCTACCCTAGAATTTAGAGAAGAAAGTCCATCACCATCTTTAGCTGAGAGTTCAAAATAGGTTATTAAATTACATCTTTATGATTAATCTAAAATATTATTTGGGACTAGAACCTTACCACAAGTAAGTCCTATAGTAAGAGTATATCCAAATTATCCACTCAAAGGGAGAATATCTTGAAGCTACTAAATATTTAGAATATTTTAAATGGGCTATAACTAAAAAGAGTTTTAAAGAATTTGAACAACCTTCAAGTAGCCATACCAACATTCACTAGATAACTAATCCTATTATTGAAGGCACATCATAAGAAGACATGGGTGACCAACAAGAATGATAGGTTGCACAACCAGGGAGGAATTTTTTCTTTCTAATTATTGTATATCCTAATGATCAAACCACCATGCAAAATATTTCTCCCACAAATTTCCCAAACTTTGTGGGAAGATCCACTAAAGATCCTAATCATTTTTCATTTGAATTTAAAGTTCTCCGTCAAACTTATGACTACACATCAGATAATTAGAAACTAAAATTGTTTCCATCAACACTCAAGATGCATCCATGAGATGGTTCATGGGTCTACTAAGAATCTTCATCTGTACATGGGAAGATATGGAAATTGTATTTTTGAACAAATATCAGGATTACTGGAAGGTGAGAGAAAGGAAGGAGGAATTATTTAAAATTAAACAAAATGAAGATGAATCCTTAGAGGACTATTTGGATACATTTTCATTCACACATAGACGAAGTAGTTATCCACTTACTAAGTCCTAAAACTTGTTTTACCCAAATAATTATATGAATACATTAAAGATTCATTAAACTTAAAGGGTGGAGGAGATATAAACAAACTAGCCTTTCATCAAATTTTAGAACTATGTACTAATTATTCTTGGACAAAACCAGTAATGAGGAAAGGAAGGCTGGGAAAATCCAATGACTCAAGAAAGTTAATGGAAGAATTCAGTAATCTAAAAACTAATATTTTAGTCATGCTAAATAGGACATTATATGGCCTTTAAGCTAAATTGAATGCAAATTGAAACATGCTCTCAGGGATTGCCTTTAGATAAAACAAACATTTCTTCTTATGGAATTTGTGAGGGAATAAACCATGACACAAACCATTGTACTCTTTTACCTACTCTAAAAAATTAGATAAAATAAAATGTTTAATCCATTAAAGAAGTAAATTATGTCTAAAGGCAGAATTTTCTTCCACAACATCAGATTCAAGGATAGTTTGGTGTAATAAATTTACCTAATCCATGGATAGCCACATGGAATGTTCCAATACCTCCAACAATGTGGGGTTAAAATTAGATGCCACCAGCTTAGATGTCATGGCCTAGATAAGATTGGGTATCCCCTCAACCATAGATGTTGCCACAATAACCATGGGTACCATAGCAACAACTTCATCCACAATGGACCCCTCATCAAAAATATTGTAAACCAAGAGGCTAAACCTAGTAGCAAACCATAATGCCACCCCTTATCATTCAATAGCTAAAATAAGTTAATCAACCTCTAATGCCCACAGAACCAATAGAAAATCCAAATAATAAACCATAAGCACTCATTTATGTCAATGACCAAGGAGAAACCATAAATGTAAGAGCTATTGATTGTTCTGATATACACCTAAGATTAGGAAAAAAATGTAAGAGATCCTCCAATTCTCATTTTAGAGATACTTGATGAAAAACACAAAACACAATTGCCTAAACCAAATAATAAGGAAACTAAAACTAATAAAGGTCCTACAAATCTAAGGAAGATATCATTACACCAACAACCCCTTTTCCTTATACATTGAAATCAAACATGAGTCAAGCTTGATCCATGAATTGCAAAAAATCAACATTGAGGTACCCCTATTACAAGCTATTAGGGACATTCTTAAACTAAACAAAATTATCAAGACTTTGTGTGTCAAAAAACCTATAAGTAAAAAATAGTACCCAAAAACCATACATGTTGATCGTAAAGTTGTTGATTTATTAGTAGGAAAATTGTTAATACCTAAATATGCATACCCAAGTAGTCCAATCATCATGATTACAATAGGAAGAAAGAAAATTCCTAACTTTATAGTTGACTTAGGTGAAACAATTAATGTCACGACCAATGATACTCTTTAAACACTATCCCTCATAGAAATGTAACCTACATCTACCATTCTCCAAATGGCAGACCAATCTATAACTAAACCAAAAGGAACCATAGAAAATGTTGCAGTGCTTATTGAATCTTAGGACTATCTGATTGATTTTATGGTGCTGCAACCTAAAACAAAGAATTTAAGATATCTTCTAATCCTAGAAAGACCATGGTTGGATATTGTTGTAGCATTGATTGATTGTAGGTTAGGAGATATGACCATTTCCAATGGTCTAAAATCTAAATGCATTTCCTTGTATCCTCCTATAAGACCATCAATGAACAACATAGAAAATATTTGGGTAGACAAATCAGAGAACAACATAAATTGTCTTTCATCATTGGCCATTATCATAGTTAAAAAACACCTATAATAATTTAGTGAAGACATTATTCTAGAGTCTGAGGAATACAAGCATTTATCATAATCTATGAACTCTATAGAAACTATGGATTTTGCCAGAATAGAATCTACAAACTCTACAAAAACTATGGACTCTACCAGAATAAAATCTATAGACTCTACAATCTCCTCTAAGATATCTTACCTCAATTCTTCTATTGCCTCTTCATCATATGATCATAGGCTGATTCAATCAAGTGTATGGAATTGGGCAGAAGAGCAACAAACACAATTCTTGAATGCATTTCATTGCCCATTAGCAAGAACTATTCCTCCTGGAGAAGGATTTGTCAAAAATGTAGAAATATTCCATATGATACTCCCTCATCCATTTCCTCTAAATTTACTAATGAGTAAATTTAAATAGGTAGAATCCAATCACCCAGACACAAAACCTTTTACAATACTACCTAGAAAGACTTTGAATATCAACCGCTAGCTAACCAATGATGAGGAAGTAAAAATTTTTAAAGTCCTAAAATGACATACTAAGGTTTTTTCTTAGGATTATATTGATATGAAATGAATTCACCCTAATCTATGTAGGCACTAAATTTATATAGAATTTGTCAAACTAGTAAGACAACCACAGAGGAGAATAAACCCAACATTGAAAGATATAATGAAAATAGAAATTAAAAAATTATTAGATGTTTGATTCATTTACCCCATCTCAGATAGCTAGTGGGTTTCATCATTGGTGATTAATCCAAAAAAGAATGGGAAGTGGAGAGTATGTGTGGATTATAGGGAATTAAACAAGGAAACCTTATGAGACTATTTTCCCTTGCATTTCATTGACCAAGTTCTTGATAAATTAGCAAGAAAGAAATATTCCTCTTTTTTGGATGGATTTAGTGGATATAACAAAATCATAGTTATAGCTGAGGATCAGGACAAAACCACATTCACCTACCCTTGGGGAACTTTTACCTATCGAGTGCTTATATTTAGACTTTGCAATGCTACAACAACCTTTCAAAGAGCAATTTTGGAAATATTCTTTGACCTCATAAATGATTGTGTAGAACTCTACATGGATGATTTCACTATCCATGGAGGAACCTATTAGGAAACCCTTACCAATTTGGAAAGAGTTTTGACAAGATGTGAGGAACATCAATTATCACTAAGCCATGAAAAATGCTTGTTAATGATGGATCAGGGAATAGTGTTAGGACATCACATTTTAGCAAAGGGTATTAAGGTAGATCCAAATAAAATTGAGATAATCTCCAACTTTCCTATTCCACAAACACAAATAGAAGTAAAGATTTTCTTGGGTCATGTTGGATATTATAGATTCTTCATAGATAACTTTAGTAAAGTAGATGATCTAATGTTTGCACTTATTATAATGGATAGTGAGTTTATATGTAATTATGATTGTCAACAAGCCTTTGAAACCATCAAAGCCAACCTTAGTACTACTCTAGTATTGAGAGGTTCAGATTGGACACAACCTTCTCATATATACATAGATGCTTCCAACATAGCAATCAGTGTAGTCTTGGGATAGAATGATGAAAATGACCATATGTATTCCATTTATTACATTATAAAAAACATGACTCCTACTGAAATAAATTACACCATGACTAAAAAATAATTCCTTGTTGTAGTATATATAATAAATAAATTCAAACAATACATAACAAGCTACAAGGTGTTTATCTACATAGATCATTCAACCATTAGGTATCTTACCAATAAACTAATAATGAGAGGTATGATTATCATATGGTTGTTACTCCTATAGGAATTTGATATTACTATTAAAGATAAACTAGAAAATTTTAATGTAGTTGCTGATTTCTTGTCTAGAGTCAAAATTTCAAGTGAAGAAGAACCAGTGGAAGATGATTTTTTGGATGAATAATTATTTGTTATTTCAGTGGATTCTCTATGGTTTGTTGATATTGAAAATTATCTTACTACAAGGAATTTTCCTCCACGTTTATCACACCAAGAAATAAAATGGTTAATTAGAGAAAGTTATTTTAAATGGATTAATGGAATATTATTTAAACTTGGACTTGATCATGTGTTTTTTAGGTATGTGAAAAATAATGAAGCATATGATATCATTAGAGCCTATCATGATGAACTAAAATGAACACATTAATCAACCCATAGAAAAATACATAAAATCCTTGGAGTAGGTTATTATTGACCTCATATTCATAGACAAGTGAAGAAGTATATCAGACATTGTGATGCATGTCAGAGAATCGAGCAACCCACTCTCTCAACTGAGATGCCTCTCCACCCTCAACTAGTTCTAGAACCATTTGAGAAATGGTGAATTAATCTTTTTGGAGCTATGGATCTTCCCTCTAGAGGAAAAGAATACATGTTATTCTACATAAACTATGCCACCAAATGTGTAGAAGTAAAAATTATAACTCATGCCTGAGAAGAAGCTGTGGTAGATTTCCTATACTTTAAGATTATGCAAAGATTTGGTGCTCCAAAAGAAATAGTTTTAGATCAAGGAGCTCAGTTCATGTCAAAAATGATAGAATACTGCATGAAAGTGTATAAAACTTAGCATAGAATTTTTTTTCCATACCATCCATAAGCCAATGGATAGGTTGAAGTTACAAATAGAGAATTAGAGATTATTTTAACAAAGATTATTAGTACTAGTTGGAAGGATTGGGTAGATAAGGTACCAAAAGTAGTTTGGGATTATAATACTACTTGGAAACTACCTACTATATTCTCACGATATGACCTATTTTATAGTAAGAAAACTATATTTTTTTTTAATTTGAATTACAAACATTGAAGACAACATTGGAAGTGGAAATTGAATTAGACGTAACAGAAGAGGAGAGATTCATGTAACTCAATAAACTTGATGAAATAAGAATGGAAGCATTATAGATAAATGAATTGGTATAGAATTAGAGGAAAATTTTTCATGATTCACACATCAAACAATAAAATTTTCAAAAATGAGATTGGGCACTATTGTTTGATTCTAAAGTTCAACAGTTCAAAGGAAAATTATAGACAAGGTGGCTTGGACCTTATCAAATAGAATAAGTTTTTGAAAATGGTTCAGTAAACTTAATGCCTATTGATAATAGCATAAGGACTCAATGGTCATTGATTGAAACTTTATCTGAAACCTTTCAATAAAGAGGACTTTGTACATAATATGAGACACCAGGTAGCTTTCCTGGAAGAACTTGTTTCTTCTAAGAAAATGTTACCATAATGATTGCTATTAAAAAAAATAACAAAATAAATAAATAAAATTCAATAGCTAAAATCCTATGTAAGGATGCTATTGACAATTCATGGTTATAAAACCAACTTGTTGGTTAGTTATTCATTGCATAAAGGGCCTTGGTTAGAAAACTAGCAATGGCTGACCAAGGGGCAAAAAACTAAAAAAAAGAATCTTATCAGCTAATGTTGATTGGTTTCTACAAGAAATAAAATACAAATATTGATTCCTTTGAAATATATTAACTAATTCATGCTACTCTACTTATGCAAGATAAATGGTAGAGAAAGAACTTGATCTAAGGTACGAATAAGTGAATGATAAGTTTTATTTATTCATGTTTAGTAAATTAAAAGTTTTTTTATTTAAATATGATTAATCCTATGGAGATGGAAGATATGATTAAATAATCATGAATTCTTTAAATATGGGAATCAAAATAGTGGACACACAAATAGGGGATTAATGAGACATGTGTCATAACGAACAATTGCATGAAATCAATTGTATCATTGTCATTATAATGAAAAATCATGACATAAGCCATGGAAAGACTTGAAATAAAAGGTTTTTTAATCATTAATTTATTAAATTTAGAAATTATTTGGTGGCATATAACTAATTTCCCCTTCCACATGAGCCATTAACTACCACTGTGTAAACCATCATTCAAACGACCACGTTTATGATTATGTCACCTTAGTAGTTGGAAGTTCCACTCCATAGACATCAAGTGAAGCCAAAATTTATGCAAAGTAATGATTATATTACCATAAATGTGTCGGAAGTTAACTCCATATGTGCCTACCAAAATTACTAGTCCCTATGAAGTGCATTAGAAACCTTCTTTTGTGAATTTCCAAGAAAAATCAATGTAAACCTTGGTTTTAATTTGTTAATGTCTAATACCATTCATAGTAATTTTATTAGTATTCATCCAAGGAAGAATAGGGTAGAATACATGATTAGAGCTAAATACACCCACCAAATTTCTTAGTTATAGGGATTCTATAGAAGCATTCAAGGCAAATGGTTGGCTTCCCTTTATTCAAAAATTCCAAGGATTTCATGAAACACTAGTAAGAAAATTTGTAAAAATCCTTACCCCCAATTTTTCCATCATTAAAGGCATAGTCATTCCAATTTTTAGTCAAGTTATTAGTGAAATCATAGAAATCCCAGACATAAGAATACAAGTAACAAGGAGGGTGCCATTCAGTGATCTTATTTCCCAATTCAATGGCAATAAATAAACTAGAATTGCATGTTTGTTTAATTCAAAGGGAACTTCTAAAGGCATATGTAGATATTCACTTCTAGAGTTGTGGTAGTCTGCAACATTTTGGGTCATCAAATACATAACCTATGAGGGTCAATGTAGCCTTTTGGGAGGAGAAGCTATGAAAATCTTGATACATATGAAATATGGGAGATAAACCCCTAGTGTAGAATTAATCTCCCATATTACCTATATGGTGCCCTTCAAGTTATGACAACCACTCCTAATGCTTCTCTTAGGCATCATGGACTCATTCACCTTATTATTCAACATCATATCTTGAAACAAGGGAAAGAAGTTTAGGAAGCCTAGGAAAATAGAGTTATTCAACAAATTCCATCCCTACATATACAAGAAGAAGCTAGGACTTTAGGCTCAACTCAGTCACAAAGACCATCCAATACATCCAATCCATCCATTAAGACAATAAAGAAAAAGACAAAATAACCTATGGCTTTTAGGGAAACTCCTCCTTACTCAAAAAGGATTACCAAATCTCAAGCTTCTCAAACCTCCAATATTTTAGAGGTCCCACAAGAACCTCAAGCACCTATTGAACAATCAGTCCTTTTGCCAAAAATAAAGAAATTAAAAATAAGGGCTTATACTTTAACAAGGCATGAGAAGGCTATGAATTTAACTATTGCAACAAATGAACCATCAAGTGTAGCTCAAAGAATCAAAATAAGAAGAAGAAAGTTGATCTTGGATAAAGATGGACATGAGGTAGTAGATATTTTGGATACTATTAGATAACTATCCTAACCTTTAGATTAGAAAAACCATTTAAGAGAAAGGAACTTTTGAAACAACTCCTATGAGAAAATATGTTGTCATTCCTATTATTTAACCACTTGATGACTCACGAAGTCTTCTAGTCAACATAATGGAAACTAAAGCTAAAAAGGATAAAATTACAAAGGAACAAAATGTTCAAACTAAAGTTCTAGTGGATAAAGGAAAATATCTATGCACATTTGAAGAAGGAGAAATGTTTAGTGCAATAGACCCTGTGATGCAATTAAGACTGGAACTTTCCAAGGCTCAAACACTGATCTAAAAATAGGTAGCAGACATTATTGATCTAGTCAGAAAACTTTATAGTAATGATAAAATTAATTATACGTTATTTCAAAAAATTAGAAGTAAAATCTTTGAATCATGATTCAAAAGTTAATAAAATGAAAAAAATCATTAAACAAAAGGAAGAAGATATTCAACAGTGGATATCTATAGAGAGTCTTAAGAAGGAGAACATAATGTTGCAGTAGCTATTGAACATTCCTAAGGCCTTTCCTACTACTTCTCCTCAAAAGGTCAGTCAATCCACTTCCACCTCTAAAACATTTGTGAATCACGGGAGTCAAACAAGCCATCCATTTTTTCTCCATTAGATAAGTTGTATCAGGCACAAGAAGAATATCAGACAATCAAAAAGAATATTAAAAATTTAGTTATTACAAATTATAAATTTTAAAATGAGAAACAAATATTAGAGTCCAAGACACAAACTCTAGAAAAATATATGCAGAATGATTGTAAATTATTAGAAGCTCTTTTAGCTTATAGAAGTCCTTCTATGGCATATAGCTTTTTTCTCTTTGAGTAGTTTTATAGTTGGTAGCTCCTTATAATTTCTTGTTAGATTTAGTACAAAATTCTAGATCCTTTTATATTTTTGGAAATATTTTATAGTGATGACCCTAACAATCAAGATCTCCTTTGTGAATTCTATTTACATGACTTAATAATAAGAGACCATGGTCATAACAAAATTTTAATTAATATTCATGTGGGATAAGTTTAATTATGATCACTCCATTCTAATTTTAAAAATAATTTAGCATTGAAAATGTAATTTGAAGATTATTCAACACATGCTAAGACAACAAGGTTATGCTTAAGACCAAGCTTTTCCATTCCCAGTTTGATAAAATGGAATTTTAAGGATGTTTACCAGAATGCTGATGTCAAAAATCATTATTTGGAAGCCATATATAATTACACCATCTCATTTGATGTTTTCATAAGGTAGAATTTTGATTCAATTATTACAGTAAGTGTTAAGAGATGGGATTTATTACCAGTCTCTCTCAAGAAACATGGAGTTATATCTACTAACAATGTAAGATGGAGTAGAAGAAGAGTTGAAGTAGTGATTGAGGAAATTGTGGAATTACTAAATTCTATTGGAGATAAGATATGGTTTGGAATGAGATACAAACCCCTTTTGTTAGTTATACCATTTCTAGGATGATAAAACTGGGCACTACAATCTGATGAACAATTTGATGTCTATAAAGATCCAAATTTGACCTAAAGAGGATTCACCATTAGTACAAATTATCATATAAAATATGAATTTGATGATTATGATCTTACCCAAAGTCTAGAAGACATAAATAGAGCTTATGGAGGTAGATGAGGTTTTGCAAAAGGGACTTACAAAACGTAAATCTTGGTGGAGATGATGAGATCAAAATATGGCTCATTATTTACATAGTATTTCCTTTATTTCATCTCTCTAAGGATATAATCTTATGTAAATCATAAAATTTTATTTGACTATAGCATGGAAAATAGATACATTATCTCATTTATGTCAAACTAAAGATTAAGTTACTACCTTATCATTTATGCCTAACAAATATCATGTTTTAGTGTTTTAGTTTTGAATAATGTAAAGGAAAGATGGAAAATGCAACATGATAAAGAAGTTCTAGTTTTGATTCCAATTTTCCTAAGCTATGAACCTACTTAGTTGATATCTATGGAATGAACTAGTCATTATCTACAAACTCTATAGGTTCAAAGCCTAAGATGTTAGAGATTTTATAGGTAGACTAGTAGTAAAGGATAATCACTCCATCTGGAGTCCATATCAAAGTAATATTCAACTTATATTTTGAAGTATACCATTTTAATACAATTTGTACATACATAGTTGGATTTCCTAAAGATCCTACTCAATCCAAATCTCCTATTTTGTAGATTGGTAGATTGATTAGGAACTCTTAGTTTTTCACATACTATTTTTAGTTAATACTCATTAGCATAAAACTATAAGTATTTTGTCTTAATAAATGATTATTGAGTATTGAATATAGTCATACTTCAAGTTTTAGATAGTTTTGTTAACATTCTATCTTTCATCAACTAATGCAGTTTTATTCTAGCTTCCAGTACTAAGTAGATTCTACTCTTGATTCTAAAAAGAGCAAGGGCCCACTCTCCTTAGAGATAGGAATATTTGAGTGGTATTATGTTATTGATAATTATTAGATAATTAGAATTTTCCTAATATATTTATATACTGGTAATTTATAAAAAGTAAATTCAAGATTCACTTTTTATCAGTCATTTCTCTTTTTAATCAAGTGTGATTTAGACTTAGTATTTCTTTTGAAGGGAGTGAGTTAATTTATATTTACCTTTCTAACTAAGTTTTTATATTTCCTACAAGTGTGAATTAAATCTAGATTTAAATTTCTAAAAAAAGTGTGGAATAAATTAAGTGTGTTTTGATTTCAAGTAGAGGATTGAATTAGTTAAATTGATGGTTGAAATTTTCTTTAGTAAGTGTGAAGCAAATATTATAAAATCTCTCTTTCATTAGAAATATTTAGAATAGAGTCACTAGATAACCCCCCAAAAGGCCAATCTATAGATATACTATCATAATCCTTACTACAGATAGCTTTAGATATTAACCCTAGTTTGATTGACATTAATTAAGAAGATTGATTAAATTAGGAGTTAAGAAACACTCATCAATGACACTAGGCTTAGTCCATGAAAGGCTTGCACCTTTAAATATTCCTTAAGTTTTCATTGAAATTTTAAATTACCCTAATTGAAGCCTCATGCTATACCAAAACTAGCCTAATGTGGGCCCTAGTTCCTTCTTAGTTGCAATTTGGGTGAGCACATAAGGCCTGTGCATTATGTGGATTGATGTTGGTACAACTGGGTAATTAAATGTTGAGTGTAAAGGTAACATCCCATACTTGTACCTGGTTATAATAAACCAAGAAATGACTATATGAGTTTTTTATAATAGATAATAAAGTATATCTACTTATATTTAAGCATGTGTAGAAATAAAATATACTAAATTGGGTAATCAATGTCTATGATGTCAATAAAATATGAATTATGGGTACCCCATACCAGTAAATAGTCTAACATATATCCATGAAGCCCACAAAATATGTAATATAATATATAATAGGGAGTGATGTCAATATGGGGTCCCACAAATCCTAGAGTTTGTAATGTAATTTTTAAAAATAAACCAATCACGATGATAAGATTTATATAACTCTATAGGAACTAAAGGAGGATATCACCAAAAATATATTCGTAGTCACAACACAATAGTTACCTACTTTGACATGGGGAATTATAGGCCCAAAGATAGAAATGACTAGTATGACACAAGGTGGTCTTAGGTAGAAGCCTTCATCACCCCAATATCAACCCCAGGGTGTAGCTAACTAGAGATTTTCATCTTCATAGTATTAGTATCAATCCTCATGGAATAATGTGAGTCCTTAACATCTAAATTCTAATTGGTATCCAACATTAACTTAATGGTAGAATGGTTGATATGGTTCACTAAAAACATAGTAATGAGGATTTATTGGGAAACAATTGCAAGGTTATGGATTTAAATAGAATAAAAGTGGATATAGAGGAGGGTACTAGGGTGGATATTAGGGAGGTCATAATAATGATAACTAGAAAGCTCACTAGCTAATTTTATTTTATCTATGTGGTGAATTTAATCACTTTGTACCAAATTTCCCCACTAATCCTCAAATATAGATGTATTATATTTATTATAGATTTGAAGGAAATCATTAGACTAGATGTTTCCCATAATTAGAGAAATGTAGGAAATATAACTCTATGCACAATGTAAATATGATAAATGTGCAACCTAGGTCAAATGAACTCATGAAAGTAAACATAAGACAACAATGCATAAAGGAAGGGTTACCACCATTAGAAATTTTTCAAGATCATGGAATCAAGAAAGTGCAATGAGATAAATATCCTAATCCTACTATAGAAAATATCATGATGTATAAATCTATGTACATTCTTTTGGATATATAATATCAAACTGCATCAGAAGAAGATGTCACAAGCATTGATTCAAAAATGTAAGAGTAGATTAAGTTAATTATGAGATTTGAAGGTGTTGTGAATATTTTGATATATTTTTTGAAACTAATCAGCATTATACGCAATGAATACATCTCTTAGAACATTACAAATCTCTTGAATAATGTTCTAGTGTGTGTATAGTGTGGATAGTAGCATACTGACAAACTAGTATGGTATGCCAAAACTAAAAATCCCTAGGATGTTGACTCATGTATCAACATTAAAATTATAGGATATGAGATTCTTAATACATTAGTTGATTTTATAAGTACTATCAACATGATTCCTAGATCTACTTGGGAGGCTATTGGTAGGCCAACCTTGAATTATAGTCTTCTTACTTTTAGTATTGAATACTATGGGAGAGTAGAGCCAATTGTTCACCTGGAATATGTGGAGATTAGAGTTGGGGATTAATTCTATGAGGATATTTTGAAGTCATTGATATGAAAATAGATGAGACACATTATATGACCTTGATTGTTAAGAAATGGGTTTATGATGGCCAAATGACCATCAATATAGTGCATAATCAATTAGAGGAACACTAAAGGGATAATATAGTTGTTATACCACTGAATAAATTAGAGCATAAGACTTGTGCTATTATAAAATAACTAGATTCACCTTATTCATATAGTGATAATAGTTGGTTTCATATTCAATACAAATACAAATAAAAATGTTGTGTGAGTTATGAAATATCAATTCCTTAAACCATAACTTAAACAACATATCTAGTCACAGACAATAAAGTATATGGTCTAAAATCTAATGGTAATAAAGTCTCTAGGTCTTTACATTTAAATTGAAGGATGTACCTCTCCATCTGTGTGATCTCTGACTAAGTTAAAAGTAGATTTATTATATAATACAGGTGAAATTAAAATGGATTATATAGAGTCTACTCTAGAAGGTGTCTTACCTTTGGAAGAAACATATTATATAAGTGGTGACTTAAACATGCACATGTTGAATTGGGTTAGGGGAGATCATGAGGTATGGACTCTATTGTGAATTATATTCACAACATAATGCTAATTTACACAATATTTTTCAACAAATGACCTCAATAAATTTATTTTGAGGTTGGATCACCATCTAAAAAATATATATCAAAGAGCCATATCACTCAGTTATGCCTTGAAGGGAACTACTATGACATGGTGGGAAATTCATATAAAACAAGAGTTAAAATGTGACAAAGCATGTGAATTTCTATGAGCATGATTTCATCTACCACTCATTTTTAGAGTAGAGTGGTCATTATTTCAAGAAGGCCAATGCCCCAAGTTATATATTATAAAATGCACACACACACACACACACACACACACACACACACACACACACACACACACACACACATATGGTTCATACAAGGTGTTGAGCCAAGATATTGGGTGCATATTTTCAGCCACACCCTAGAACCACTTCCAATTGTGTGGTATCTACATCAAAAACATAGGACAAAAATTGAACATTGGGCACGTGTACAAAAATATTTTATGCAAACTTTTGTTTTTAAATATGAAAATCCATTACTGCATAATGTATTGGAAAAAATTGAATAGTTTTCTATGTTATGGCTAGGTATAAGTTTGTGAATTGTGACAAATTAAATAACATAGTTAGAAGTAGGTTGAGATTTGAATCTAGTGATTCATAACTACAAGTTTAGTTAATAGGAGTAATATTTTATTAAACCTTGTAATAACATTATAGATGAGCTAACAGAATATAGTGACAATGATGAGATATGAATCTAGAAGGATTATTTGAACCAGAGTAAGAAGAAGATCCAATAAAGGTTCAAATGTAGAACAAGATGAGAAAGAAAGACTATGTAATGTAAACATTTTAGAACAAGAAAGAGAACAAACTCTACAATATTCACTACCTAGTGGTTCTAATAAAGTGTATCAAGAACCATTGAATAATTTGGAGGAAATATTTGAATAGATTATGTTCCCAAACTTGAAACTTTGGGAGATTACTAGACTCAAATTGAGACTTCAGAGTCATTCTAGCTATTTAGAGATTATCAATATGTCATTTTGACTAAGTTCATAGAAGTTAAAGGTGTAGATCCATCATTGGGGTAGATGCACATTGAATTGAAAGAGTTCACTAGGCTAATTTAAAATCACCCATAAAAATTGAATCTCAACATGAATATGAAATTGAAGGTTGAGTTGGATCACATTCAAGAAGCAGGAATCATCTCTCTAGTAGGAAAGGTAGATTGGATTAGTTCCATAGTAGTGTATCCAAAGAAGACCATAAAAATTTAGGAATATGGGGATTTTTGGGTACTAAATGATGTTTTTATTAATGATCCATTTAACATATCCATCATAGATGAGGTCCTTGAATCATTTATAGGCCACATGGTATATTCGTTCATGGATGGATTTGGTGGATACCATCAAATTCCTATCACAAAGGAATACTAGGATAAAAGAACTTTCATAATGGAATGGGGTTAATTTGAATATAAAGTCATGCTATTTGGTCTTAATAATGTTCCAACTATTTTATCTATGGCTATGGTAACTTAATTTAAATATTTTATTCATTATTTTATAAAGGTCTATTTGGACAATTAGGTATGTTCTCTTTGTTCAATGATCATTTTTATAAAATATGTCAAATGCTAGAATTTTTTTAATCCCTATGCATTGTAATATTTAAATAAATTCTTTTTTCACATCTTTTAGTGTTCTATTGGGTCATATTAAATGTAGTAATGGGATATTGGTTGACCAGGCTAAAATTATAGTAATAGTAGGGATGACACCTCCAAATAGTTCCACAAAGGTGTGAACTTTTTTGGGTCACATAATATATTACATAAAGTTCATCAAGACATATGTATCCTTCTCTATGACATTATATAAGTTATTATGAAAAGATACAAATTTTGATTAGACATCTTAATGCCATAAAGTGTTTATTAAATTCAAACAAAGGTTAGTAATAGCTTCTATCTTATTTTTCATAGATTGGAAGAGAATACATTTCATGTACATATGGATGCTTTAGGTACCACATTAGGAGTTATCTTACAATAGTAAGGGATGGTGGTTTAGATCATCCTAGACACTTTGTAACCAAGAAACCATTAGCTATATATAAAACTTATATGACCATGGAGAGAATCCCTAATAATGGTGTTTTATCTATAGAAATTTATGCATTACCTTTTGGCCATACCATTTGATATTTTTACAAATCACTAAGACTTTTTATACCTAGTTAAAAATCCTATACTAAGTGGAAGTATTTCTAGGTAACTAATGTTTTATCAATAATTCCAACTTAGGATCAATATGAAGTTAGGAAAAGAGAATGTGGGGCCCAATTAGTTGAGTAGACTCTAGAATGGATAAGAAGTAGAAGAGATATAGGATAAAACCTAGATGCAAATTTGTTTAGAGCCTCTAATACCATAGAAAATATGGAGGACAATATAAATTTCCTAGAATAAATAACTTTTCCTATGCACTATGTTGAAAGGGATAAGAATCAAACTGGTACATGAATAATTCCCTAAAGCTTCATTAATGGAATTTTGTATAATATTTGTAAAGATGATGTACTAAATAGAGTATCCTTAGACCATGAGCAATCGTAGATAACTCATGAAGCACATAACAGTGTCATAGGAGGCCATTTCATAAAATAATTGACTTCTAGGAATATACTACATAATATTCTTTGGTGGCTAAATTTATTTCAAGATACTCACAATGTGGAAAAACACCATGATTTTTTCCAAAAAAATGGAAACTTGAATCATGAAGATGAGATGAACTTGGTTTAATGCTATCATAAAAATCTTTTAAATAATGGGGCATTAGTTTTTTAGGGCATATAACTCTTCCAATTAAACACAATCATGTGAAATATATCGTTATTGTGACAAACTATTACAACACCAAGTTGAAATACAAAAGATGATGCTAAGTTTTTAAATGAGAATATCATTACATAGTTTATATGTCTAACTAAATTTGTTAGCAACATAGGCATTCAATTATATAAAAACACAATAACTAATCTTAATGAAGATTTCATGATATTGAACCATAATATAATGGTCTATCATCCACAAGTAAATCGGTAAGTTGACACTTCCAGCAAAGTATTGGGTAAGATGTTGAAAAATATATGAAATTATTAAGGGGATGATTATGAGGATCACATTATTATGATTCTTTGGGCATATTGGACAAATTTTAAATGTGTGATAGGATTCACTCCTTTTCAATTAGTTTATGGTCTTGAGGTGGCTATGCCTATGGAATACATTATTCCAAGTCTACAAATCATAATGATAAAGAGGCTAGGAGATCAAGTCCCACTAAAATATAGATGGTAGATTTGGTCAAAATTAAGGACAATAGGAAATAATTGCAAAGGAGATAGGATATTAATAATTTGAGTCAAAAATATTGGCATAAAAAAACTTATGATCTAAGGAATTTTATTTAGAAAAAGTGGTATTAATCTATGACAACATATTTAAAGAATTTTTAGGAAAATTATGCATTAGATGAAAGGGACCCTATATCATTCATGATGTTTCATAGTAATTAACAATTATTATAAAATATATACATGGAACCATTCTACCAAGGTATGTAAATGTTTGTAGGCTTAAGCATTACCATCATTAATATTTATCATTCAAGAGATAGAGGGTGACAATTAACACCATTTACTTAGGATTTTTTGTTTAATGTTGTTTTATTTTTAGTGTTGTGTGTTTTTACATTGTGATATTTATGTTACAACACATCTGAATGAAGCTTGGTTAGTAAAAATCACAGAGTGTGATTGATATACAAATTCAACCTGAAGGAAAGACAACTAGAAACAAGAACATGGTGTTCATCAATTAATTTAATGAATGAGGTACCAAAAGATAGGTATAAAAAAATAATGATCAGTGATCATTCAAAACTATTAACAATGATGCACTTGAGATATTAGGTCTTTCCCAAAGTAAATCTAGTGGCATAATGATATGATATGATATAAAGTAAGATGGATAGATGCAAAGACATCATGTCACATTAGATACCTATATTTAGATGGATCAAAGGTTTTATAACCTAAATATTAATTGAAACATCAAACAATAACCAATTGACATAGATTTTATAGGTAAACTCATGCATAACTAGATCATTACATTTTAACTTATCAACCAGATGGATTTAGACATCAATTTTTTTATAAAAAATGGTATAAAAAACACAAATATAGTACACACTTTGAAAAATGAGATACCTCTATGATATATATCTAACTCATCTACTCATATATAAATTTATCACTTGTTTCAAATTAATTAAATAAAGTGTTTAATTTAGTCCTTAGTAGAAAATATGGATAAGTCACAGTTATTGATTCTAATCAACAATGCATAGAAGGTAAAAATTGGGATTTGTCTTAGACTCATGAAAATTATATATCATGATCTAAATCCTTCAATTTTATTGATGTGGTAGAAGTTAATTTTTCCACCCTTGACCAACAAGAAGCAACATAAGCAAGAATGGTAGCACTTAAACATCCTCTATGAAGCTCTAATTTTGATTGACTAATCAAGTTGCCTACTCTTGAAAAATTAGACAAGGTAATGATTACTTTGATGAGTGGATATTAAGAGGGTTCCATTCATCTTTCTTAATATGTTAAAATTTTGATCAACCCTATGACTATGTAAATAGCTATGAGGATTCTAGCTTGGGGTAAATCCCTTTTTCCTTATAAATCCACAACTTCACCTATCCACTTAAACACCAGAGAAAAATGTATAATGGTAGCAATGGGAAATCACGTCAATCATGTGAAATATGGTTTAGTGTGCATTATTTTTTAATGCATCACCAAGCAATTTTTGGTAGACAATCAAACATGCAATACAAACAACCAAAGGCATCATGGACATTATGTATCACATGATATGTTTGCATTAATATTTCAATTGGATAAATTTTATAATCTCATAACTCACAACATATATCAATAATATTCTCATTGGCACATCATAGGCATTTTATTATCAATTTTTAGTCTTAATTCTCTATATCTCCCAATGGAAGTCACTAGAGGGACTAGTTAAGTTAGATATTTTTGGATTGATACTACATTTGCCAACATTTCTTGGACTAAAATAGGGTAGTATTATGAATGTGTGTGTGTGTGTGTGTGTGTGTGTGTGTGTGTGTGTGTGTGTGTGTGTGTGTGTGTGTGTGTGTGTGTGTGTGTGTGTGTGTGTGTGTGTGTGTGTGTGTGTGTGTGTGTGTGTGTGTGTGTGTGTGTGATATACATATATATGTATATATATGTGTGTATATATATATGTATGTATATATATGTATATATATACACACATATATATACATATATATGTATATCACACACACACACACACACACACACACACACACACACACACACACACACACACACACACACACACACACACACACACACACACACACACACACACATATACATATACATACATACATACATACATACATACATACATATATATATATATATATATATATATATATATATATATATATATATATATATATATATATATAGAGAGAGAGAGAGAGAGAGAGAGAGAGAGAGAGAGAAATTTAATTAGTGGTGTTTAGAAATCTAAACCATGATTATTTCATATCCTAGGGAAACATGCATCAGTTACAAATTTATACAATGGCATTCAAATAAAAGTTCATGAGTTTCCCAAAGAAATCATAATTCTACTCCCCTTTTTCATCATTATGTTATATGTATAGGTTTACGTAAGTTCTATATTAGAAATCCCTAGTTGTTAGGTTAGTAAAAATTATATTATCCATACCTCCATGAGTGAATTAACCCATTATTACTCAGGTATAAGCTCAACCATAGGCACAAGATCAAGTATAGGCACCACCACAAATAATAACAACTCCATAAAAATTTGACAACAAAAAGAGGAAGTCACTAACATGATGATCTTCACTACCAATACCTAATAAGAAGACATGCCATATAAATTCATGGATAGATAATAAAAATGTTCTAAAAAATAAGCTAAGTGTGACTTAGCAGTGTAAGAAGTTGAGGAATAGAAATTTCAATAGTCCATGCTTGTAGACATTAGTAATGATGTTAACGAGTATGAAGAGTAAAAATATTTTTTTCTAAAACGAAGTGTGCACCTACTAGATGTAGAATTAGGTGAGATAATATATGTGGGTTTATATCACCCAAGCTCCTCCTTTAATTATAATCGATACATGGGTCAAGAATCATCTCATAATAACTTTAGATAAAACTTTTTTAGATAGATCTAACTGTAGGATCCTCTATTATGGAGAAAACAAACTCATCAGCATAATAAAATCCACCTCCATCCATACTATATATACCAAGGTACCATAATATAACTAGACCATATTCAACAACAAAATATAGGATGGTGTCTTTTACAAACCTAGTAGAGGAGAGTGGATAAAAACAAACATAATAATCCCATCTATATCCTCAAGTCTAGAATGTGAATAGGTCATATAAGTACCTCACTCCCCTAAAAAAAATTATAAATAAGATTTATATTTGAAGAGGTATTATTTTGGAGTGTTATTCGTTAGAATACTTGGGATTAGTTATACTATTAAACTCGTTGACTCCCATAGAGGAGCCTAAAGAGAGTAGTTTTCCATAGCCTGAGCCACAACAAGACGTTGTAAAGGAAAAAATAAAATATAGTAAAGGAATAAAATGAGTATAAAAGGAAGGATAAGGAATAGAAGGATATAAATAAATAAGAGGAAAATTTAAAGGCTACCAAAGAAGATAACACCACAAATAATGTTTTCTAAAATAAGAGCACATGTAAAAAGTTGTAGAAGTAGAGGCTCAAAATAAAAGTGCTAAAGAAGAAAAAATAAAGAATAAATAAGAATAATAAGAAGTGAGGAAACACCAAGAAGTGTAGGTTATGCAACAAAAGGAAGATGATGTAGTATAACATGCAAGGGATTAAGAGGAACAAAAGGCCAAATAAACTTTATGCACCCAATAAAAGCAAGTTAAGAAAGATGCCAAGGAGAAGGAAGCTAAATTTAAATTCAAAGATGAGGAAGAGGATAATGCCAAGGCTAAGGAAGAGGCCAAGGAAAAGGCTCAATCAAATGCTAAAGCCAAGGCTAAGGTAGAGGCTAATATGAAGGCAGAAGTAGAATCTAAAGATAGAACTAAGGTAGAAGAAAATTAAAAATAAAAAATAGATGGCATAGTGTAATAGGTACATGAGACACAAAAAATAGTGGTGAAATAAACATCGACCACACTTTTAGGATCATAAACTACTTAGGGAGGTGCACAGGAGGAGGCCTCTTTGCCAAAAGCTCTAATAACTAGCCAATGGATATCAAATGTTCCCATAGTATCCACCTAGTACAAAACCTTTTCTCTTATTTTGGCATAGCTGATGAAGACCCCTATAGCACTTGTAATGTTATTTTTGTCTCTAGATATGGTAGTTCATGAAAAATATTTCGATGTCTTGTAGTTACCACTCACTAAACAAATTAAAGGTGTAGCTTATTTTAAAAAATCAATAGAACAAAAGGATTTAACCTTGGATCTTGAATTATTGTAGTTGTGAAAGGATAATGAAAATCTAAACTTTTAATTTACCAATGCACACTAACTCATTGACACCAACTACCCTACACTAGTCACCCAAGTCTTAGGTGACTTGGTCATGTCTCAATAAATGCAGTTATTAGCCCTATCAACACAATTAAAAATATATTGGCTAATTATGCATAGCTAAATTTGATTTGATCTCAAGAGTAGAACACAAAAACAAAAAATGGAGGAAATATGTGAGATCTTGGAAGAATATGAACAAGTTTTTGATATAATTGCACTCTAATCTAAATATATAGCACAAGTCATGTAGATTTGGAATTAGTATCTTACCAACTCATTGTCTATAGTTAAGATAGAGTTAGATAGGGTAGATAAATCCAAATATCTGATGGAAGATCATTTGGCTACTTATGAATCAATTAATAGTACACTTAAATAGTTTCTTGATTCAAGGGATTTTTTCATGCAAAAACATTAAACTTAAAAAATGAGATTTTATGCATTTCATTTATTGGCATTCAAATGTAGAGGTATGAAAATTAGTACGAAGAGTTGTCCCAGGACATCTAGATAAAAATTTCAAAATATAGGTCACTCATAACCATTACATAATATGATTATATTGAAAATCATATGGTGATTCAAATCCCACTACACACATTACTAACCATGGTGTGGGAAGTGCTAACAAACTAGAAAATGCTTAAGATTTATCCTAGTTTGATACCTCTATTACACAACTTGATTATGATCTATAGTTCATACCTCCACAATAGCTACAATAGGTATTCTATCAGACTAAAACTACCACAATTTATCAAATAGAAATATATCAACCAACATCACCTCCACTATTGGATTCTAAAGAACCAAGTGCTTTGTTTATAGCTCAAGTAAAACCATCATCACAAAAACTTGTGCATCCAACCCAAAGAATTCCACCACCTACTCAATAGGTAGAGCACACTTCATATTATAATTTTTTTTCAAGTTTTTTAAAAAATTCCTAGGATGTCTTTAAGCATTAGGAATGGAACCAAGCTAGTTGAAAACCTATAAAATTATCCACCTAGTTAAGCTAGTCTATTAAACACCCGTAATGGTGGTAAGATAGTATACTATTAGTTTAAAATATAAAAGGGTAATTAAGTAGTGTGAAAGCGGTGAAAATTGATAAAAAAAAAGCACCTATAGTGGTAAATATAAATCTTGTTTTTAGTTCAATTCCTTAGCTTTAGATCAAGATACCTTGTTGTGACTTTGTCTCAGGATGAGATAACTATTTAAGTCCAAGAAAGTGTTGACAATAGAATAGGGCTACCAAAATTTTAGATTATAATTGATGGATGTGTATGTGACTTGTCCTATTTTGTATTTTACATATCTTTTTTTATGTACTCAAGCTTTGTGAGCATAGTAATAGACTTCAGAATACAAATAGTCCTTCCTTTTGGGTATAGTGAAAGGCTAGAATATGAAGTGGTAGGGATTTTTAAAACTCTATATATATCACTAAATTTTATTTGTATATGGTTATGATGTGATAGGAATTCATATATTCATTATAAAATGGATTTCTTATGTGTCTTTTATCATTTTTTGTGCATAGTGAACACTTTATTTGCGTAAATAAGTTAAGCATATAGTTTATACCTACTATTGTAAGTATAATAAGTCTATGTTTATTGTTATAAACTCTTGAATTTGCTTTTTAATGAATATATTCAATATAAATTGTAATTTATATTTACTTTTGGCACTTTTTGAATAAGTTATCCCTATATTATCATGTTCTAAAGGGTTTTCCAAAAACCTCTACTAACACCTTCACCCATTTTGTAAAGTATTTTTTAATTGTGATTATGAACTTATGTCCTACTGTAGATACATAATTTAAATTCATAATAAAATCAAACCCTATAAGAATAAAGGTCATGTGATAAAATCAATTAGAAATCATGATATGGTAGATGATTTAAATTGATATATTTCTAACATTATAAATTTATTTTGGAATGTTCAATACATTCTTGTTCTATGGTAGGAAAATAATAACCATGGTGTAATAGTTTTTAGGACATGGCCTTGCCACTAAAATGCCCACCACAATCACTATCATGCATTTCTAAGAGTGTATTTTTAGTTCCATATTTGTTTGAACTCTATGTAATTTACCATAGAAACATATTTCAAAAACATCATTTCCAATAATAACATAATGAAGTGTTTCCCATTGTAATTTGTGTTTATCATTCCATGTAAAGTGATATAGTATGTAAGCCCAATATAGGAAATTATAGATATAACTTTACCATTATGTATTTGTAGAGTTTTTAGTAATAGTGATAAATACTAAGGAATCCATATTATTTGAGTAAATGGAAGGAGTTCATAACTTCCATATGGTAATGTTTATTCGATCATCACTAATATCAAAAGGCATTAAGGATCTTACAATAGTCATTTCATTTATATGGTGGTTATCTCTATGTGGAAGACTATAAACAAAGAATGTATCAAATGTTTATTTTAGTTTATCCACCATTTCTTTATATGGAATTAAATTATCATATTTGGTTTGGTAATTATTGGCAACTTGATTAAAAACCAACTAAGAGTCACCAAAGACTTGAACATCCTTGATATAAAGTTTTTATTCTATTGATAATCCAAATATCAAGGATTTATGTTATTATATATTATTGGTACACAAAAAGGTTAGTATATTAGAGAATGGCATGGATTAATCCTCAATGGTGTAAAATTTAATACTTACACCCCCTCCTATTCTACATCTGGATCCACTGAAAAACATTATTCATGGATTTGGAGATATAGTATATTCCTCGAATTCATCAAGAAACACATTGATAATTAGAAAAAAGATCATGTAATGGAGTTAAATATAATTGGTCAGCCATAAATTCATCTTTTATTTATTTTTTAGATATAAATTTGTGTTCAAATTTTATAAGTTGTATCATCCATTTTGTGATGCAGTTCATTAAGTGGGTTTTGTTCATGAGGAACTTTAATGGGCCATATGTAATTATAATATGGACCTCATTTTTGATCAAATAGTGCCATATTTTTTTATATAAAATAAAAATGCTAGAAATAAGTTTTATATTGTTGTATATTTGCATTCATAGTCAACCAATTGACAAATTGTGTAATAGATTTCTCACTCTTTGTGATGACGATCATATTATACTAATAGGACCTGAAGGGTCTCATGAGTGGTAAATATATAAAGGATTAATGGTCTATCTATGATAGGGGGAATTAATTTTAGTGGGTTTATTAAATATTATTTGATTTTATCAAATTTTTTCTAAAAAATATCATCCCATACATGGTATCTTTTTTTAACAAACATGTGAAAGGAATTGTCTTATCAACTAACTGAACAATAAAATGTTGAATAGCCTAAATTTTGCCTTGTAATCATCATAATTATTTTAAATTAATTGGTAGTAGAATAAAATAAATATATTTTAATTTTTATGGATAAACCTCTATGCCACACTAAAAAATTATATACCTAAGAAGCTTTTTAGAAGATATTGTAAAAATACACTTTTTTGGATTTTAACTGTACATTAAACTTTTGAAAACATTCAAATATTTTTTGTAAATAATTATCATGGTTTTGATGATATTTTAGTTTTTAATTTAAATAATTAACTTAATCCTTGAAATTTTTATGGATAAAATCATGGAAAATATGCATCATTTCCCTTGATATGTTGATCCATCATTTTTTAGTCCAAAAGGCATAACTATATAACAAAATGTGCCCTTTATGTCATCGTTTATTAATTTTTTAGGTTGATTTTTATTTAGTTGTATATATAAAAACCATCCATAAATGAGAATGTATCATATACCATTTTAGAATCAATAATAATGTCAATATTAGGTAATGGAAAATCATCTTTTAGACAAGCATTATTTAAATTATGGTAATTGGTGCAACATCAAATGTTATTATTAGGATTAGTAAGAGGTAAAATGTTATAAAACCCAATAAAAATATGCAATGGCTCTTATAAATCTAACATATAAGAGATTTTTAATCTCATTTTTACCAAAAAATCCACTTGTGGATACATTTTATGACTCTTTTGTTTAACAAGTCTTGCATCTGAATAAAATAATAAATTATGCATCACTATTGATGGGTCAATCCCATACATATATGAGTAATCCCAAGCAAGTAATTTCTGGAAATAATATAGGATATATTGATAGGTTTTACCCTCATCATCAAACATCATTTTAGTAATAAAAATTGGTCAAGGATATTTATCTATTTCATAGTTATATTCTATTATTTGTTTGTTTAACAAAGTGGATCTCTCTACAATAAATGGTGTAGTGGTAATAGTATTATGTGCATCACTTTGGGAATTGGTATCATCACTCTCACCAAAGTAAGCATGAATATATGTGGCATGAGGAAACCTATTCTTATGATAAAAGGAAGGGAGATACTCGTATGCCCCCAAGTACTTGAGCAAAGACTCATCATTTGAGAACTCATATAATGTCAAAGATTATATGAATCATTTTCATAAATAAAATGAGTTTACCAGTTTTATATCTCTGTTAGAGGTAGGTATATACATAAATTATAATTTTTACTTTATAAAATAAGTCACATGACGAATAGTGTTTTGTGAATTACATTTTTTTTGAAAAACCCAAGCCTTGCCAGTTTGTATTATTTACAAGAGATATATGTTGGGATATACTTTGTTATTTTTTTCCAAACCCTTGTACATGGAATCCATATTTTATAAAATATTGAGAAACAAAATCTAGGAGATATGATTGTGGTGGAAGAGTATTCATTTGGTGGGAGATCACATAATGCTTGAAAGGATTAGTATCTGTTGGACATGTGTAGATAAATCCCTAGTGGCTAAATTTTAAACATGTGTGATGTAGATGGAACTACATACATCTCATGTATCCAATTCCATATGAAAATTATGTTATAGTTCAAATCATTTGGCATAACTTCACATAAAGTAGGTAATGTATGGGGTCCGATAGTAATGTTCAAGGTTATCTTCCTTAATCCTTATTGTGAAATATTATCAAATCCATTGATCCTCATATTATATGGTTTAAAACATTTATATATGATGAAAATTAAGGAAAGAAAGGATATGTTGTTGTATACACCTAAATTTCATTTATTGTTGAAATGCACCTTAACATGTTAAGTTTCTTCACCAAATTTATATTTGAATTAACACCATTTACCTCTAAATTCAAATAATTGAATAATTCAAAATTAATAAATTATGAACACCTTTTATCCAAATTTATTTAACAAATCTATATTTTCCACCTCATCCAAACATCATCCACCTTTAACACCCTCACATGTTGACTCATCCAACCAATGCCTTAAATTCCTCAATCATCTTATGAGTCACACCTTGAATTTTAAACAAATTTTACCCTTTTTTGATGAATAACTCAACCAACTCCCATTTTATCTTAGCCGATGGAATTATTCATCATCCATATGGACGGGGATTGATTCTCCACCATCGATTATTTGAATAATTAGAAATATTTAAATAATAGTCCACTATTATATCAACCTCCCATAAACATATAAATAGGCATGAAAACCATCACTTTAATTCATCCTAAATTATTATAATGATGTGATATAAAATTCTTGAATGAATCCTAATCAAATCAAAGACATATAAATATAATTTGTATACCAAAATGCTACCCATCTTACCTTGCATTGGACAAGAGTGAGAAACCACATTTTAGAGAGAAAATAAATTCAAATCATAAGGGAGGAAGTTAATGGTTCTATTTTCACTTGGATTTTCACTATTTTAGGAGAATTAAATCTATACTCATCCAAGTGGCACAATGGAATCACCTCTAAGCTTGTGGGCAGCCTAAGGAATGAGGTGAATCTCTAGATAGGACTAGCTCCCTTGATGTACCAATTAATATTGAATATACTACTAAATTTTGAGGTGAAAAGGGAGATAGAAAATATAAACTAAGGAGGTGATACACCAAATCAATTTAATGACTTCTAACCAATTTCATTCTACACTTGAGACTAAGAAACAAACTAAAATACACACTCCTTCAATCCTCATCTTCTTACATCAATGTTATATTGTGAGGTCATGGATGAATGTGCAAAAATAGGAGTAGATAAGATGCCGTGAATGTAAATAATGAAAATAATAACTCAATCAGTCTTTGAAATCCCCTAAAATACTTCACATGCCCTGCAAGAAAATTTTTCCAACTATAAACAAGGTGAAAGAATGAGACCACATACTAGGAATCCATAGTCTTCACTAAACAAGATTCATCATTTAAGTGGAACAAACTTATGAAAAATCATAAATATTTAACACTTATTAATTTAATTGATCAAGAGTTATGAAAATGAGTAGGGATTCACCATACTAGGGTGGAGCATCCCATACAATGCCAAAATGGCTAACTCTTATAGAGTTTGAGAGAGAGAGAGAGAGAGAGAGAGAGAGAGAGAGAGAGAGAGAGAGAGAGAGAGAGAGAGAGAGAGAGAGAGAGAGAGAGAGAGAGAGACAGAGACAGAGAGAGAAGTCCAAGGGTCACAAAGACACTAATAAAGATAAGAAAATAATTTATACATGCATGATAATAATTTATGTGTCTAACCATGAAAGAGAAGGAGCTTCAAGTGTCAATCCAAGTCACAAGCCTTATGAAAAGTGGCAAGAAAACTCCCCATTTTACATAGAAACACTACCTTCATGATTATAGATATTTTAACCTCCTATAGCTAATTAGGGTAAGTTATAATGATTATAATGGAAGGATAGAATCTAATACATGCCTCTCTATTCGTTGTTTCCATGTCTAATTCTTTAGAAACCTCTAAAACTGACCCATCATCATCTATTATCCAAAAACCTACTCTTCCATGTACCCTGCACACTTGGCCTCCAAAATGCCACCATTTTTCCATGAAAATACATAAAATTTAGTGTTTTAAATGTTTAAATACCCTCAATGTCCATATAATCATTAGGAAAACCTTAAAATGAGCTCATTTGAAGTTTTCCATCTTCTTCACTAGCTTATCCATTATGCCAAGTTTGACTGGCTAAGTCAAATCACTTAGTTGGGGAAATTATAATTTATTTTATAGAATGAAATTAATATTTGAGGTTGTATTTAGTCTAATATTCCATCCAAACTTTGTTTCATCTCTTAACTCTTCTTGTAGCCTACAAAACACATAAAATAGTGAGAAAAACCATGTTACTACCCCATTCATATAGTCTGTACAACTCATCTTGGTGTGAAGTATCTTGATGGAGTCCTATAAAACCTATAATCATCATTATAGATAAACTATTTCATTTTACTAGCTATTCAACTCCATTTCCCAAAACTAGTCCTTAGTAAGGGTTTAGTAGGGTTTTAGGCCTATTTTTTGGTCTTAAGGTTAGTCCATAAAGTATAAAAATCCAACCTTAAAAAAAATTTCAAAATTTTGTTTTTAAATACTCCCTCTAACTTGTATAAACTTCTCTGGCCCCCATGCAGAGCATCATGAAAGATACAAGCTTCCAATCTTGCCCTATCAAGATTCATTTCCTCTTTCTTATAAGTTTGAGTGGTTTTATAAGCTAAAAATGGCTTATTGATGATTTATTTGACATAAAAAATCTTTAAAACATTTGTATACATCCCATGAACATGAACCAATATTTTTAAATTCTCATATCATGTGAAAAGTGAAGATGAATCTTCATTTGGGGATTAGGCCTATTATTGCTCAATAGGGTTGCCTATAACTTAAATCACAAATGAATTCATTGATGGTTCCCTTGAATTATAGTATATTTCACACATATAACATAACCATATACATATTCTTAAATAATTTTTAATATCTCTCTCATGCCAAAATTGAAATTGACTTTTCATTTGGCTTTAGGCTTGACCCTTTATGTAACAAGCTTGACTGCACCCCTAAGGGTTTTGAGAATCCTATCAAGTTAAATCATCCTATGAGTTTTTATTAAAAATTTAATAGACACTATCCAATTCAATACAACTCATTTAGCATCTCAAATAACTTGTAAGTCCACCCATCTACTCCATCCCTCAAGACTGTAAGGTTCTTGCATGGGGAAATTAGCCCCTATCTGAGATAAAATAGGGGGTAATTCCCCTATTTTTATATTAAAAAAAAAAATTAATATTATTATTAAAGTTATAAATATTATCTACACAAAATTTGAGCCCCTGAATCTAAGCATAGACCCTCCAACTAATCAAAATTTCAAAATAAACTAGTAAAAGGCACTCCCTGTAAGGGTCTTTAGGAGAACTATATTTTAGAAGTTTAGGATCATATCTCTCTTTTTTATAGTACAATTATGATATAATGAGATTTATTTAAATTTTACTAAGTTTTATTTACCTTAACTCACCCCTTCACCTTCTCAAATCTCCATATGCTCCTATGAACATGTTGTTTACTATCAATCACTATTCCAACCGATTATATGTGACCTTCAAAGCTTTTAAAGGTTTAACTCATGTTGTAAAGGGATTATGGAGGTGATAAGAGTTTTATGTAATTTTTAGGTTCATTTCATTAGTCCATTTGTCTTATACACTTCATATGTATCTTGTACTCTTGAATTGAGTCCCTTTGTTGCCTTGACTGAGAAACTTTGTTTGCATTTACATATAGGTGTCATTTGCCCCTCTTTAGCTTGTCCATGATGTTTAAGGACTCTATTTGAAACTAAATTTAAGTTATAAATATTTTTATATGAGTTTTTAACTTATTTTATGTGGTTAAATACCCTCAAAAACCCCTTTCCTAAGTCATTGTCTACCAATCATAACCTAATTGTGACCTTGTTTCTCAACTAGGACCCTCTGTACTTTCACTCTTGTAAGTGTCTATTGTTAAAAATTAATATAGTTATGATGATTTATAATATTCCCTTGAATCTCTTGATGTCACAATTCACTTCCTTTATACTTCTAACCTCTCTTAGCCCTTCTCAAGTACTCTACTCTCATAAATGTGTCCTTACTACCTATCTAAGACACTTCTTTAATAACCCTTACCTGTAGCTTACTTTTTTTTGCTCTTATTTTCCTTTATGAAGCTAAAAAATCCTTAATCTATATTTACCATATAATTTTAATCATGTGTAACTCTTCTTAATCCTACAATCACTCTGAGTGTCTTAGAACCAACCTTAAAACTCATGTTGGCTACCTGACTGAGACAGTCCTACTTGTGGGTGAACATAGGGTCTAGGATTGTAAAATAGTGCATATGACCTTTTAAATTTTCCAAAACCATTTTATAAGTTCTTTGGGTCCACTTTTTCTCATTTATTTTCTCTTATTCACTATTTTGGCCCCTTAAACTTGCTCACTATTTGTTTGCTTAGCTGAAGGTGAGTGCCTTCCATAAAAGGGACACTTAGGGGTACTTGTGAAACTTGAAATCATACATCAATACAAATGTAATTATATCCATGCCCTTTTTATAAAATTTCATCCAATTTAATAATTCCAAACATGATTGAATGCAATATTACCCACTAAAGGTGTCAAAAGACCATCTACATCTTTGCTAGCTTATAGATGCTATTGTAGGTTTTTAGTGCATAATTTGATAGGTTTGAGCCTCTCAACAACCAATATCCCTTATTTATCTTGAATTAATTATATGAATAGATATTTAAGTTCATAAGGGATACTAATTTCATATGTATAGGTTCCTTAAAACCTTTTTCAATCATGTTACATGATGTCCAAAATATACCCTTAGGTCTATGTTTTCCCTTTTTAGGGATAAAGGGCCTAAAATAGTCTATTGACTCCTCCAAGATATTTAAATATTATACTTACCCAATTTACCTATACAATAATTTTATAATGTTATAACTCATTGTATGAATTAAAACACAAATCCTATCACTTTTTTCCACACATGACATGGGTATTTAGTTCTTCATCAAGCTACTTATAGGTGAGTATCTCCATGTACAAGCAGTCGGTCTAAGTTTTGGGAAACAAGCATGATTATAACCCTCAATGAGTTATAGGATTATATTTTATATTTTCAAATTCACTCTTCACCTATTACAAAGTTTTAAGACACTATTGAAACCTTCATTCTTACATGACATCATCATGGGATATTTGTATGTGCATATTGATTGGTATGTAGGTAGTGAAGGGGAGATGGGCAATGGTATTGTGATCTTGACCTCTCATGGAGATTAATTGGAACATGAAATTGATATGTTATGAGATCATCAATACATTTAACATGAGGATAGACTCATCATCAACTCTTATAATTATTGACAACACATGAGAATATAAAAAAATGGTGGAAAAAATGTTACCCCAAATGAGAGTAGTCTAAAAATTTGAGATGTTTTGCCTATCTCAACAAATTAAAAAATTAAAAAAGAATTTGATACATAAGTATTCATGGAAAACATTCTATAGATAAAATATGAGTAATTTGTTTGTACGGAGTTGTTTAAACTAAGAGAAAACCCATAAGGTGCACAGATTAGCAGATAGTTTTGGAAGCTAAACTTCAAATGAATGGTTCATAAATAAAGTCTGACCAAACTCAAAATTATTTATATTAAAATGTATCTCCATTAGTTTACTATCACCTCCAATAATATTTTGACCTAAAACCCTTTGTGCTGACTGCACCAAGCAAAAACCTGAGTTTCACTTCAATCTGCCAAAAAAGACAAAAATGGAGTAGAATGATATTTGGCTATAAATGACACTTTTAGGTCATTAAATTTTTTTATGTGAGTGTGTGGAATATTAATATATAGTTTTCACCATTTTACAAGTAGCACATTTCTCAAAGAGGCTGTACAACTGCCACTTTCTCCTTTTTGGTAAGAAAACTATCTTTTCTCTAAACAACCTACCATATTTTAGTTAAAAATAGTTTTATAATACTTATAATGACACATGGGTTATGAAATCATGTTTTGACACTTTAAATTTTCCCAAAAACTTATACAAAGCATTAAATGTACTTTTTAACTCTTTAAATGACCCAAAATGACAAATGAACCTAAATACTAATTGACCAAATCTAATAAACCATTAATAGGCATAATTTAACCTATAATACACCCCATGACAATATATTAGACCCCATATAAACCTAAAAATTAAAAATTTTACCTATAGTTGCCCTAATTTGACTAAAAAGTCAAATTTTGTCAATAAATTGGTGACTCATAGGGGTAGTATGCCTACTATACTAACAAGACCAATAGAATTATTAGTCCATTTGGTTTATGAAGTAATATAAGGACTAAGACAATTAATAAAACCTTTGAACATTGACCATAAACTTGACAAAGATAAGACAACTAATGGCTACCTCAATCACACAAAGTAAAAGATGCACATAATAAAGAAAGCAAACACATAAGACACACACATGTGCTCCAAGAACTTAAGGGAATTAGGAAATAACATATTATGCACAAATATAACTAAATATAACTCCTTTAATATATCAAAGGGAATTTTTTTTTAATCATTCTCATTGTGAGATGAAACATAGTGCCAAGTATGATTCTCTTTGGATTAAATGCTTTGTGGATCAAACCTCTACCTTGGTACTTCACTTGATCTGATATCAAGTAGATCATATTTAAATAAGTCTCCAATAAAGATATATTCCTCTTGAACATTTTCACATCCTTCGTACTGATGTCCACTCTCCACCTCATGATCAACTTGTATGTCATTAGTAGGCATGGCTTCAAGAGGAGTAGTTTCATATTCCTTAAAAGGTTGAGACCAATAAGAGCCTATTACATCATTGAACAGATAATGTGTTTCTCCTAAATGGTTGAGATGGTGATATCTCATCTTGATGACTTCAAACATGTCATCATGAAATGCATATGCTTCTTGAAAGGATAGATTTGAAAGAATGCTTTTCCTTTGCATACTTACTTGTGTTCCAATGCTACCTTCTCCATCTTTGACCTTCTCATATCCTCCTTAAAGAGGAGTATAACCTGATCCAATGACTTTAAACAATTCATCCAAATGTTGATTAAGAACTTGTCCTTTTCCATTCATGATATCTTGCAAAGTGATGAAAGAGTTAATGATCATTTATTCCTCTTTAGAAAAAGGAATACATCCTTCCTCATCAACCCAATATAAAATATCCACAAAAGAAATAAACTTTTATTATTCTTTGATCAGATCATCTTCAAGTGCTAATTCCTTTATCTTGATCTCATGAGACTCTCTCAAGACTGCCACTTCTTGAGGGACGGTTTGAAAGTGTTCTCCCTTCTTATTTATACATTTCACTTCAAATATGTAAGCAAAAGCTTGTGACTTATCTTTTTATTCACTAAGGGGAGTCCCTATGGTGATCTCCTCCTCATAAAAAATCATGAGGTCTTCTTGATCACTCATGAATTGAGCATATTCTTCTTCATTTTCTTCTCTTAAGATAGGCTATTCAATAGAAGGGAAACATTATTCATCATAAACCAAGAAAATAAATTCAACACAAGAGCTTACCTATTATTCATTACTTAAGACATCTTGAGGGATTTTAAATTGATCTTCAGATACCATAATCTGATCTTTCTTATCAAAGGATATGAGATCTTCAACCTCCTTCATGGTGATGCCAAGACTAGTCATCTTGAAATCATGTGATCTAGCCCAATGAGGCTACCAAGGAAGTAAGTTTTCCTCAATAAAGAGTTATCTTTCTTTATCAACAAACTAATCCTCCTTTGGTTCTCATACCATAGGTCCATCAAGGTAAAAGGTGATGGGGTAAGGACAAGATGAACTAGGTGGTGGATGTGGCATATAGTACTCCAAATCAGATTGAGAATTTAAGGTAGGAGGCTCTTTGGGAATCTCTTGAGATAGGGGAGATGGGATGTGTTTAGGCATAAGATATTCTCTTTAATCTAAACCTTTCATCACACCTTGAATTAGTAATTTCATTTTTGTCTCTAGCTCCTCTATTTTCTTGGCTAAGTTCACTTGTAAAAGCTTTTCTTGAAGTTCATAGGAATCCTCATGATCACATGGAATGCATGAGGGTTTCCATGAAACACAAGAATCTTATTGAGGAAGGGTGGGAGGGACTTACAAAAAATCAACTCCATTTTCCACTTCACACTTTTTGAAAATGCTTCCATCTTATTTCTTTCCCCATGACTACTATTTTTATCTATCTTAGGATGTTAGGATTTGATTTCTTATAAATTTTACACTCTTGATCAAGACTTTTCTCCTCCTTTCTCCATGACTCCACTATCCTACTCCAACTTAGGACATTGTAATTATGAGTCTCATTTTTAGGTGGTGGGGATGTGATGTGAGAGGGAAATGATGTTTTAAAATCCACTTAATTTATTTACAGCATGGACTATTACATATGCATATTTTCCAACTCAATTTGCTTATCAATGTTAGCTTCAAACATAAAATTTCTTATTTCAACTCTCTTGTCTAACTGATTTGGAAAATGATGACTTTGATGGGATTTATTTGGATCATGAGTAGGGGTCATGTATGGGTGGTACAAAACTTGGGGAGGTGGATATGAAGGTTGATAGGTATGATGAGGTTTCCTTTCATTAACTTCTATCCTATCCTTTAAGGAATAGACTAAACCACTCACATCAAGCATCTCGCTTGTGAGCCTTTGCCAATTGGCTCTCTCAATAGGTACCCACTCTATTTATATCAACTCTAATTCTTATCTCACCTTATTAATAACATTATTATTAACCTTTATAACACATTTATTTTGATTATCAAGATCCAACATATATCTCTCATACCCCAAGAGTGTCTTCTTTAATGTGGAAATGGGTTGGCTTGAGGAGTGGCTAGGTTGATTAGGAGGAGCAAAATATTGAGAAGGTTGGCTATAGGAGTGATATACTTGATTTATAGGCTGATAAGGATAATATTAGATCTAAAAAAATTCATATTGAGGTTGATAAGGATCATGACAAGATTTACCAAGGACTTGCTCATATTGATAGGGAATGGTACAAGATTGAAATGTCTCACCAACTTATAGGGAACAAAAACCAACACCAATGTCATCCATAGATCTTAATTTAATGAAACAAAATCAAAGAAACATGTTACCATAAATCTTTAAAGGATAACCTATATGTTTCTTTACTAGTTGATATATCTTTAGAGTCACCATTGATGATTAGAAAGATTCCTCCAAAGGTTGATTATTGAGAGACAACACCAAAAATATCTCAATATCTTGAAACAAGAGTCCCACCAAGCATGAAAAAAACTATTTTCACTTGTATTTTCACCCTTTGAGGAGATGAAAAACTATCATCATCCAAGTGGTATAATGGAATCACCTCTACTCTTGTGGGCAACCTAAGGAATGAGGTGAGTCTCTAGATAGGGTGAGCTCCTTTGATGTACCACTTAGGATTGAATATACTACTAATTATTGAGGGTGAAGAGGGAGAAATAAAATTGAAATCAAATATAAACTAAGGAGGTGATACACCAAATTATTTATATTACTTCCAACCAATTGCATTCTACACTTAAGACCAAGAAACAAACTAAAACACACACTCCTTCAATCTTCATCTTCTCAAATCAATGTTACATTAAGAGGTCATGGATGAATGTGTAAAGATAAGAGGACTATAAAATATACATTTAATGTCACTAATAAAAATAATAACTCATTCAAACTTTTACATCCCGTAAAATACTTCGCATTAAAGTTTTCCAATTATAAACAAGGTGAAAGAATGAGACCATATGCTTGGAATCCATAGTATTCACTAAACAAGATTCATCATTAAAGTGGAACACACTTATGAAACGTAATTAAGAGCTAAAAATTAGTCATTTAATTTATTAAAATGTATACAAATTATTATGGCTTCACCATACTTAGGTGGATCATCCCATACAATCCAAAATGGCTAACTCTTATAGAGTTTGAGAGAGAGAGAGAGAGAGAGAGAGAGAGAGAGAGAGAGAGAGAGAGAGAGAGAGAGAGAGAGAGAGAGAGAGAGAGAGAGAGAGAGAGAGAGAGAGAGAGAGAGAGAGAGAGAGAGAGGAGAAGAGAAGTAAAAGGGTCACAAGGATAATTTTAAAGATAATAAAATATTTTATCCATTCATTATAATAGGATATGGGTTGAACCATGAAATATTAGGATATCCAAGTGTCAATATAAGTCAAAAACCTCATGAAAAGTGGCAAGAAAACTCCTCATTTTGCACAAAAAATTACCTTCATGATTGAAGTTGTTTGAACATAATATAACTAATTAAGATCATGTGTAATGATTTTAATTTAAGTGGATAATATATTAAATGACTATAAATTCATTTTTTTCATGTATAATCCTTTAGAAACCTTTAAAAGTGAGCCATCATCATCTGTTATCCATAAAACTAGTCTTCCATGCACCCTGTAAACTTGGCCTCTAAAATGAATCTAGTTATCCATGTAAATCCATACAATGTATTATGTTATATGTTTCAATATTATACATGGCCATATAATAATTAGTAACACCTTAAAATGAGATCATTTGAAGTTTTCCATCTTCTTCACTAACTTGTCCATTATGTTATATTTGATTGGCTAAGTTAAATCACCTAGTTGGGGAATTTATAAGTTGTTTCAAGACATGAAATGAATATTTTGGGTTATATTTAGTTTTAATCTTCTATCCAAAATATTTTTCATAACTTAAATCTTACTTTAGCCTACACAACAAATAAAATAGTGAGAAAAACATTGTTTCTACCCCTATCTATATAAGTCCATACAACTCATCTTGGTGTAAAGTATATGGAGGGATTAATCTAAAACCTCCAATCACCATTATGTAAAAAATATTTAATTTTATCAGCTAACTCCATTTTTTAAAACTAGTCCTTAGCAAGGGTTTAGTAGGGTTTTAGGTCTATTTTTTGGTATTAAGGTTGGTTCATAAAGTTTGGACATACAACCTTCAAGAAAAATTCAAATTTTTGTTTTTAAATACCCCATATAAATTTTCTAAACTTATCTGACCCCCATGCAAATCATCATGAAAGATATAGGATTATAATCTTGCCCGATCGAGCTTTTTCTCATCTTTCATGCAAGTTTAAGTGGTTTTTTGAACTAAAAATAGCTTCTTGATGATTTGTTTGACCTCAAAAAGATTTAAAACACCTATACCCATCCCATTAACATTATAAAATAGTTTTAAATGCTCATAACATGTGAAAAGCGAAGATGAATCTTCATTTGGGCATTAGGTCTATTATTGCTCAATAGGGATGCCTGTAACTTAAAGCATAAAATGAATTCATTTAGGGTTACCTTGAATTATAGTATATTTCACACATATAAAATAACCATATAAACATTATTTAATTATTTTTAATGTCTCTCTCATTCCAAAATTGAAATTAACTTTCCATTTGGCCTTAGGCTTGATCCCTTGCCTAATAGGTCTAACTACACCTCTAAGGGTTTTAAACATCTTGTCAAGTTATATCATCTTGTGAGGTGTTATTAAAATTTTCATAGATACTATCCAATTTATAAAAACTCAATTATGGGCTCAAATAGCTCTTAATTACATATATCTACTCCATCCCTCATGACTACAGGGTTCTTGCATGGGGAAAGTACCCCCTATCTGAGACAATATAAGGGGTACTTACCTATTTTTATGACAAAAAAAACTTTAATAGTATTATTAAAGTTATAAATGTGCTCTATAGAAAATTTTATCCCCTTAATCTAAGCATATACCCTCTAACTAATCAAAATTTCAAAATAGACTAATAAAAGGCACTACCTACATGGTTCCTTAAAAGGACTATATATTACATGTTTAGGATACTTTCTCTCTTTTTATAGTATAATTAGGATATAATGATATTTATTTAAAATTTATGAATTTTCACTTACCTTCACTCACCCCTTTACCTTCTCAAATATCCATATGCTTCTATGAACATGTTGTTCACTATCAACCACTATTCCAGCTAACAGTATGTGACCTTTAGACCTTATGAAGGTTTAACTCATGTTGTCAAGGGATTAAGGATGTGGTAAGAGTTTTTATGGAATTTTTAGGTTATTTTCATCATTATATATGGATTATAACTTTCTTATCTCTCTTGAACTCTCTAATTAAGTCCCTTTCCTACCTTGACTGAGAAACTTTGGTTGCCTTTGCTTGTAGTTGTCCTTTGCCCCTCTTTAGCTTATCCACAATGTTGAAGGACCCTTTTTGAACCTAAATTTTCGTTATTAATATTTATATATAATTTTTAAACTTATTTCTTGTGGTTAAATACCCTTAAAAACCCTTTTCCTAGGTCACTGTTTGCCAATCATAACCTAACTATGAACTTGTTTCTCAACTGGGACCCTCTATACTTTTACCCCTATAGGTGTCTATCATTCCAAATTCATTTATTTATTATGATTTATAATCTCTAATTAAGTCTCCTAATGTTACAATGAACTTAATTTATACTTTTAACCTCTCCTATCCCTTCTCAAGTACTCTACTCTCATAAAGGAGTCCTTACTACTTGACTGAGACACTTCTTTAATAACCCCTACTTGTAGCTTAATTTTTCTATTATTTATATTTATGAAGATACCAAAACCTTAATATATATGTCCCATATCATTTCATCATGTGTAACTCTTTCTAACCCTATAATCACCCTAAGTGTCTTAGAACCAACCTTGAAACTCATAGTGGCTACCTATGGGTGAACATAGGGTCTAGGCTTGCAAAATAGTGTGTATGACCTTTTAGATTTTTAAAGACCATTTGATAAGTACTTTGGGTCCAATTTTTCACATTTATTATCTCTTATTCACTATTTTGGCTCCTTAAACCTATTCACTATTTATTTGCTTAGCTAAAGGTGAGTGCCCTCCATATAAGGGACACCTAGGGGTACTTGTGAAACTTGAATCATACATAAATACAAATGTAATGATATCCATGCCATTTTTATACGATTTCATCAAATTTAATAATTTCCAACATTATTTAATTCATTTTTACCCACTAAAGGTGTCAAAATACCATCTACATCTTTGCAAGCCTATAGATGTTACTGTAGGTTTTTAGTGCATAATTTGATAGGTTTGAGCCTCTCAACAACTAATATCCCTTGTTTCTATTGGATTCATTATATAAAAGGATATTCAAGTTAATAAGGGATAATAATTTTATATTTATATGTTCCTTAAAACCTTTTTCAACCATGTTACATGATGTCCAAAACATACCCTTGAGTCTCTATTTTCTCTTTTTAGGGACAAAGGGTCTAAAACAGTCTGTGGACTCCTCCAAGATATTCACATCTTCTACTTTCCCCATTGACACCTCCAACATGTTTATCATGTTATAACTCATGATATTACTTCAAACACAAATTATATCACTTTCTTCCACACATGACATGGGTATTTAGTTCTTCATATGGATGCTTGTAGGTGAGTATCTCCATGTACATGTAGTAGGTCTGAGTTTTGGGCAATAAACATACTTATAACCCTCAAGGAGTTATAATATTATATTTGATATTTTAAAATTCACTCTTCACCTATTATATAATTTTAATATGTTGTTGAAACCTTCATTCTTACATGATATTATCATGGGATGCTTGTATGTGCATATTGACTGATATGTAGGTAGTGAAGGGGATATGGGCAGTGGTATTATGATCTTGACCTATTTGAGAGATTACTTTAAATATTTAATTGAGATGTTTTGAGATCATAATCACATTTAACATGAGGATATACTCATCAAAAACTCCTTGAATCATTGACAACACATGATAATCTAAAAAAATGGTGGAAAACTGATCTGTCACACCAAATGAGAGTTGTCTACAAATTTGAGATGATTTTAATATATAAACATATTAAGACATGAAGCAAATCATGGGAGATGGAAGGAGACATGTCAAAAATACTTTGGATTAAATATTTGTAACTAGTTTATATGGATTTTTAAACATAAAGTGAAAATCGATAGGGTACACATATTAGTGTATAGTTTTGGAAGCTTAACTTCAAATAGATTGTTCATAAAGCATGGTTGACCAAACTCAAAATTATTGATATAAAAATTGATCTCCCTAAGTTTACTATCACCTCCTAGAATATTTTGATCTGAAACCTCTTGTGTTGATCATACCAATTAAAAACATGAGTGTCACTTCAATCTACTAAAAAAGGAAAGAAATGGAGTAAAACATTTTGGGCTAGAAATGGCATTTTTAGATCATTACAAATGTGAATTTGAGTTTGGGGGAGCTGAAGAGATCGTTTCCACCATTTTTCAAATGGTACACTTCCCAAGGAGGTTGTACAAGTGTTATTTTCTCCTTTTTACCAAGAAAACTACCTTTTCTCTGAACAACCTAGCATCTTTTAGTTACAATTAGTTATCTAAGACTTATAATGACACATGGGACATGGAATCATGTTTTGATATTTGCACATTTCCTAAGAAACTTATACAAAACATTAAATTCACCTTTTTGACCCTTAAAATGACCCAAAATTATAAATAGACCTAAAAACTAATTGACCAAAGCTAGTTCAACATTAATTGGCATCAATTAACCTATAATTCACCTCATGAAAATATATTATACACCCTATAGACCTAAAAAGTAAAGTTTTTACCTATAGGTGTACCAATTTGTCTAAAAAGTCAAATTTAGTCAATAGGTACTAAGTTGTTGTTGTTGTTGTTATTATTATTATTATTACTATTATTATTACTATTACTATTACTATTACTATTACTATTACTATTACTATTACTATTACTACTACTATTACTATTACTATTACTATTACTATTACTATTACTATTACTATTACTATTACTATTACTATTACTATTACTATTACTATTACTATTACTATTACTATTATTATTACTATTACATTTACTATTGTATCTTTATCCTAGGTTGAGTTATTTTAGGTTAATGTTTCACACGTTATTTGATTTATTAACTTAGTTTACATCTAGATTCCCTTCACACATTTTGGCATGCTTGGTGGGATGTAGTTTTTGAAGTGTTTATTTATTGGATTTTGTATCTATATGTACTATAAGATGATGCACTACTAGTGATGGATCAAGCCTTGACATATGCACATAAGACCATGAAAATACATTATAAATTTCTCAAAGAAAAAGGGTGAGAATTTTTATTTCTTCTTGAGTTAGGGAAACAATAACTTGACTATTTTGGGATCTTCTTATATTATAATGTTTACAACAATAGTATCCTCAAATAGGAGAGTTGATTATTATTTATTATTTTTGGGGGGGGGGGTGGATGAAAATTTAATTCCTCCTCTAGGTCTTCTTGTTTTGATATTGATTCTGAATTGATTTGGTTATGTGATTGATTTTCCCCAAAATATGTATAATTATCTAATTAAATGGAAAATCCCTTCTTATGATTCCATATGTGGTCCCCTATACTTAGGAATTTTGAAATTATGTAATCATTCTAAAAATGATCAAGCAAAGGTGTTACATGTTGGTCCCATTGGATTAAATATGTATATGTGCGGTCAAGTGTCAAAATGGTATTTTCATGGAAAAGTTTAGTTAAAGATAGGTCTTTGAAGTGGCTAAGAATAAGATCCATTTCATGATCTAAATATTATACCCTGACTCACTAGAAGAGTCACTTTGGAAAAAGTGGTATGTACATTAAGTGGATTAAACATTATGTCATTAGTGGCTTCATTAAATTTTAACATGATTTATTCAATTTACCCTTGTTCATGAAGACCAAGGACCTTAACTTTGTAGTTCATTATTTTGCACATAATGAATTTTATTATAGGGTATTTATTATTAGTGAAGCAAGTAACTAGTTCATCAGAGTAAAGACAAGAAGGATTCGAATCTTTGATGTGTTCATTATAAATAAGACCGCCTTTTATAAAAAAAAATCTAAATTTTCTAACCACAAGAGTATCTATTTGAAGGTGATGCCTTGCATAATTATGTGGGGTCATATGAATTGTGATTAGATAATTAAAATATTAGATTGTGTATTCATTCATGCATTTATCAATGATTTTTAAATGGGATAAAGGGGATGGGGTTTGTTTAGAAATGGATAACTAGTTGAAGTCTTGATTGGTGGGTGTTATTTAAATAGAAGTGGAGGTAGTTGGTGTGTTTATCCAACCACCAAGAGGAGGTTTTTGAAATAATGTATCATGATGGACATAGTTTTTAAGCATGATTGATACCTTAATAGGAGTAATTATGTCTTCCTTAATGGGGATACAGTTGGATTTTTGATATCAACCTTCCAATAGCTTACAATATTGGAAGGTTTGAGGATCATCTTGAATGGTTACTTCCATGCCATCATGGGAGATTTCCAGACATTCTTGCAAAGTGAAGGGTACAATGTTCATTAAAGGTATCCATGGGTATAAAAGAAGTAGGATATAGGCTAAATCAAGATTAAGCACATGGACCAATGTATCTTCTATGACACACCCCACCATCAAAGGAAGATAAATAATACCTACATATTGAAATTCATTATTATCATACACCTTTATTATGATGATATTGGATTATAATGTTGTTATTAAATATTATAAATGTTTTATTAACCTTAATGTACATAAATTTAATACTAAACTATTATATATAAACACCCTCTTTAACTTGTGTCTAGAGAGAATAACTTCTATATACTGGAAGATTATGAATATATCCCAAAGAGAAGACAATAGAATAGTCAAATGTAACCCAATTATTAGTGGATAAATTACCAACTAATGTTTGAAATATTGAAGGGTTGATGTCTTACAGGACAATAGAACCTCAGAGGACTTTATTCAAAATGTCCTTATATATAGGTGAAGTCTTTATTAGTTCTAGGATGGAAATGTTGGTGTGTGTCTTCTCAATATGATCAATAATGTTGTACTCACGTTTAACATTAGATGATGATCAATTTTGGCACATCTGGTGGGACATTTCCATCGTCTTTGTATATCAAAATCATCATAGGTGCATTTAGAATCTCATTTCAATTGCTTTTAACAGTATTTATTATACACGTGTTTAACCTTTATCTTAGAATTTTTAGTTTGTAGCTATAATTTCTTATCTAGAATCTTTCAAGCTCCTTATATGTATTGACTGTGTAACTATGAATTTGTAAACTTTATATATTAAATTATTTTAATAAATTTAAAAAACATTATTTCTCTTTTTATGGGTCTTTTAGTATTTTGGTCATTTTTGATAGCTTTCTGTTTCAATTCTAGTCTTTATATCTTTTCTATGTTAGGTAATTTTCTATCTCTATAAACTACAAAATCAAAGAGATTAGCAACAAAATTGTAAGAAATAAATATGAAAACATTATTTCTCTATTTTTAGGGGTATTTTAGTTGTTTAGATATTTATAGTAGATTAATATTTCAATTTTGGTCTCTCACGTTTTTCTTTTTTTTTTTGTAATTTTTTGTTTCTCAAAAACTATGAAATAGGAGACATTGGCAGTGAAATCATAGATCTTAACAACTAAATTGTAAGAAATAATAGCAAAATTGAAACCTAACTGCTAAATTATTTAGCCTATTATTTTATATAATTTTTTATCTATTATAAAAAATAGAAGATATAAATTTGAAACCATTTAATCTAAAGCAAAAATGTTATGTTTTATTTTCTCCATTTTTTTCATTTTTTTGGTATTAATAGTGAAATAATGCAGTTTTTTAGCAAAATTGTGGATTTCGATAGTGAAATAATAAAAATCATCAGTGAACTTATGTACAATAATTGAGAAACTGGTAAACATATTAGTGAAATCATTTTTTACAAAATAATTTTTTCTTAATTTTTGTCTTCTGTTTAGTTTTATGTTTTTGATCAACTAACAATTTCATAATTTTATCTGACTATGTATCTACAAAATCATTCTAGAGACTTTTTTTCTATGTTTTTATTAGTTTTTCCTTACTTTTTGTAGGTTTCCTTTATATTTATCCCAACACAAGCCTTATAACAATTTGTTTACAAGACACAAATAAAATATAATTTTTCAAAAAGCTAAACAAAACCAAAATTTTGCAATTTTATTACTAACATTTTTATATTTTTATTAAAAATTTTAATTTTTATTATTTTCTTCATAGATAGATAAAATTTATTTTCTTGGAATTAACATCTTTTCCATTTTTAGTACTTGTGTGTGTTTCTTTCTTGTGTTCTATTTGTTCTTATCTTAGTGTCACATTGGGGATAATACTTGAGAATGTAAAAAGCACTTTTAAATTGTGTTTCCCAAGAAACTACTTATGTGTATACTCTTATCTCTATTTTACATTGGTGACAATACTTGAGAATTAGAGGAAAGTGTTACTATTTTCTATTTTATTTTCTTAGGCACTCTATTGATCATGGATTTCATCAACATGCAATAGACCAAAATATATGTACTAATTGAGTATAAATATTAGGATCAATTATTTCAAAGGCCTAAGTGGTGTTATGTTTTAATCACATTTTGATGTGATGGGATTCCACGCTCTAATACCTAGGGTTTTAAAAACTCGCTATATATTTTTATGCCTCACTATACTAAAAGGTATCTCAAGGAATCCCATAGATGAAATTTTAAAAGCCTTAATCCTAGGTAAGCATCTTTTTTTCATTCAAATTTGGTGTATCAATTAATGGTTAACATTGAGAAGTTACCTACCACACACCCTTGAAACTAAACTTAGTGGACCATGGGAATGGTAGGATCCTCTAGGGCTAGTATCTTAGAATATTATTCTACAACTAAAGGTACAGATAAGTGAGTGATAATAGAAGATGCAAAAGTTGTTCAAAACCCAAAGCCTAGATTTTTCACCCTTTTGTAATTTCATGAGTGTTTAGCATGAATATTGTTTTTTTTCTATGTTCTACCATGTGTTAAAAATCCTTTATTTTAACCATAAATACTTTTGATTCTATTATCCAAAAATATTTAAAATCAAACTTTTCAAATTAAAACTAAAAAGCATTTAGTTGGCAGTCAAGTTTTTGGTCACTTTGGTCCTTTAGTAGTTTAGTTTCAAGTTTTTTGTTTTACCAAGTCATTCCATTATAAATTTAACCCATAAAAAGGTGCATATATATGATTAATTATCTTATGGTAAGGTTTTATCCTTTTAGCAATGATCGTTTCCAATTTGGTATCCAAGACTATCAAACTCATCATGTAGAAATACATGAAATCATTGATCATGAGGAAGAAGAATGTAGAGAATACTAAGATGAGGGTATTCCTAAAGAAAATTTATCCCCTAATTTATTTATCCAATACATCATAACCAAAAAATATGATGTTTTGCTCCAGGATTTGAGATTAGGAGCTAAATTTCCACCCAAATTCAATGTCTAAAACTTGTAATATTTGATTGTAAAGAAAGATTATGTCCCCTATTCATGAACAATCCATTCCACAAAGCTATTTAGAGTGTATTAATTCTCTAATAATTTCGTTCAATCCTAATCCAAAAGTCTCCCAAGACAAGGGAAAATCTTCCCTTCATGAGGAATCCTCTCAAGTGAGCCATGAGTTTTCTATGTAAACCCATGATCAACACATTAGCCAAGAGATTAAAAATATCCAAACCCATCACCCAAATATTTTTTTCTTTAATTATAACCCCCATCCAAATTTTTGTGTGGATATAAATTCACTCTAAATCATCCATTAATCTAATGTAAACTTGAATATTAATTCAAGTTTGTCTAATGTCAATTTACCCAATTCAAAACTGAATGTTCATTTAGATTCACCCATCCTTAATCGAACCATCTAAACATGAATGTTCATTCAAGTTCACCCATCCCAAATTAAACCAATAAAAACTTTAATTTTCATTTAATTTTAATTAGTTATAATTAATCCAATCTAATCTTCAATATTTATTCAAGCTCACCAATCAATCCAAATTTGAGTCTCCACAACTTATCAATCAACAACATCATCAATTCAAATCATAATCTAAGTTTGAATATCCATTCTAACTCATCGATAAACCAATCCATATCAAATATAAATTTTTGTTTTAGTTCAAGTGTACCCATCAATACAAATCCAAATCTTAGTTTAGGAAATTTCTAAATCAATTTTCTAATTCCCTTGTAGGTTTTATCCTATCCAATTCAAATCAAACACCACCTAACACCAATCCACTAAAAACCAATTTAAACCCCAACAAAAAATTTAACACTAACACACAATCTAATAAAATAATTTTTTCACATCCACTTTCAAACCAAAACTTACACCAAGCTAACCCAAATATGCCTAATTCAACCAAACCTAATTTATTTAACTAATCTGACCTTAACTTTAATCCAAACCCAAAAAACCTAAACTTTAACACAAATCCAAATCCAAACACAAAATATTTTAACACCAAACCTAACTTTAAAACTAAACCAAATCAATAAAATACAAATTTTAAATAAACTTTCAATCCCAATATAATTAACACAAACCTAAACCCAACATACTTTAACATTTCCACTAACCCAAATAATCCAAACAACTTTGCACATCCACAACATGCTAATTTTTTTAACCCATTACCTATCTAAAAATTTAACAACACACCCCTAACCAATTTTTTCAAACCTACACTAACCCAAACCCATTCATAGACCAAACCTCCAACCAATTTACCTCTTCAGTCCAAATGAACAAACTATCACCATACTTTATTCTATAATTTTAAAACATGAAAGATATAGTTCAAGGTTTGCAAGACAACACTTTTTCATGACAAAAGCAATATAAATTTTAAGATAATTGTACTTACCCATATGATTTAAGTACAATGATAGAACCATTTCATAAACACTTTGAACTTCCCAAACTTGACAAATGCAAAGTAAAATGCAATCCTAGGGAGCACTTTAAAGACTTATATCACACATGTGTGGATGTTCCTTATTGTAATTACTATATTTTGTGATTATTTACGTGAAGTATTAGGGGTCAAGACCTTGAATGACTTTCATTCCTTTCAAAAGGATCAATATTTACTTTTGAGGACCTTTCCAAGAAGTTTATTTTTGACTTTTCATACAATGTCGAAAAGGACTTGATCATAATAGATGTACAAAAAACTAAACATTTTAATGGTGAAACCTTAATCTCCTTCTTACAAAGATGGAGGGCATTGTTAATCCATTTTTTTTGGTCATTTCTTGAAAGTTAACTTGATACTATATTTATGAACAATCTCAACTCATATTTGGGACACCAGTTGTAACTCATTCTCCCAATTTCCTCTAATGAAATTATTGAAAAAGGGGTTCAAATTGAAATAAATTTAATCAATAAAGGTTTTATTACTATATTTAAACCCAAGAAAAATTATTCAAAATAACTTAAAAAACCCAAGTTCTTTACCAAGAACAATAATGTTATCGATGACAATGTGACCAACCTTGATAGAAATAGTTTTACACATAACCCATGAAAAACCAAATTTATATACAACTCATTAATAACATTACCATTCCCTATGGTCAACCCCAATAATTAAATTTTAAATGTAAGTTCACTCACTTAGGAGACACTTACAAATCTATTTTTTGAAAGTTGTCCAAAGCTAATATGATATTTTGGCCTAGCACCAGGCCTTTTGAAGATAACTTTCCTAAACCTGATTGGTGAAAGGAAGATGAATACTGCAAGTACCATATGATAAAAGGACATTCTACCAATATGTATATGTGCCTCAAACATTATGTCCAAAACCTAATTGATCAAGGGGACATAACCATCAAAAATCAACCATCCAAAACATATAACAGCTGAAAATTGGGGATATATACAGATCCATTCCCCAAACATGATCAAAAAAATGGTAAACAAAAGTAAGAATCACCCCAAACATGTAATACAAACCAAGACAATCACCCTTTTAACTCCATAGTTAATTTTTTTGATTATACACATAATCATGTTAATGTCATTACTTTACAAACCTAGGACTACATTGTTACCATAAGGCATGCAAAAATTACCATTCCTAGTGCATCATCATCTAATATTGAATTCAAGTAAAATAATATTGATCATATCAAGAAGTTACCTCCCACATGCCCACACATAAACCAATCCCCCATACACATCATGTTTCCAATAACATATATTAAACCAATAGGACATAATTTACCACTCTTTTTAGGTAGCATTATGTCACTAACAAAAACCATGATGACAAACATCAATGATTATCTCCCTAAGGCCATGCATGTATCAATATACATGACACCTCCACAACTAGAATCAAATCCTCACTAAAGATAATATAGAGTGTATTCATCTATGGCCCCTATTCCCAATACACCCATGTCCCCCCATATCAGGATCTTTAGGATCTACCATATGTCCTCCATTGTCACAAACATCTCACCTATCAGGAGGTGAAATGTGCTCATCTCACTATGCCATATCTTGTCCAACACTATCAATAGTTCCCTATAAACTTGTATATATATTATCTAGGTAATTTAGGATAATCATGTCATGTCCAACACCCCAAACTCATATTCAGTGAACCCTGCAATCCATTATAATGATATAGGCCTCCATTTCTATGTTATCAACACTATCAATACCTCCTCCAAACCACATGCTTAATATCACAATGTTAATACTATTTATTAACACAATTTTATCTAAATATACATAAAACACTCATTAATTTCATTTTTGTTTATCCATCTACCCAAAATACACATCTATTTCTTAAATTTTTAGCCTCATTATTTAACCTAGAGATTTCAATAATCATTTTAATGATTTTGCTCCACCATTCATCAATTTTGCTACTCCAATCAATTATTTCATAGTTAAACTACCAAATTTCATAATTTCAATGATTTTGATACTAATTTTGGTGAATTTCTTACCCATATTGATGTTTTTGCTATACATATGTTCAATTTAAGAAATCCCCCTTGAGCTATTACC
>JARHVA010004115.1:335000-345000 GCA_037957365.1 Torreya grandis
CAGTTAGTCTTTTTATTCAGGAAATAAAAATGACTAGTAATGATTTACAGACAATAAAACATCAACTTTGGAAAGAAGTTATGTTGGATACTATAGGATCATAGGGTGCATCAGGAGGTATTTAAACCTTTTATGATGATAAAATAGTTAAAGTTGAAATCTTTGTTGAAAATAGAAACCATCTAGTAGTTTTATTTAATGATCTTTCACAAGATTTCTCCTAGATTATTTCAAATATATATGCTCCTAACAAGATTATGGGTAGGAGAAGATTATGGTTAGAACTGGTGTCTTTTATAAATACATGTAAATATTTTAAATGGATGCTAGTGGGTGATTTCAATACCCTAGTTTGTGTTGGAGAAAATAAAGGAGGTGTCTAATATTTATTTGATAGTATGAAGGATTTGGCTAAGTTCATTATTGTAAATGGGGTGTTTGATATTGAACTAAGAGGTTCTCTTTTAACATGGTCTAATAAAATAATTGATAATAATATTATTTAGAAAAGATTGGATAGGGCTCTTATTTCCCCAGATTGGTTTAGCATTTAAGACTTCTATTTATCTTCTCTCCCAAGGATTGGATCAGATCAAAATCTACCAATGCTTAATATTCTTACCAGCTTAAAAACTCATAAGACTCCTTTCATATTTGAGCATTTATGGTTTAATCACCTAGAACTACTAGAAATAATAAATGAATGGTGAAATGTACAAGATCCTGGTTTAACTATGTTTAAGTTTACTCAGAAGCCTATAAATGTCAAGAAAAATCCATGTTTGGAATCAAGAGGTTTATGGATCTTCTACCAAAAAGATCATATTAATTTTGAGATGACTTATGTTGACTATTATATTATTTCCCAAGGTGTTAGTTAATATTTACTTCAATAGGAGTATAAACTAGAATCATATTAGCATTTCATTATGAGTCAAGAGGAAATTTTCTAGAGACAAAAATAAAGGGCTACTTGTTTACATAAGGGAGATCATAATACAATTTTTTTTCAATGGACTACTCTTAAAAAAAAGTCACAATAGATTTAATAAAATTCTGATGAGGATGGTTCTCTCCATACAGATCTAGTTATAATTAAGGAGAAAAAAGTGATTACCATAAGACAACTCTATAATTATGTAAAGAATATTTCTAAAAGATAATGTATTAAGTTTAGAAGTATTCCAAGTGTTGATTTTGGTAAGGAAACAAATAGGTATTCAAACATGGGAGGATATTTGAAATGTATGTAACCATTGAATGTGTATCACATTAGAAAGAAACCAGAGATATGGAAAATTTTGCATATAGGGGGGTTAACAAATTTCATAGATTGCATATATGGATACAATACATATCTTTCTTAGAAATTTTTAAATAATTGGATTGAGTGGGTGGTAAAAATTAGGAAGATATCTATTGAAATCATAGAAGAGTTGATTTATAGGATTACTCAACTTCAAATCTAAGAAATTAAGTACATCAAGTTGATTATAAATTTAGATAAGGAAAAGGAAAAAATTCTTATTATGGATGAAGAGATAATGGTGTTCCATGGTGAATTCAAAAGAGAAGACTTCCCTATTGCATTAGATGATATGGAAGAGCAAATAATAAGGTATGTAACTTTGGATGGTAGATAAAAAGTTGTTCATTATTAACATCTCCCTTTCCTCAATTATATGAGGTATAAATTTATTTTGAGTATTCCATTATATATCCTAAATTCCCTATAGAATTTAGACAAAGAAGCCTAAATGGGTAAAAAACTAGAGCCTTTACACCATGATGTAATTTTCCTTATATATAATTTTTTCCAAGCACAAAACCCTTCTCCACAGTACTTTATTGATAAAAGGAAAAATGTCAAGATCAATGTCTCAGAATCTAAACCATCAAAAGGGTTGCTAAGGAGTAGTGTCAAACTAACACCAAAGAAGAATGAAGATAATGATAAGGTAAAAAATAAAAAAGAGGGGTTTTTTTAAATAGATTCTATAGGATTCAGATGTCATGATTGATCTTGAGGAAATAGACAAGGATTTTGGCATTGAGAAGAACACTCAGAGTGAGGTGGAATAGTTTGAGGAATAGAATATGCATTTTGACACTAACATATCTAAAAGTAGGGAAGGAATAAATTTTAATACTACAAATGTAAAGAGGAGGATGAACATGTAGAGGTAAAAACTGGTGATCCTCATCCACAAGTATAGGTAGACTTTGATTTGAATTATTTTAAAGATATTTCTAAAAATCAAAATAAACTGGACATTTTGGAGGATGAGGTAAATCTTCACAAGGAATTTTTACACTAGTTCATGAAGGACCATTTAAGATTGAAATAGAGGTAAAAAATTTCAATAAAAAATATGGATTATTTTTCACTCAAGAGAGGGAAGTTGAAATGGATTCTCAAATTGAGATTATGATTAATAGAGTTAATAGTCTAGAACAAGAGAATAAAGAACTGAAATAAAAACCTAATCTTCTTATTAGCTTTAGTAAAGTAATAGTTAATAATGCAATGTAGAGCATGGAAGGTTTATCCATGTTTTTTTATCAATCCCAACATAAGTGAGAATGACCCTATTCCTAGTAAAAAGCTTAAAGGAGTGGCAACCATGTCTGAAAGAGAAAAATTGTTAAGTGGTTTGGAGAATAAATTTCAAAGCATGACATAATAATGGACTACAACTTATGATAAATGGAATAAATTAATTATTAAATATATTTACTTTTTAATGGAAGATGTGAATCAGTTGCTTTTGTGTTGTATCTTTTTTTGTGACTGTCTAGTGAACTCGTATGTTCTTTTTAGCTTTGTTGATCTTTTGGTCTATGTTACTAGCTACTAAAGTGGTAATTTTTTATGGGTAGGGTATCTTAAAAACCCAATTTTACCTATAATAAAAATATATATAAATTAATAAGTATTAGGGTGATGCTATAAAATAGTAAGTACAACTATCAATTGATATTACACTAAATGAAAAATAATATTACTTATTTATTTTACTATGTACATACAGATCTAGGCTAGAACATGTTAGAAGTGGACTAGATTTATATTCTATAGTAGTCATAAAATTATATAAATGTTCAATATGTGGCTTCAATTATTTACATTAAATCTAGACAATTGTGTCAATTTTGGTGTCTAAATTGGATACAGGTATCCATCATGAAATATTGAATAAATCTAAATGAAACCACATATAACCTTATGTATTTTATATCACCTTTGATCTAGTGTGTTTATATCATGAGCACATGGTGTCACTCTTTTTGAAATGATAAAACCATTTCTTTCTCACCCTTGGAGTGACTATGGAAAAATGGATTAGTGGCCACACAGTATCAAGCTAACCCAAGGAACCCTTTATCAATTAGTGTTCCATACATAGCCAATACTCTGAAGAGGGCCTCAATATTATGTAATTCTCCACTACATGTTGACTTGCATGTGCATAAGGATACAATGTGTGATAAGTAATTATATAGAGTGACGTATTTTGTAACTTGGAAAATATGGATCATGGGATGGTCACTCAATATTTTAAACCTATACATGGGCTATCCCTATGAATAATATTTAAATACAAAACTATATATATATATATATATATATATATATATATAATCACTTAAATACTTGATTGAATGATTTTGATAAGTTGATTTGTGAGTTATTAGGTATTTGATTGGTCTTTTTAAGGTGAGGATGAATGAAAAATGATAATGCATATATACCAATCCTTTTAAGAAATCTATTATAGTAAATCACATAGGCCAACCATACGAGCACATTAAAATTGCAAATTTGATGACTTTAGGGCACTAAACAATTATTTTTTCACATAAACTTGTATCAACATAGGCATTTGGTTAGGATACAAGTGTCTAGGAAGCTAGAAAATAGATATATGTCCCAAATTTCCACATGATGATAATAAATAGGTTTATATAATTTTGAGAAATATAGAAGGCCTAGTCATCAGACTAACAAATGGTTAGACTAATAGATAATTAATAGGCACAAAAGATATGGGTTGTGATCATTTTAACAATAATAAGGTCTAATAACTAAAGGGTACAAGCATGAGAAGTAATTAACAAGTATACAAGACTGATGTTTTACATAATTTAGATCAAACACCTATAATTATAGTCTTATTAGAAAATATATAACATTATGGATCAAAAATTGATGTTTTATTTTTCTATAACATTAAAAGATGGCATGTTGAAATGATTAATGAAAATACATATGACATAAAAATTCATGGTTAAATGTATAGAAGTCCATAAAATGAGATTTTCATTATCCAAATATTCTTATAGAAATTGTCATTAAAATAAGGGAACTAATACAAAAATATATAGAGATGGTAAAATATTATGATCATTAATTCAAACTAGTAGTGAAAACCTTGGAGAAACCCTTTAATGAAAAATAGATGATAAAATGATTTATCTCAAGATTAGAACCATACTTAAGAGATAATATGGATGGGGATATTTGTTAACACATATTCATAAACCCTAGAGATGACACCAATATTATAAGTGTAATATTGAAGAAGAGAAATATATTCTTCATTGAAGGGTACTATGGAAATAGTAAAATAAGAATTAGCATATTGACAGTTGAAATAAAAAATTTGAATAAAAGCAGATGACTTTATTTCTCTACAAGTATAAAGTAAACCCTTATGACTTAGGATGTGGTACATGATTTTATATACACTCTTAAATATAATTACCACATTAATAAATGGAAAAATGAACAAAAAATTATTGGATCCTCATAGGTACAAGTTGGTATGACACTGTTCGTTCAAAAATTTATATATGGGAATAAAATATATTATGTAATATATAGGATATCTAATAAACATCAACAATACTTATTTCCTAGAATGTAAGTAGAGCCACTAATAAATAAAATGATGTATTATACCACCTATGGATCATTTAACTACTATAATCACAACTACCTAGGCCATAATGTGAAGGAAGACATATGTGAAGTAAATAGAAGACAACCTATAGACATCTAAAAAATGATACCAATGCCATAAATAATGGTCAACCAAAACATGCCACACCCTGAACCATAATATCTCAATGCCCAATAATACCAAACATCACACCACAAAATCCATATAGATAATATTATAATAACAACCATGGTGGTTATAAAGGATGGGTACATATTGGTTATAAAGGAGGGTACCACAAAAAAAGAGGAATATATCAATGGGGGAGATGATACAACCAAGGGCATTATTATGGGTACAACCAATAGATACTTTCCCCTACCTTCTATAAGTGTGAGAAACTCAAACACATGGAAAGAAATTTTATAGAGGAACCATAGGTATAATGTGGGTTCTACCACGAAAAAGGGACCCACAACTCATTTGCATGCCCTAAAGTGCCACAATTATAAAATAATTCAGGCACCAATATATAAGAGCCAGTATATTCCCTAGGATAAAAAAGAGATAATAATTTTAAGAAGTTACCAAAGGTTTAAGAGGTGAAAATAAGATGCAATGGAGTAAAAGGTGGAGAAGAGGATGTTAAAATTAAGGAAGAAAGAGAGTGTTCTAATAAAAGGACATCTATTTTAGATAAAATAAGAGAGTATATATTATTAGTGGATTAACATAGGTATCATCTTATAAATAAACAATTAGGATTAATCATTTAAGACTAAAAACCATAGGCTATATTGGGCACTTGAATTGTAGCCAATTTTAGGAAAGGAAAGGAAAAAGGTAACTGAATCAGAGGAGGAGCTAGAAGAGGATATTTAAGGAGATTACTCTAACACATATAATCAAGAGAGGATAATATAAAAAATTAGGAAGATTATATAAGACAAATAGGGTAAATATGATACCAAGATGACTTATTTTTACAAAGTGGAAATTTAGAACTTGACATATATGCTAAATCTAGACAATAATTAATGATTGTTTCAAAATCTATGTAGTTTTATAATTATTGGAATATAAAATCTATCATCAATTTATAAGTTTAAAACAAATTATATAAAAACATGGGACAATTTATTTCAAACCAAAAGAAAGTGGAACATGATGGAAATCCTCTTCGATGTAGAAATTGATGGTTATGAAGTAAAGAAGACCTTACTAAACTTAAGTGTAGAGATGAATGTCCTTCCCTAAGGTATGCAGTAAGCACTAGGAAAAATAAAACATATTATAATTATATGGATTATGAAACATCAAGATCACCTATAGGAAAGCTTCATAATATACATATTAATGCTATAAGTATAATTTAGAAGGATGATTTTGAGGTAATTGATATTTATGACATAGGATATATTGCATTATAGAATTTATAATTTTTATTTGATTTTAATGTTGTAGTAGACTCTGAAGATAAAGAGATAACACTTTAATTAAATGCATTAGTATTACATATCCCATAATAAATTGGAATGGTAGTTGCATTTTAGGATAACTATGGTTGGATGAAGAAGAGAGTAATTTTGATTAACTATCCGGAGTTTATACATTAATAAATACAAAAAATCTTGAAAAATATTATAATCCAAATAATACATTGAATCCTAGCTATATGGAGAGCTAGAAATAGGAATTAAAATAATTATCATATGAATAAAATATGACCAATAAAAAAGAGCTCAATGTAGAAACAAATATAATACAATGGATATAAAAAGTACACCACATTCAGAGAGGGAATTTAGATGTTAAATAACAAAAATTTATTTGAATAGGGGATGAATAAGAGTATCTAAAACAAATGATAATGGTATTTCACTTATAAAATTTAAGAATGAATGATATAGATGATACACTGATTATCATTGCTCTAAGGTGGTGGAATGCACACAAAGCCACAATATCAAACTATAAATCCTTCGCTATTTTATTGAACTCTTGTAACATATAAAAATACATGATAGATTCACTAAGAGATATAGATAAGTATTTATAATTGGTAGGAACTCAAAACTGACGTTTAAAACATTTAATTTATGGTATTTTGATACAAGAATATGTTGAGCCCTACATAAAATAAAAATATCTACATTTATGTTGATTAATATTTTGACATAATAAAAATAAAATAATAAGACATATGTATGTTTTTTAATGAATTGAGATCATTACTAGATGAGTAAACTTGTCTAAAATAAATATAAAATCAATACAAAAGATTGTGAAGGCAAAGCATAATGCACAAAACTAAATAAAAAGGAACCAAATGATTAAGAGGAAAAACTTGAGACAATAAAATAATAAATATAAGAGGGAAATAGATAATTAATTCAAATTATGTAAGATAGAATCCAATATTTCTTAAATACCTAAAAATTGGATAATGGAATATACTAAATGAAGAAGAAATTCTAAAATAGAAAATATAGGAGATTATTGGACTAAGGAGAAGTAGAGAAAATGATTTATTTGTTATGAAAATACAAATATTTCATTCAATTAAATTTTTCAAAACTTAAAATAATTAAGGAAGAAGGTATATTGATGAAAATATAGGTGAAAGAAGACATAAAACCATTAAAAAGAGACCTTACCAGTTCAACCTAAATTTTAAAGCTAAATCTAAGATTTAATTAGAGATAATATTATCCAATGACACGATTAAACTAATATAGTATACTTAATTTATAATTCAAATGGTAATTCAACATAAAAATACATGTGAGATTAAGCCTTGCATTGAATATAGAGAAATAAATATTGCATATCTACATGACCCACTCCATGCACCCTTCACCAAATAAATCATAGAAAAAGTGGGAGACAGTGAGGTATATTATTTTATAGATGTATTTTTTTACATATCACTAGGTAGAGATAACACAAGAAAATTTCCCAAAACCCATGTTTACAATAGAATGGGGATTGTTTATATATACTGTAATATTATTTGATTTGAATAATGTACTAATGATATTTAAGCAAATCATAGTAAATGCCTTTAGGTATTTTTTTCATGTATTTTAAATGTATATTTAGATGATTGGAAGGTATATTGGTTATTAAAATATCATGCCAAAGAATTAAGGCTAATGTTACAATAGTGTAGACAATTAAACATCTCATTAAAATTACATAAATTTATCTTCTCAACTCCATTCATACCATTGCTAGGACATTATTTTTAGGGATGGGATCATGATATTTTTTTTGAAACTAAAATAATCATAAAAATTCCACCCTATAAGACATATAAATAGGTATGGATGATATTAAGATATATGAACTATCATTGTAGGTTCACTTGGAACTATTCAACAATTAGCATCCTAATAGAAGATTTATTAAAGAGAAATAATAAAGAAAAAAAATATGGACACCACAATGCAAAGAAGCATTTGATAAATTGAAAAATATGATAGTTGATATATTAATATTAGTTTTTATATATTAGATGTTACCATTCCATGTACAATTTAATGAAATATGAGCTATCATAGGGTCAGTATTAATGTAGACACATGGTAAAATTTAGCAAAGGTGAATAAAAATATTCAACAAGGGAAAGGGAGGAATTAACAATGGTATACATAATGCATATATTATTAGATTATCTAATTGTTACACCATTCATAATATTCAACAAATATGACCATTTAAATATTTAATAAATAGACCAATAATATAGGGAATGATATGTTACTGGTTGATGCTCTTTTAAGAATTTGATTTTAAAATTATGATGAAACTCAGATTAATAATGAACCAAATTATTTTTAAATAATTACCAACAAGAATATGTTGGGAAAATTGAGGATGAATCCCATGGAGCTTATCTACTTCACATTGAGGAATTTCCAAAGGATATGGAAACATTAAAAATTCTTAGAAATAGTGGAATTTATGGAAGGATTTAGAAAAATGAAGTGAAAAATATTTATAATACAATACAATCCTTTCAATTTACACTTATATATGGAACCTTTTATAAAAATGGAGAGTTTATTTTTTGTGAAGAGGATCATTACCATGCAATAAATAAAACATCATTAGAGAGGCAAATTATTAAATAATAAGAGGCCACAATTCATAATAAGGCACCTCTAATAAAATAATGTAAGTTATATTATGATATCCAACTGTGTTTAAAGATATGAATAGAAATACACATAATTGTGATATATTACCTAGTGTATAAGATGAAATTCCACTATAGTTATTATTATCATAATCCCCATTCGATAACTGTGTCATTGAATTTATTAGATAAATTAAACTAGTGGCATAGAGAAGCAATGCATGATTCATAATATCATGTATTGAGTACCTAACAATATGGGTATAATAAATTACTAAAAAGGAATGTACCCAAAATAACACAAAATAATGGAAGCATTCAACAAAGTTTTGTATAAGTATATGACCAAGTTATGTAATGTGGAGATATAAAATTATGATACCAGAATAAATGTGATACTTTGGGCTTACCACATGACCTAGAAATGACTAACCAAGCATTTTCCTTTTCGATTAGTACATTTATTCAAAGTTGTAATGCCATTACATTAAATTTTACCAAGTTTAAGATTAGGGTTTACATTTAGGATGATTGAAAAATACTTATTATAAGAAAGGCTTGTGGAATTATAAAAATTAGATGAAAAATATATATAATTGCCTACAATAAATTCAAGAAAAGATAAGACATAAAGTTTGGCATGACCAACACATAAAAAAAAAGGAATTTATGATGTAGGACATAATATTAATAAATAATAGTAAGTATACAAAGTTTGGAAAATTGAAAATAATATGGCTAGGACCCTATGTAATCAAATAAATTATATATTCTAGAGAAATAAGATTAAGAAAACTTTTAGGTATGTTGAGGAAGGGATTTGTAAATGGCACATGGTTGAAATCATACACTGCATCAGACCCAAAAAAATAAAATAATGAGGAGATTGATAGAATTGTATTCAAGGATTATACTA
>JARHVA010004115.1:350000-637500 GCA_037957365.1 Torreya grandis
AGGTTTCCATCAATGACAAAGGGGGAGATTGTTGGAAATATTGTCATTGATGTCAAATGTCTAGCATTATTGGTGATAAAGGGCCCATTGCATTTAATGATGTTTTTAAAAGTAATATCTTAGCTAATGTGTGTTAATATTTATTTAATATTAGTGAATATATTTTTGGTTGCATATAAGTCAAAATAGGGCCCATGGAGAAGTCAAACAGTCACGAGGTAAAGACAAAAGAAGAATGGGATGCATTTTCCCATGAAGAGTCATCTTGAGGAATTCCAAGAGTCACCAAGTAAAGACAAAAGAGGAAGGGCACAATTTCTCATGAAGGGACACTTTGAAGAATATGAAAAGTCACCAAGATAAAGACAAAAGAGGAAAGGATGATTTTGTTTATGAAGGGTCACCATATGACTTTTCAAATGCAAGGATATGAAGGGTCATGTAATTTTGGTGCCATTTTCCATGAGGATTGAAGGGTCAGAAAGGGTGAAGGCCAAAGATCATTTGGAAAGCTATAATAAAGGCTTGAAAAGCCATTTTTAATATGGAATATAGAGTATGATTTGTAATTGTAATATCTAGCTTAGAAGAGCAAAGGAGAGAAAGGAAAGCGATATTGTAATGTGTTATCATTTGTTGAGAAAACAACATTGAGAGATAGTTGTGTGGTATACATAAAGAATTTGGTGCTCCTATGGGTTAATGATCATGAATAGTTGATGTGTTGGTGCTCAGTAAAGGAGTTGGTGCTCCTGTGGGTTGAAACTCATGAATAGTTGCTATGTTGGTGCTCAACAAAGGGGTTGGTGCTCCTGTGAGTTGGTGCTCATGAATAGTTGCTATGTTAGTGCTCAGAAAAGGGGTTGGTGCTCCTAAAATTTGGCGCTCATTAATATACTTGAGATTTTTATCCATGCTTTTTTCCACATTGGGTTTCCACATTAAATCTAGTGTCTCTCTCTATCTTGTGTGGTGTTTATTATTTTAGTTTTATTGCATATATTGAATATATGGAATTTGATAAGATTTATGATATACTGATTCACCCCCCCTCTTAGTATATCCCATGCTTAACATTCGGTAATGGATTAAGTATTAAAAATAGTGAATAATTCAAAGATGTTATCTTTGTTATATGGATTCTCAAGATACAATGAAGTGGAGGTTCGTGATGAATATAACCACAAGACATCCTTCACTACTCCATGGGGCACTTTTGACTATTATAAAATGCCTTTTAGATTGATCAATGATGGTGATACCTTTTATATGGATATGGAATTGGATTTCCAAGATATAATCATTATGTTTATTTTAGTCTATCTAGATGATCTAACTATTTTACTCAAAAAAACACTAAGATCATTGTGATCATTTACAGCAAATGCTTGAAAGATGTCGTGAACATGGGATATCCCTTAATCCTAAGAAATCCATTTTTGGGGATATAGAAGGTAATATACTTAGACATATTGTATCTAGGGAAGGAATCAAAATTTATCTTGAATGTGTCAAGTCAATTCAAAATCTTACTCTACCATCAAGTAAGAAAGGGGTGCATTCCTTCTTTGAAAAGGTTAATTTCTTGTAATTCCTGATTTTACCTAGAAGACATGCCACATTGTCAATATGATAAAATAAAAATCAAATTTCCATTGGAATATGGATGGAATAACTGATTTTAATGAAATTAAAGGGAAAATTGCACTTTCTCTAGTTTTAGTCTTCCATGACTATACCAAGAACTTCATTAATTATAGTTATGCTTCCAAGCATACCTTATCCAAAATCTTGGTACAACCAAATGAAGAGGGGATTAAATTTCCAATAGTATTCATAATTTTTACCCTAAAGGCTCATGAAATCAAGTACTCATCCATGGAAAAACGTTTATATGCTATGGTGAAAGTAGTTAAGCATTTCAGATATTACATCCTCAATTCTCACACCATTGCTCTAGTACCAGATTCTACTATTAAGTATATTTTAATTGAACAAGAGTTTGGAGGTAAAAGAGGTAATTAGATCACTAAAATACAATAATATGATATGTATATCAAGCCTAAAAAACTTTTGCATGGAAAATGTTTGTGTCAACTCATGACAGAGACCAATTCAGAAGAAGCACCCAACTATGAAGAAGACATAGAGGAAGATCTTCCCATAGTCTTGATCATAAGCATAATGAAATGATGGTATTCAGACATTTGTCATTTACTAATTTATGGATAACATCTATAACATTTTTCTTGTAAATAGAAAAAGAAAATCAAGTTTAAGGCTAAAAATTTCATCCTTTGAGATAATGGTTTGTATAAGTATAACATTGAAGGAATTTTTCTAAGATGCGTAGATAAGGCACAATAAGGTAAGTTGTTGGAATATTTTCATTATTTGGATTTTGGAGGACATTTTTAGTCCCTATCATGGATCACAAGATTTTTTAGGATAGATATTATTGTCTAACACTTTTTCAAGATGCATATGCTTAGGTACATAAATATGAGAAGTGCCAATAATTTATGACAAAACCAAAGTTAGTAGATTTGCCTCTCAAGATGATAATCATTAAATAACCATTTCAACAGTGGGATATTGCTTTCATTGGTGTAGTGAACCCATTTTCAAGTGTAGGTCATGGTTATGTTCTCATAAATAGTGATTACTTCACCAAGTGGGTGGAGGCAATTCTGACCAAACATGTAACTTCAAAGGTGGTTTGTAATTTCCTCAAAGAGAATATAATTACAAGATTTGGTGTGACAAATAAAGTTATAACTAATAATGCTACCTATTTCACATCCTAGGAGATGACTCAATTTTGTTTTGAATATGGGATCATTTTGTCTCATAATTTAGACTATTTTGCTCAAGGAAATGGTCAAGCTAAGTCGAGTAATAAAAATTTGGTAACTATCATTAGGAAGTTGGTAGAAGATAATCAAATAATGTGTCATAGAGAATTTTATGATGCATTATGGGTTTATTGTATTGTAGACACCTAAATCTGGCCACTGATAACCTCTAATCAGGGTTTTGACCAATTTTGACTCAAAAAGCACAATTTGGCATAAATACAGTAAAACATGATAAATGAAGTGAAAATGACATATTAAAGTTATAATTTTTGCTAGGGTATCCATAAATGGAGCAATGCAATTTATGGGCCAGCTAACTTTGATAAGATTATTCTGAGTCAAAATGTGAATTTTACACCTGGGTGCTCTAGATTTCTCTTTCTTATCAAATATTCTACACAAGACACATGCCTTTGTTATTTGTTGTTGGTAACATCCTAAATGGGAATATAGATATAATGCATCTGACATTGCCTTCCAATCTAGTTGAATTTTGGACAAATAACAAGGCATTCTAATCAATTTGAGTAATTTGTGCACAAAGTGCTTAATCATACTTATGAGATAATTAACCCAAATCAAGGAAAAATTAATAATTACATGGAAACTTGTTGAATACTTGTTTTTGGAAATGAATATTGAATATATACATCATCAGGTGACCTCATTTCTTGGGAAGGCATCCCTAGGCCATAAATACCACATATATTAGGATTCATGCCCTCCATGCCTCATCAATACCTTCCATGATGCCCTCCATGCCTCTTAATTTCCCCTTCTTTCAATTCCATGATAAAGATAATTAAAAACTTAATTCAAAATATTTAATTAATCCTCAACCACACATCTTAATCTCAAGATGGATGGTTCAGGTTGATTCTAGACATTCTTAAAAATCTATAAATAGAGAGGCCATGAACATCATTTTTAAGTCTTGATTATGGAAATTTATAATGCATAAATGGTTCCAAAAGCTTTAATAAACTATTATTACCATGCCAAATTTATTCCATCCAAGCCTAGACAAATGACAAGCCAAAGGTGCCAAGGAGAGATGGAGGTAGCTAAACTTCCATTGCCAAGGACTTCATGAGCATAAACCGAGCAAGCCACTACAACAAGAATTTTGGAACATCCAAAGAAGGTAAAAGAGGGTTTATTTTGAATTTTAGTTATGTGTTTTATTTATGTTTGTTAACTAAGCTCTCCTTAGTGTCTAAGCCTAGAGATGCTATGTTAGTTAGTGTGTTTCTTTCATTTTGTTTTCATTTTGGAACTAACACCATACTAACCATCCTCTCTTGAGTCAAATTCCTAGATCACATAATGGCATGCTTGGTGGGACTAGATGCTTCTCACACCTGAATAAGATCATTTTAAAACTCTAAAATATTTATTTGGACCCTTAAAGCTCATGTAAATTGATTTTCCAACTTTATTTATCTATTTTTGTTTGCCACGGTTTTACATAGTAACCAACATCAGTAAGTAAGATCAACATTAGTTACATATCTTAACCAATATCAGTTAACAAAACCAACATCTATTAGATTTTGTTTAGCCAAGGTAACCATCATCAATTATATATAATTGACGTCGATCACTGTGTTTTTCCAAAAACATAGACCTAAGAGCTATTTTTCAAAAGTTCATTATTTTAAACCAAAAAGAGTTTCAAAGCTAAAGGACATGCTAACATTTTTGTTGTAGGACCAAGCTTGATATTTTCTCAAAACATGTTTAAATCACCTTTGCATGCTTAAAAATTGATTAGAAACCTTGTTTTGGGTGTTTAACAAAGAATTTAAATGTTTTTGGTGAATATTTTCAAAGTTTACAACTAAGACCAAGGGGTCAAATGAACACCACCAAATCTTTCATTTTGGGTTTAAAATTGAACACACTTGTCAATTATTGTTTACAATAGTTATTTAATCAAATTTTTGTTTGGAAAAAAGAGGGATGTTACGTGTATGCTCTTCCATTTATCCCTTATAGGGAACCCTTGGAATCAAAAGTACCATTCCTATTGCAAATAGCCTAGTCCAAGGCTTATAAAAAAAGTAATCTAAAACACTCCCCAAAAACTTTTCAAATTTTTGGTGACCTTGAAAATGACCCTAAAGTCTTTCAACTTCATGATTTCTTTATTTTTATGAAAACTTGGCTTGCAAGGGGGAATTCAGCACCTCCCATGAGTTCTTTAGGGAAGATTTGACTTAGGGTTTCATCTCCTGACATTGACTTCATTTGAATCCTTTAGAGTTGCACATAATATGTAGTGGCACTTTGGACATTGCACTATACTGAGCAAATAACAAGATGTAGTAATTTTAAAAAGGACTAGACCTTTTTGTAACAAGCCAAGTGATACAGAACCAAAATCTATGCTTTTATTTTGCATTGTTTAGTGTGAAAGTCATTATGCAATTGATTCCCCTAGATCATTTAGAAACTTTTTATATCTTAGACAAATCCTCACTTGCCATGGAAGTATTTTTGGTGTAAGGTGTGCCTCAAGATCCATGTCGCAGTACTCTCATTTGAGAGAAGGGGGGTTAAAAACCTTAATATATAATGTATGTTTACTCTTAGATAGACACTTAAAAACCTCTCAAATGATGTATATTGGTGGATTTAAATAATACCAAGCAACCTTATTAGTTTAGGATATAAGAGTGATTAATTATTTGGTTTTGTCCTAGATTAAAGTCTTGTTTTGAGTCAAAACTTGGTGTAAAAAAATGATCCAAACCAAATAAATAGTCTAAATTTTCCTTTAAACAAACAGGCATTATACTACCCACATGAGATCATCAATTTACCTTGTTAAAAGTTCATCAAAAGCTTGAGAGTCATATCATCCACTTTGGCATAGTTATGTTTCCAAATTGAGTCTAGACCTTTACCAAAGTTGCTTAAGTCCTTCACTTATAATCTAAATTTGGAATTACACCTTTACAAGTTCATAGGGTTGATGTGTTAAGTGGGTTTGTCATTTTCACTAAACTTAAGGGAAATTAGGTTTAATTTATAATTTGGGTTGAAGGTCATTTAAGAATCATAATTATTGTCATCACTTGATAGACTTAAGCCATTTTACGTTAAACACTTACACTTTGAGTCTATGCACCACAACATTTTGAGTCAAGAAAAGTATTGTTATGCTGTCAAGATTATAGGAAAATGTCTTTGACTTAGAGAGTTTTTGAAACAAACCTTTTTTTCACACCTTTTGGGTAGTATAGTGTCAATATGCTACCTAAAGCATTTCAAATATTGTTTCATAGACCCTCTTGCATAGAGTTCCAATTTTTTTCCTACATTTTCAGACCAATCCAAGTGTACTTATGTGATCTTTTGTCTAAATTAGTTATACTTCTCACTTTTGTCTATCTTGTTTGTCAAAAGAACCAAGTTTTATACCATTTTTTGTGAGAAAATAAACTATTTATAAAGTGCCTTTTTTTTCATACTAATACCTAGTTGATCAAGTTCATGTCCAAGAATCAAATGCCTAGTGTTTGTTAGAAGTGTTTCAAATCTGTTAGATTAAAACTTTCATCTATTTTCAAAGTCTAGCTTTTGATGCCATTTGGCCAAGAGTCCTAGCACATGCTTTATTGGAGCCTAGCTTTTGATGTCACATTTAGCCAAAAGACTTGGCAACTTTTAAATTATTATATTAGATTGATTTGAAACACTTTGACCTTAGAGTTTGACATTTTGATTTTAGGTTTATTTACTTGCTTATCTTTGTGTGGATATTGAAATTTTAGATACTTCACGCTATCTTTTTTCCTCACAAAACTTTGCTTAAACCTTTTGATCCTTTTGACAAATTTAGACCAAGTGGGAACATCATCTATTTTAGACATTGTCCCTTTTAGATTTTTTAGAAACCTTTGACCTTTTATCATAACAGCATTGACTATGGATCCCAATATGTATTCCTACATTCATAGTGGACTCATGTATAATCCAAGGATTAGAAATGTAGTGCGTAGGAAGAAATGGTGCAAGACCCCTATGTAGATAATATTATTTATGAGATAGATTCTTATCCCTCTTATAATACTCAATCAACGTTATAAATCCAAGATCCATTGGCTAACTATCTAGTTAACATACCACCTTATTTAGAATAATATCAAAAGCAAATCACACAATACCTAGCTATGATACATGTAGTGGATGAACCAGTACTTCAAATATTCATATTCTACTAATATTGATTTCACGTATGATCTATTTTTGTTTGAGTGACATTTTTTAGAGAACAAAGATGATGTTTTGGTTAAAGCCATAGAGGTATGGGCCATGTTTCTAGCAGACTTCCCTCATGAAAATTTACCAAGTCTAGTAAGAGTGCCCCACAATATCATTTATGATTAACAGGATTCTTCTAGCAATCCTATGGCTCTAGTCCAAATAATATACCAAGATACTAATCTATCTAATCAAGGCAAAACATCATGGAAGATCACTTTAACCAAATGTAGATAACATATCAAACCTACCTAAATCTAACATGTGATTTAAATCAGATGAACATGGTAAGTAAGCCTCTTATTGACCTATCTCCTTTAATAGGAGTGTTGATAGAGTTAATTAGACAAGATAATCCAAGTGCTGACCCATTTTTACAAATTGCTTTGATAGATAACATGATGCATGTGCCTATTATTGAAGAAGTGTTAGAAAATTATACACAAAATAGTGAGCCAAACATAGTAGACAATGTGAATACAACATCCAATCTCAATTAAAGTGGTACTAACATGTAAATAATTAGCCAACAACATGTGCCTATAGTTAATCATATGAATAGGTCATCATACCATAGAGTAGGAGTTTCTACACCCCAACCTCAACTAGTTACTTCCTCAAGTATACAACATATGGGATTAGGTAATCAAATAATGGCTAATGTCATGCCTCAATGACAAAATGTGATGAACACTACTTCTACTCAATAGGTAACAAGTAGTATTCCACAACAAGCATAATCTAGTGTATCAACACAACAAAGGATAAATACATTACCACCTCAATTAGGGGAAACTAGTGTTCCACCTTGATAGGTAATGATGAACATACCTCTTCAATCATAGACTAATATGTTAATCCAAAACTAAGAAATGATTATTTAATAACATGTAAATATTTTTTAGTGATAGATGCCAAATCTGTAACCTACTTTTGCTTCCTCATAAAGATTCATGCAATAAGGAGGTCCTTATGTTTTTTAGGTACCTACTAGACAATTATTAGTTTAAAATGTACCACAAATCTAGAGATAGGGTCTTGTTCCACAAGTTCCCACTCAATAACAAGGTTTGATTAGTTGACATCATGTCCCTTTTCAACCACAACAAGCACAGTATAGTTATATCCCTCCATGCGAACCATAAACTCCTCCAAGTCAAACCTTTATCACCAACCCAAACTAGAATATCACATAACTAATTATGTAATTTCAAGTACATCTTAACCCACGTATATATATTCTTTGTCCATTCCCTAACCAAACCAATGTACTCCAATAGGTATGTCCATCATACCCTGGTCAAAGTGTCCCGCTTGTGACCTTCCAACCATCTATCCAAACTAATACTCTCCCTCAAAATAATATTCCTTCTATTTTCCTATCCCAAGAATTATAACGGATGAAGGATGTAATTTCTACCCTTTAAGCTAGTAAATAAACTAAAAATTTCAAATTGGATGATATATGTTCCTATCCATTCAACATGGAGTATTTAAAGATACCATTTTTTCTAGGATACAAACCACCAAAATTTGATAAGTACAAAGGGAAAGGTGACCCTAAGGTGCATTTGACTAAATTATTTATCGCATGTTAACCAGTGCCATATAGCAACATATACATTTTTTTGTTGTTTCCAAGGTGTTTAGCTGGACAAGCCTTGGAGTGGTTTTTAAAGTTTCCCAAAAATTTATTAATAGATTTTGATGATCTTTCTGATAATTTTATGTAGCATTTTTACTATAATCTCAAGCATGATATTTCATTAGTGGACTTAATGCAAGCAAATAAAAAAGATGGTGAGAGTTTTGAAAGTTATTTACAGTGATGGAAAACACTTGCAAGTTGTTTCACCCATATTTCACTAGATAAACAATTAGCCATTGTGTTTACAAAAAAATTATATAATGAGATAGCTTACCATCTAGAACTACAATGTGCACATACGTTTAAAGAGATCATTGATAAAGGTTTGTTGATTGATCAGGTGATCATAAATAAAGGAATCATCAAGCTTAATTCAACTAAGTAAAATAAAGTTACTAAACAAGGAAATAACCAACATTCCATTCAAGCAAAAACCTCATAATTAGCATAGGCCAAGAACCAAGAAATACCAAAGTAATTCAACCACAATAAGAATGTTGTGGGAAATGGAGTAACTGAATCCCATCATGTCCAAATGGTGGAAAAAACAACTACACCACCTTTTCAAATTACTCCTACCTAGCAACCTCTCTAACCAATGTCACAAGCACAAAAACAAATATCTACATAACAAATATAATAACCTTCACCATTGTAAACCCTTCCTCCTAGGAGAATCGTGCCTATATGTCATGTCTTTAATGACCTACGAGAACCTATTGAATTTGTATTTTTCAAGTTTGCTGCCACTAATCCGATTAGTTGGCCTATACCAAAGCATTATCCACAAGGCATTCCTTATCCTGATTAGTACCTTGAAAATGAATTATGTGACTATCATCAGGTCAATGGGCATAATCTATGAAGATGTGTTTAAATCAAGTATTTAATTGAGAATATGTTGGAGAATGGGGAGATAACATTAGATAATGGTGCTTCCACTTCCAATCAAATTATTTGGATCTATTAAAACCCCTTTCCCTGACATAACAATTAAGATCAATACAATAATCAAACAAAAATGAGCATTGCAACAACAAAATCAATAGTATTAAAATCAAAGGCTAAACTAGCAAAATCAACAAAATCAATAGCAAAACCCACAATGATAGAAAAATGGACAAAACCAAGGTCAGAATGATGAAAACCATTAAACCTACCATGCAATTTCACATGTCTACAATAGGGTTGTAGGTCATATTGTAGAGGTAGTGTTAATACCATCTCGATTAATCCTAGACCAAGCACTAATCAGCCTAGACCATTAATAAATTACAACATTCAGTCAAATTACATGGATAATCCTTCTTTGACATGGGAATGCATATAGGCAAACCAAAAAACTAAGAGTTCCCTCTTTGGACCTTATATCAATAACCCATCCTTGCCACATGACCATATACAAGTGCACTAGTAATCGAGACTTGTCGTGTCTAGTCCCACACCATTCCTAACATTTGTTATCAATAATCATCTAGTATTTAATATCAATTATATAATAATGACTTGGATGTCAAATATTAATATCCTAGGCCCACATCCATCTGCCACTTGGCCTATCATCCAACCAACCATTTAGCCTTAGAATAAACCATTCACTACTAACCAAGATAAGAAATTTGATATTATGGAACAATTGTAAAAGATACCAGAACAAATTTCCATTTTAGATTTTCTATGAATGTCAATAATCCATAAGAAAATTTAAAATGAGTTTTTGATCCAACCCATTATTTCTAGTGACATATCCCTTGATAAATTTCAAGCTTTAGTTGGACACCTAGTTCTAGCCCAACAAGTCACATTCAACCAAAGTAATATGTCTTCCCTTGGCCCACTCCATAATAACCCTTTGTACTTATAAGTTTGTATCAAATGGCATAAAGTGAAACATGTCCTTATAGATAATGGATCTGGCCTCAACATAGTGTCTATAAAGCTCATCAAGCTTATTGGGTATACAATGGTAGATCTTAAGCCATAACTAATAACCATCAAAGCCTATGATAATTATAAAAGATAATCACAAGGCACCATTAGTTTTCCTATTATCATTAGGCCTTTGACTCATGATACACTTTTCCATGTGCTTGATATTAAGTTATCATATAATATGCTTCTAGGTAGGCCATGGTTATATGAGATTCATGTGGTCCCATCAATGTTGCACCAATGTATCAAGTTTTCCCACTTAGGGATGGAAGTGAATACTCCAAGAGATTAACACCCATATGAACACTGTAAGCATCTCAAGACCAAATTTTAAACCTATAATTATCAGTATGATATGAATCCAAGTTCCAAGTAGGATAAAAGAAAAGCTATACTTATTGATCCTTTATCAGATAATTACATAAACATTAATACCTTGGATTCCCTTTCCCACATGCTACCTCCTAAAGCTTCCAATCATTTCACCAATTTAGATAATGGACCGAGAGAGTATGTGACCCATGATACATTTCATATTGCTAATCTTCCTTAGAATTTGAAAATATTTGGGTGACCTAAAATCATCCCACATATGTATTAGCAACAAAAGAATAAAGATAAGGGACCTGTCACATTTGTATCAGCATTTGGCCTAGGACTTAACCCTCTTAAAGGGGATGAATCATGGTTATATAATGACAACCAATTTGATTATTATAAAAATACAAAGTATCATATTCCTAATAGGATCATGGAGCATCGTGATTATGAAGAACTAGGCCTTAGACTAAATCAACAAGGAACTATCAAGCTACTTTCCATGACTAAGTATGAAAGACCTTATGGATCTAGATTTAAACTACCTAGGGGTGACCACACATATCATATTCAAACTCCATCACCAATGACTAGTGATGATGATGCTGATAGTGAAGTAGAGTCCAATCATAGCCTCACCTTTGATAACCTAGCTAAAACCAACCTGTTTGATAAAAATGCCATTTATACCCTTACCTTCACCATTCATCATAACCCTTTGCCATTATATTATCCCCAACTAATAGATTGGGACTAATAGGAGTCTATCCTATTTAGTGATGAGTTCTAGAATGATGAGGCATTCTATGATTTATTAGGCCTTAGAGAAAATGTTCCATTAAGAGATCATAAATCAGGATTCTCAATCACATTGAATCCTATAGCCTATTTTGGAGAGTAAGTGAACACCCTTAACCAAAAAAAAATAAGTAAAACATTAAGGTCCCAAAGTGAATACCTCTTTTAGGTGCTTTTTGACTAGAGAAAAAGTAAAGATAAAGGCTAGTGTAGTGGTGAAAACCTATTTCAAGTGCCATTAGATGGGGGTGTTCATTATTCTTCAAATTTAGACCAGGAGACCACCAATGATGAACTTGCTTATGGATCTGAGTTTAGCTTTGATAAATAAGTATTTAATCAAATTCTTCAAGAATTCCCAACTGTTTATGTTACATGGCTATATCTCCCATTAGGGGACTCAAATTCATCATGCCTAGGAGAAGTTGAAGTGCAAATCCTAATGGAGGACCCTGACATAAGTCAATAGTTTAAGTCATTGTCTACTATCCTAAAATATGGTTCAACCCTTCTAGTTGAAGATACAATAGAGGTAAATATCAAAATTCTATCAAACACAAAATGGATAAAATTAGGTGCATCCTTCACTAAGGAAGAACATGAAACCTTAACAACTTAATTGAGAGAATTTGTATATATCTTTGCATGGGCCTATTCTGACATTCCATGTTTGGACCATGCCTTGGTTCTGTACCACCTTTTGGTTAATCCTAAATCCAAACTAGTAAAATAAAAGATACATAAGATGCATCCTCATATTACTATATTGGTAAAGAAAGAGTTGGAAAAAATCTTAAAATTAGGATGTATCTGATCCATTAACTACTCAAAATGGATCTCTAATGTGGTACCTATTAGTAAAAAGCCTAAAGGGATCAAAATTTGTATTGATTTTTGAGACATCAACAAAGCTTATCCTAAATTTGATTTTCCTTTGCCTAATATCAACATGATCATCGAATCTATGACAAGTTATGAAATGCTTTCACTCATGGATGGCTTTACCTAATATAACCAAATTAGAATAACACTAGAAGACCAACATAAAACAACATTCACCACTCCATGGGGAGTATTTTTTTATTAGGTAATGCCATTTAGCCTTAATAATGTTGGAGCTACATATCAAAGGGAGATGAATATCATATTACATGATATGATGCATGACATTGTTGAAGACTATGTCAATGACATATTAGGAAAACCCAAAACCTAAGCCGACCATCTATCAGTGTTACGTAATATATTTGAAATATTATAGGAGTATGAAGTTAGACTCAATCTAAATAAATGTGTGTTTAGTGTAACTTTAGTAAAATTACTTGTCTTCATTATGTATCATAGAGGTATTGAAATTGATCTAGCTAAAGTAAATGATATAACTAAGATGCCACCACCAAACAATTTGAAGTAACTTCATAGTTTGCAAGGAAAGATCCAATCAATCTGATGCTTCATCTCTTAGTTAGTAGACAAGTGGCATCCATTTGCACACCTTTTAAATAAGGGAGTTGCATTTCACTAGGGTGATCACTACCAAATATATTTTTAACAACTCAAAGACTATCTTGTTAATCTACTTGTTTTATTACCTCCTATACTAGGAAAGCCATTCTTATTATACCTATCAGCTATCGACCATGCTCTGGGAGCACTCTTGGCTCAACATGATAAAAATGGAAAGTATCATGTTGTATACTACCTAAGTTATACCTTATTTACATATGAACATAACTATGCACCTATTAAAAAATCTTGTCTAGTCATGGTCTTTATAGCTTAGAAATTGCACCATTACATGTTGAATAATAAAACCATGGTCATTTCAAAGGTAGATCCACTCAAGAATCTACTATATAAAATATATTTTCAAGGTAGAATGGATAAATAGATCATGTTTCTCAGTGAGTTTGACATAGATTATGTCAATCAAAAGGTAATCAAGGGATAAGTTCTTGCAGATCAACTTGTTGAAGCACCTCTCATAGACACGCATCCACTCATATTTCAATTTCCTGATGAATCCATCATGACCATCATTAACACACCCATTGAGGAGCATCCCTATAAATTATATTTTGATGGTTCATTTATTGTGAATGGATCAGGGGTAGGCCTATTGTTTATTACACCATAGGGGGACCTAATCCCTAAATCATTTAGAATCATCTTTCTTTATACAAACAACATGGTTGAGTATGAAGCACTTATTGTAAGACTTTGAGAAGTAGTGCATTGGAACATATCTCATCTCCAAGTTTATGGTGATTCTAGGTTAATCATCAATTAGATTATAGATCATTGTAAGACCAAAGATGATAAGCTAGTTCCATATAAATCCATGGTTGACACTCTTAAACAAATAATGGCCAACATTTAGTTTGAACACATACTAAGGGATAGCAATTAAACTATAGATGCCCTAGCTACTACTGGCTCTCTAATTCGATAAATAGATAAAGCTAAAGAGTATCAGTTCCTCATTGATAATTTATTATCATCAGCTCATGAACCTTCAACCATTGCCATGATTTGTGATATTATTGACCTTAATTATATCTAGTACTTAGACCTTTAAAACTAGCTTTATGACCAATTTATACCACCTAACCTATCTCAAAGACAAACCAAAACCTTCATTCATCATTCTACTTGTTATACTCTACTTGGATCCACCCTTTACCATCATAGTTTTGATGGAACCCTACTTCATTGTTTAACTTCGACCAAGTCTACACTAGCATTAAGAGAAGTTCATGAAGAATTAGGTGGAACTCATTCTAGAAAGGTAGTCCTATCCAAAAATATCTTGCATACTAGTTATTATTGGCCAACAATAGATGCAGATGGTATCAAATATATAAAGAAGTGTGACAAATGTTAATGGCATGCTAATATGATTCATGCCCTGGTAAAAACTTTGAAACTGATGTTGACACCATGACTATTTTATACATGGGGACTTGACCTCATTGGGAAGATTAACCCCACTTCATCTGATGGCCATAAACATATCCTTACCACTACTAAATATTTCACTAAGTGGGTTAAAGTTATACCCCTCACTTACATGACTAGAAAGAAAATTTCCAAATTTATTTTTAACCATCTCATTTACAATTATGGTATCCCTTCTAACATTATATCTAATAATAGAGGATCATTTAAGAACAAGGATGTAGATTAGGTATGTATTGAATATGACATCATGCAACATTTTTCTACAACATATTACCCTCAAGATAATGGCTAGGCTGAGGTATCTAATAAAACACTTGTCAATATCCTCAAAAATATTATCAATAATGCTAGTCATGATTGACACCTAAAAATATTCCCTACCCTTTAAGCATATTGTACCAATCATCACACCCCCATAGGATCCACTCCCTACTCACTTGTTTATGGTACTGAAGCCATCCTTCTCATTGAGCTTGATTTAACTCCACTACGCATCTCTTTCAAGCATGTCCTAGATGATCATGACTATCGAGTATCTCACCTGCAAGAGCTAGACCTACTTGATGAAAAAAACACAACTATAATTAATAATATTTAAGCATATCATAATCGAGCCACTATAATCAATGTGTTAAGTATAGAATATTTAAACTTAGTGATCTTGTTCTTAAAGAAAACTAAAAGAATACCATGGCTAAGAATAAGCATAAAGGGAAATTCAAACCAAACTACATAGGACCTTTTATCATCACTATAGATTATGGATTAGAAGCATACATGCTTGCCACATCAGATGGAGATTAAATTCCTAAGCTGATGAATATTATTCATCTCAAGTGGTACTATGCTTGAGCACTGAGGTGTATTGTCTATAAGGACCATTTCAGTTATGCCATTTTATCACTATTCTTCTTTATACATATACCATCCTTACCCATCCTCTTATCATATCCATTTTCCATTTATGTTTAATCGACCTAGTGTATTCTAAAGCCTATCTTGGTTGACCTTGTTTTTTCCCATTCATTACACATTTTAAGTGTTGAGGTATCTAATTAGTTTCACCAATTGGTTCAAGTAATTTAGATAAAGATCATATTTTTAGACCATGTGACATAAGTTTTGATAGTTTCATCCTTTGTTTGTATGTCTTTCTTACCACTAATCTTACTACTAATTATAACCACCTTTGGGTAAATTAGTAACCTTTATCTATGTCATTATGTCTTAGTTATAACCACCTATGATAGAAATAGGAGCAACATTAAGCCTTGACATACCAACTTTCCCCTTCCTATGTCATACTATGCCTTTTTACCAACTGTGCCTATTTTGTTTGAATTGGCTACTACACTAGTCAAATTATTTTGTTGTAAGGGTAGAAATACAGTGACTTGAGGTCCTATTTTTGGATTATGTAGGTAGTGTTTGATAGTTGTTGATGTTAGTTCAGTCACCCTAAGCCATGCTCTCACTATTCTATAAGAAACCTAAGCCATGCTCTCACCATTTTGTGAGCAACTTAAGCTATGCTCTCACCATTCTATGAGTAACCTAAGACACACTCTCACCATTTTGTGAGAAACCTAAGCCATGATCTTTCCTTTTTTCCAGTAACCTAAGCCACGCTCTCATCATTTTGTGAGCAACCTAAGTTTGAATGCTCTCACTATTTTTTTAGATTAAACCATTTAGTGTCTCATCATTCTTGATTGAGTTGAGATAATCTCAAAAAATTCTAAAAACATTTGAAAAATCATTAGAAAATAATAAAAACATTGACCAATTCTTTTCCTTAAGGATTCTGAGAACCCTTACTAAGTTACAAGCAAATCACATGTCATTTAGTTTATCCAACATTTTTGGCCTTTTTTCACTCATGCACTTGCTATTTTTCAAGACCATTCATATTCTTCTATCACCTTTATTCTATTTGTTTTCATTAATTATCACATTCTTCCCATTCTTTGGGAGAATTACATTTGGCCTAAAGTTTTTTCTTGGATTTTACATCCATGGAACTATGCAGACAATGTCCACTTGTCTAGTGCATATGGAGACAACTCAGACACCCCCTTCCTTTTCTTCTAGTCCCCCATTTTGTTCATTGTTAAGTTGTCACCTACTTTCTAGAGGCAATATTTTTATGGTTTCTATTACATTATTTATTTGTTTATTTTTGCTTATTTTATTTATTTGTCTATCTATTTGTTTTCTTTTAACACTATTTCCTTTATTCAATTTATGTGTGTTCATTGGGTAATTACTTGTCCAAACTTACACATGAATACATCCCTATTCATATGTTTAGTCCTCATGATGTTATACCATGATGCATACTGACACGTGCTACAACAAATTTTAGTTTCAAGAAGTCTATTCAACATTGGTAGCATCTCTTCAACATCAACATCGTAATCCCATCCTAATCATATCCCAAATAGAGTAATTAACCACAAAAAAATTCAACCTTTATTAGTTTAGATGAACATCTCCCTACTAGTAGGTTATTTCAATTCATCATTACCCTCTATGTTAGTTGTCATCATCCTCGACCAAGTTTATCATGTTTTCCATAATTGGGGTCTAATGATTATAATTGCCTATGGGCAAATCATTACACACCATCCCGCTTTCATTTCTCAATGTTTATAACCACCTTTGGGCAAATCATTATGTTGTCACCACTTTACTTTTTTTATTATATAGGGGCATGTTGTCTTGTTTATCTATCCTAATTGTGGAATCTCTATCTTCTCAATGATTATAACCACCTTTGGGAAAATCATTGTATTATCATACCACATTGCCACTATCAGGGTATAATGTTTATAACTGCCTTTGGCCAAACCATTATACATCATCCCACTTGAATTCTTAATGATTTTGACTACTTTTTCAATATCATTGTGTTTTCACCCCATCATCTTTCCTTTATTTGGTCCCCTCATTTCATTTCTTTCTTTTTAAGGGACTATTTGTCAGCCTACTTGTGTCAACCATTCCCTCAAGGGAGCATCATATAGTTAGTTTATCATCATTGCAATTTTAGGCATACAAGACATTTTCATTATTTGATAAGATGTTACTATGCTTATAGCTTACAATGCCTTTTTGAATAGGCATAAATTGTAGAAATCTAAATCTAGCCATTGATAACCTCCAATCAAGCTTTTGACTGATTTCCACCCAAAATGCATAATTTGGACTAAAAATACTAAAACATGCTAAATGATTTGAAACTAACATATTCAAGTGCTAATTTTGGCTAGGGTATCCCTAAATGAGGTAATGCAATTTATGGGCTAACTAACTTTGATCAGATCAGTCTGAGTCAAAATGTGAATTTTGCACCTAGGTGTTCTAGATTGCTCTTTCCTATCAAATCTTCTACACAAGACACATGCCTTTATTATTTACTATTGGTAACATCATAAACAGGAATATAGATCTAATGCATCTAACATTGCCTTCCAATTCCAATCTAGTCAAATTTTAGACCAATAACAAGGCATTCTGATCAATTTGAGTAATTTGTGCACAAGGTGCTTAATCATGGTTAGAAGCTAATTAACCCAAATCAAGGCATAATTAATAATTCCATGAAAGCTTGTTGAATACTTGTTTTTAGAAATGAATATTGAATATATGAATCATTAGGTGACCTCATTTCTTAGGAAGGCATTGCTAGGCCATAAATGCCACAAATATCAAGATGCATGCCCTCCATGTTGGGAATATGAATACCAGAAGCACACAATTGATTACCAAATACAAGCAACTTAATATGCAGAAATAACCAGAACCAACAAGTAACTAGAATCCAGAAATAACACAAGATATGAGAGACAATACACAACTTGTATTAATACTCATACAGAAAAGAATACAATAAAGAAGATACCACTTCTTCTCCATGCCCTCTTCAGAGGCTTCCCACACCTCAAGTGAATAGTAACTCTCTCCTCAAAGCTCTCTCTCTTAGGTCCCAACACCCAACTCAAACATTGAGTTGGTGTTCACCTTATACCTGTGCTCCATGCACTCCACAAGTGCTCCACACACTCTACAAGTACACAAACGTACTTCAAGTAGATCTCCCCTAAACCTACAACAACCTGCACCTCAATAGACCTTACTTATGGAAGGATCTTCCTTGCCTTCCTCTATGCTCTGAGCACACATCTATACTCCAAGTAGATCTCTCTTGATACTACTCCCTATTGTGTTGCTGTCTTATCTGATCTTCCACCTATAGATCAGGCTGGTTCTGCACACCTGTGAACCTTGACCTTGCACACACACACACACACTTGCATATCAATGATCTTACTTACCATGTATATCTCCTATAGAAGCCATGCTCACTTGATGACCAAGATCATACACTCCTGAATAACCCTACTGATTCTCCAATCTAGCACCCACCTTGGTACTGTGGCACTAGGAGGAACACACCATTGCTCACCTCACACACAGAAGGAGCTTATAATAATGCTCTCTTACTCACTAGCAAAAGTTTACAATATAACCATGAGTCTATTATATAGATCTCATCCAAACAATAATTAGACACCTAATACAATAATTAGATCTGCAGCTCTCAGTCTAAAATTAGCTCTAATCATGCAAACACTTGGTTCGTCAACCAACTACCCATAATATACTCACAGTCAAACCACATAGGTGACTGACGTCGGTCCCTGTCTGCCTGGGGTCGCCGACACTGGCTGATCTCTGACCGATGTTAGTTGCTCTCCTACCTTATCCTATCGACATCGGTTGGCCTAACTGACACCGGTGTCTATGACACTCCAGCAACTCCTCTAATGGCCTTCTCCATGTCTACATCAATAAAGCTTTTAGCTCCACAACCTAACAATCTCCCACTTGGAGATAAACAGCTGCACTATACCTGTACTTGTACCCCATCTAATCTATTTCTTGGCTTGTATCCCTCTTCAAGATGAATCCTAAAGACAACACACCATAGAACCTATGGTGTACCTCCTGTCATTCGAGTACCCTACCGCATCCAAACCTACAATCCCATGTAGTGAAGTCCTGACCCTGAATAGCATGAATCCCTGCTGCTGGTCCCTCTCAAATACCTAAAAACTCACTTCTCCGAATTAGATCCTAACTCTCTGACAGCTCCCACTACTTGGGAAAACTCAGGTCTATGCTAGACCTCATTTGATTTCGAACACTGAACTGTCTAGCCCTTAGTGTGCTCCGATTCTGCATCCTACATCTCGCCAACACTTGATTCACATCAGCTCCCACTCGAGACAAAATCAACTTGTGATCTCCATGCCTCCCATGCCAAAGAATTTTGCTGCTCCAAATTCTTCATAACAAACCACTAAACTAATCTTACCCTTAGCTCAACAAAACCCTATATGTACACCCCTGCTAGCTAGCATACTATCCACATACAGCAACAAAATGATGTTGCAATCACCATCCCCCTGGTAATTCAAACCATAATAGTTACCCTGATATTGACTAAAGCCATGCTTCATCCTCCACCTGTCAAAACCTATACCACTGTCTTGCAGCTCCTCAAGACCATATGACCTAGCCTTCCATCTCACATGTCCATTCGATCTATTCTTCAACTAAGGAATCCATTCATCTCTGTGCTTTTCATACCTGCTGGCAACCCTACCAAATCTCCCGTTTGGTTCTGCAATCTCTCCATGCCATGCTCCCACTGTTTCCTGGATCCTTCTTGCTCTACAGTCAGCAACTAGTATAAAGAAGAGGAACAACAAATTTGAGGCCTACTTATGTCTTCAGTCCTCTATATGGGTGTTTGAGACTCCTTGACAGCTTGCTGTCCACCCAAAATTCATTACAGTGACCGACCTCAGCCACTACATAGTCTGCATCCAACTGACATCGGTTCCTTCACTTGTCCTGACTACCAACCTATCAATGTTGGTGTCCTCCTGCTACCAACGTCGGTCCTCATGACCGACGCCGGTCTTACCTACTACCGACATTAGTTTTCATGCTAACGCCGGTACCTGTGTTTCCTATGAGTGGTGACTTTTTACCCGTGAGCTTCTTTGAATCAAACCCAATGTCTAAACTACCCTACTCAGAAGTATCCAGCCCCATCCACTAGTCTCTATCCACCATCTCCTCCAAGAACACCAAGGCTTTCCAGTTCTTAAGCCTATCAAATTTATCTGTCTTCCGCTTAAGAACATGCATCTCCTTCCTGCTCATGTGACCAAGCCTACGAAGCCACGTCTCTGCAACAAAAGAAGAATCAGTAATATAAACAAGTAGATAAAGAGTACCTATTTTCTTACCACTAGCTAATTCAAGTGCATCCACTGTGAGAGTTCTTATGCATCTCTCATCACCAAAATCTTTTGAAGAAATTAGCCACATCTCCAAACTTGGGACCTGCATGACCTCCTTCAACACCCATGTGTTGGCCACCTGCAATTTCAGCTTCACTTCCCCTTTGCCAATTCTTTGGCAAGGCTCACCAACTCCTCTACCTGGGGCTGCATGGAAAGAGGCAACTGAATCTATAAGATAAGATTCAATTTTATCCAAAAAACCTCCCAGAGCATCTTGTGCCACATCACTTGCAACACCTGCTTCTTCAGTTCCTTCTTGCTGATCTTCCATAAACCAACAATCTTCTTTTACCTGCTCTTTCTTTCCATCGGACCATAAGTGACCATCTGTGCTTTTCAACTCCTCCATCCTTAGCTTACTTTGATCTGCCATTGCTCTACTCCCACTCAATCAGAAACCCCTGAGAGTGACCTGTAACCAAACACAAAACCGCTTCCTACAACCTGGCTCTAATACCACGTGTTGGGAATATGAATACCGGAAGCACACAATTGATTACCAAATACAAGAAACTTAATATGCGGAAATAACTAGAACCAAAAAGTAACTAAAATCCAGAAATAACACAAGATATGAGAGACAATACACAACTTGTATTAATACTCATACAGAAAAGAATACAATAAAGAAGATGCCACTTCTTCTCCATGCCCTCTTTTGAGGCTTCCCACACCTCAAGTGAATAGTAACTCTCTCCTCAAAGCTCTCTCTCTTAGGTCCCAACACCCAACTCAAACACTGAGTTGATGTTCACCTTATACCGGTGCTCCACGCACTCCACAAGTACACAAACGTACTTTAAGTAGATCTCTCCTAAACCTGCAACAACCTGCACCTCAATAGACCTTACTTATGGAAGAATCTTCCTTGCCTTCCTCTATGCTCTGAGCACACACCTGTAATCCAAGTAGATCTCTCTTAATACTGCTCCCTATTGTGTTTCTATCCTATCTGATCTTCCACCTACAGATCAGGCTGGTTCTGCACACCTGTGAACCTTGACCTTGCACACACACACACCTGCATATCAATGATCTTACTTACCATGTAGATCTCCTATAGAATCCATGCTCACCTGATGACCAAGATCATACACTCCTGAAGAACCCTGCTGATTCTCCAATCCAGCACCCACCTTGGTACTGTGGCACTAGGAGGAACACACCATTGCTCACCTCACACATAGAAGGAGCTTATAATAATGCTCTCTTACTCACTAGCACAAGTTTACAATACAACCATGAGTCTATTATATAGATCTCATCCAAACAATAATTAGACTCCTAATACAATAATTAGATCCGTAGCTCTCAGTCTAAAATTAGCTCTAATCATGTAAACACTTGGTTCGTCAACCAACTACCCATAATATACTCACAGTCAAACCACACAGGTGACTGACGTTAGTCCCTGACTGCCTGGGGTCGTCGATGCCGACCGATCTCTGACTGATGTCAGTTGCTCTCCTGCCTTATCCTGCTGACATCGGTTGGCCTAACTGACGCCAGTGTCTATGACACTCCAGCAACTCCTCCAATGGCCTTCTCCATGTCTGTATCAGTGAAGCTTTTAGCTCCACAACCTAACACTCCATGCCTCATCAATGCCTTCCATGATGCCCTCCATGCCTCTTAATTGCCCATTATTCTAATGCCATGATGAGGATAATTAAAAACTTAATTCTAAAATTTAATTAATCCTCAATAACACATCTCAATCTCAGGATGGATGGTTTAGGTTGATTCTAGGCATTCTAAAAAAACTATAAATAAAGAGGCCATGAACATATTTTCTAAGTCTTGATTATGAAAAGTTATAATGCACAAATGGCTCAAAAAGGTTCAAGAAATTAGTGTTACCATGCTAAATTGATTACAAGCATATCCAATACATAAGCCAAAGGTGCCAAGGAGAGATGAAGGTAGCCAAGCTTCCATTTCCAAGGACTTCATGATCACAAGCCAATCAAGACACTACAACATGTGTTTTGGAGCATCCAAGTAAGGTAAAAGAGGGTTTCTTTCACATTCTAGTTGTGTGTTTTATTCATGTTTGTTAACTAAGCTCTCCATAGTGTCTAGGACTAGAGATGTTATACTAGTTAGTGTGTTTCTTTCATTTTGTTTTCATTTTAGAACTAACACCATACTAACCATCCTCTCTTGAGTCAAATTCCTAGATCACATGTATCACTCCTAAGTGAGTGATTGGTATGTCACCTTTTTAACTTTTGTATGGACCAAACATAGAAATACCCATGACATTAGAGTTGACCACTCTCAGATTGGCTAGGGAAATTAAAGATGAAACATTTGAAAGCTCTTTAGATAAGTGTATTATGTACCTTGTCAAGATATAGGAGAAACATACAAAGGTAGTGGATCGTATTGCTGAACATCAGAGTCATGTCAAGGAATTTTTTGACAAGAAAGATAAATCATGAGAATTCTAAGTTAGGGATCTAGTCCTCTTGTGGGATAAAAGAAGAGAGCCAAAAGGAATGCATGGAAAATTTTATTCTCTATGGAGGGGTCCTTTTCTCATTTATCAACTCAGTGGGGAACATAGTTTATTTTTGGCATACCTAGATGGAACACCATTACTGTTGCCCTATAATAGGCAACATCTAAAGATTTTCACTCATTCAAGATCTAGATAAGTTTGTAACTTTTGTAAATATCCATATATTCTTTATTTTTGTTTCAATCTAGTCTCTTACTTGACTCCATGGCCTAATGGAGAAAGTCACATAGAGTTCTATGTTTCTCTTTCCTTCAAGCATTTCAAAGAATGTCTGAAGGAAATTCCCTAGTCAGAGCCAATTGTTATCCTTGAATTTATCAGGATCAATTCATGGGATAACCCCTATGAAACTTGTCTATTTTGTAGCCAATTATTTCTAAGCATGCAAAATGAGGATATTCTCTACCTCCTTGCATTTGTTTTTCCCAAGAAAGTTGATCTTTTGAGGGAGTTTTGCATCTTATGTAGTTTGAAAAATTTTCTCCAAACTACACTTTGTTTGTTTTCATGTTGTGTTAGAGAATTTTTTGGACTTTGCATATGTTTTATGTAAAATCAATTTTTTTTCCAACTTTGCATATGCATTATTGAAGATTTTTTTTGACTTTACATATGAAAAATTGAGATTTTTCTTTGATCTTGCACATGGGACCCACCACCTATAATAATTAAATGGAATTAATTACCACATTTTATATATATAATGACTCATAATTTTTCATTTTTACTATTTATTTTTACCCTCCTTATAGCTAAATTCTAGCATGTTTGCACTTCTCCTTGCCATTTTCAAAATTATAAAAAATCTCTTGTTTCCATTTTTCCAACTGTCTTCATTTGCATGAAGTCTTACTTTCATGTGTTATAGGTAGGGTTTTATTTTCTCCTTTCTTTTGTCTTATTTTTTATTCATTTTTGGTTATTTTCTTCACCTAGGGTTTTTCATTTTTTATTTTTCTCCCTTTTCTAGTTTTATATTCTTCAAGTGTAACTTAGAGAAGTTTCTCAGAGATGCACCTATACCTTTTCTACTCATGTGCTTTTTAGATAAATTTATTTTATTATCACTTTAATTTCTTTCCCTAATGTGCACATCAAAGAATTTTCTTTAGAGTGCACATTCTTATGTGATGCACTTCGGGGAAAATTCTTTGTTGTACATCAAAATTCACCATCAAGTGCAAGTCAAAAAAAAATATTTGACATGCACAAAATAATAGAGTTGAATGCAAGTCAAATAAATTTCTATGACCTACACTTACAAAAGTAAAAACCAAGTCATGAAAATCAGAGAAAATTCTTCAACTTGCATGAAAGATGTTTTACTTCCTAAGTTGGATGCAAGTCAGAGAATTTTTTCTAACTTACATCTCAACCATCCAAACTCTTGTGTAGTTCAGAGAAAATTCTCTGAACCACACAACCTTAACCATACCTCATGTAAAAGAGTTCTTTTTGGTGGATCCTACATTTTAAAAAGAATAAAAAATGCTAACTCTGGATAATCAAATTTTCTTACTTGTAGCTATCTAATTAATGTCAAACATTTCTCCAAGCAAGAAGACAATGAAGTAAAACTATTGGGGTGTGTTCCCATTATCCATAATTGATTCAAATTTAGATTGAATTGGTGATACAAGGATTGGTCATGTGGATGTGGATGAGTTTTTATAGAGATTTGGAAGAGAACTCATTGCACCTCAAATGTAGCAAGTACTTAACAGTGAAATCCATTTAGCTACTACATTTATTGTATCATCACAAGATTTTGAATTCATATTGACCATGGTAGAACATTTTGATAATAAAATTAGATCAATCAAGGATTTAAAGGGTAAGGTGATCATTCACCTCGATGAGAAATATTTTCATAAAAAAATTCACCTCTCTGAGATTGAAAAATATTTAGATTTAACTATGGAATCAACTCAATAATACTATGATAGAGATATTGAGAAGTGCAAGAAACATATTAACTCTAAATGGCTCAAGATTCCTTAGCCCACCATTTCTAGATGGCCCAAGTATCTATATCATAGTGACTTTCTATAGGAGATAGGAGATTTTATTACTCTCCTCAATAGAGTGAAAGGATTGTCAACTTCAAACATTTACCAATAATGGATGTATCAATACATTCTAGTTATTAAAAGGAGAAAGAAAAGGATATTTTATGGTAAATAAATCCGTGATGTTATTTTTCATTAGCTCTCTAAGGTGGCTTCTTCACTCAAGTTTTACATGACTTCATATCTTGTGTATGTTGTAGCTAGTATGAAGTCTTTGTTGGGTTTAATTTTTTTTGGTGAAAGGAAGAATGTTTGAAGCTATTAGTGTGTCTAATTGTTGATTATTACAATCTATGCTAACCTCATCTTCATCTACCATGTAGAGAATTATACAACATCTTTCCCAAAGGTCAAATATTTCTAAAAAATTCATCCTTTAAAACCCAATGCATTCTTTAACTCATAAATTGTTGGTAAAATAAGTTGTTCCACCCCTAAAGAATAGAGGAGCATCTCAAGTTCTTTGACAAGAAGATAACAAATTCCTTTATGATGATGTTCAATATTAGTACCAATAAGAGGCATTTTGAAACCTTTTGTCTGTGAATCCTCACCGTGGAGAAATAAATAAGTTTATCTCTATTTTCTAGTATCATAATATAGAAACCATGAAAATTTAACCAATTTAATCACATCCTATATTGAAAATTAACTCTACAAAAAGATAATTCTTTATCCTTGATTCATTGGTAGGTATAAAACACTCATGTATTACATAGAGTGAAACAAAGATCTTACTATGATGTTTTGCCCTAACTTAAACAAATATTGGATCAGAAGTTGCACCATCTTCTTTTATCAATGTTAGCAATGTCAAAGAGAAACCTTCAACACCTAATAAATTCACCATTGAATTTATTATTCCCATATAATACATAGTGACAATTTAGAAATCATGCCTACTCTAGCATGAAGATGAATCCTTTGATTTTTGGGGGGTTGAAATAAGAACTTGTATTTGATAACTATTGGTTGATTCATCCTTTTTTTTAATAGAAGGTGGTAGCCTTTCCCATTTTTGTGTTTTTGAGCTCCCAATGAATCTTCCAAATTGGATTTATGATTTTTACTACTCAACCCAGAAACAAATACTAAACCTTGCCCTAAATTTTTTGGTTTTTGATCCTTCTATGCTTGCATTTATTTTTGAAAGCATATTACACACTAATAGCTTTAAAAACTTGTTGTTACTAATATAATGATCCATAATCATTCTTCATATGTGCATATTCCTTTCACCTAATAATAATAAGTGATCAATGGCACTAGAAGACTTTGATGTTGGTTAGCTTATGCCAATAAATCCCAAAACAACAAAGAAGGCCAAAACTATGTCAAGGGTGATATTTGAATTTGGGTGCAAGTATGTAAAAGTTTTAGTTCCTCATAAATATAAAAACATTGAAAATATTCAAGTGTTTTAATATGTAATAGGATGAATAGATATTGGGAAACAAACCCATGAAAGCATGAAGGGAGATTTACAAGTAGTAATGGCCACCTTGATAGAGAGATATGATAAGGACAAGAAGATCAAGGATCAATTCAAAGTACAAGTAGAATAATTGGCCTCTATTTTAATAAAAATCACCCAAACTTCTAAGTCTATTTATCCTATTATGCATGAAAATATTAAAAAAATAATTCAATAGTAGAGAAAATTGTATCTTAGGGTCAGGCAGTCAATGCCTAGATTGAGAGATTAACAACACAGGGTACTCAACAGTTGCATTCTAATATTGGATTTTTGAAGAACTTGATTGAAGTGAAAATAAAAATTCAACAAATAATTAAAACACTCACTCAAAATTTGGAATTGATTGAAAAGGATATCAATACATGGACTCAACTAAACAAATTCAAACTAGAGCTTTTGGTTGATCAAAAGGTGATTCTAAACAAGAAAATGTTCATTAAATATAGGGAAGCTATGAAGAATAAAAGATAAGTTCTCAAGAATCTATTTAAATATCTAGAAGAAGCTAAAGATATGTGTGATAATAGGATGTTATATCTTGAAGAGAAAATTGGAGAGCTTCCTTTCCAAGTTAAAAATTACTCTCAAGAAATTTTTTTTGTGGAGACTATTATTCACGAATTTACATTTTTATTTCAAACAAAGATTTAAATAGGTACTTTCAAGCTAGACTCCATCAACAACTTGATTTAATTTCAAGTCATTTTGGATAAATTACAAATAATCATGGACAAAAGCAAAGATTTGTTGGTTAACATAGAAGATTCAATCATAAGGGTACTTGCCATCTCCAAAAGTACATCCAACCCAAATAACAGTGAGGCCCAAGATTTATTGAAGAGATATGAGGAAATTTTAGAGAAGAATAAAAGGAAGAAATTCATGTGTCTAAGGACACTTAGTTTACTTTTGTAACTTTTCATATGCAATTTTGTTTAATGTAATTTACATGTAGGAAAAGTACACAATCCTAGGTCAAATAGGAATCTATCAATGATTAAGTCAATATATTTATGTTTTTCCTAATTTTGTTCATAGCTCCTCTCTATAAATAGGAGGATTCTCTTTTTAGAAAGGGTAACCAATTGTTATATAAGGGATGTTATTCTATAATTGAGAAGCAATATTGAAACTTTGAATTCAAATTGTGAATCTTTTATCAATCAGTAAATGAGAAAACAAGTAACCTTTCAATTTTTGAGTTGAAATAAATTTATGATGTATTGGAGATGTTCTTATGTCTATTTCATTATAATTTTATTATGTAATTGATTTAATTATGGTTTGAATTTCTATAAATCAAAAGGTACAAATAATTTGATTTTGAAGTCTTTGAGCTACTTTTAGTTACTGGGTTTATGTTCACATTGAAAGTGATTTATTAAGGAGACTTTGGGCTATCAGTTATTCTTCTTTGATAATTTTAATCTTTGTTGGAAATAAGGCGAAGACTTTGGGCTACACTTTATTCTATATTTTATGTTTACTCTGTTGTTATTATTCTTAATAATCTTTTGGCTAACAAATCTAAATATCAGTTATATTTGGTTCATCAAGTGATCTTAGATTTTCAAAGTATATCACAAAGAATACAAGGAAGTTTTTGATTGAACATCAATTATGAAAAATGATATGACAACACACAATATGATAAAATTATTATAAATAAGTGTAAATAATTAAGTGTTGTGTTAGTTAATAATAAAAGAGAGCTTCCCCTTGTCTTGAGGAGAGATTTTATCTCATTACACTATGGCTGAAATAACCATTTTGTCAATTATAAAATATTCACCCAATAGGATTGACCTAGTAAACCTAGTAGGCTAAAAAATAGGTAGAATCCATAGTGTTGACCTAGTAGGTATGGGTTGACCCTTTGCATACTATAGGCTAAAGGCTTAATTTGGTGTTGCTAGGTGGTCCAAAAGGTCTAGAATGGAAACTTAGAACTAGGGAGTGAAAATAAGGGGGTTGACTTAGATTTTTTAGTCAACTAGGCAAAAATATAAGAAAATATTGGTGAAACTAGTTTTACCAAAGAGCTAAAAAGATATGAAAAAGTGTGCAAAAGGTTGAAAGAGGGCCAAAATGGCCTCAAATGACCAAGGAAGGTCAAGAAGGACTAAGAAGGATAAAAATGAATAAAATAAGGTAATGTATGTTTGTTTTTACTTTAAAATGTATAAAGAATGTATAATGACTATACATGACATAGAGGAACTGATACATCCTTTGTTGTTTCTTGGGTGTAAGGCTAATAGATATTTTGGTGACTTATATATGTGGCATGGTTATTATATTTTCTAGATAGGCTATCAAATAGAGATCGGGATAGACTAGGATCTATAAGTTTAGGTAGGATAGCAGAGATGTGTTGTATCCCCCTTAGTGCTAACTTGTTAGTCATGTTATTTAGTTATTGGGAATGATTGACTAACACCTTTATATGGGAGGTGGATGGGTATATAGTAAAGGTGGATATCACGTTGGATTATGTCCATGTCATTTTGGGGATACCTATAGTAGGAACATAAGTGATCGCAGGGATACTAGATAGTCTAGATGAAAGGAGAGCCTTAACCATGTGGGTTACAGGGTTAGAGATGATTATACAGATTAGGAACATGACCATGTTTGATGTTTATACATCATAGTTTTTGTATATTTAAAATGTTATGATAGGTCATATGACATAGTAGGTATTATGTCTCAAGTTAGATGGCAAGGTACCATTGCTTGTGGTATCCTTGAGTAGAATGATATTAGAGGAGAAAGTGTTATACAACCTAGGCTTGGTCATCTACATCTAGTTGGTACATGATATGTATAAGATGATAGTTAGATCATAGAGGACCATGGGATTTATCATATTGTTGATAACTTAGATCTATGAGATATTTCCTATGTACCAATCAATTAGGTTTTCCATGTAGTTGATGGCAGGTTACCTCCAGTGAGGAGATGGAGTGAGGACTAAGTAGCATAGATTGTGCCTCATGTGCTAGTTCTATAGTTTTTGAGATGTGAAGACATTATGTGGTAGCCATATGAGAACATAGTAGCTACATGGGTGACCTAACACATAGTTACACTAGCAACATAAAAGACATAGGTAATTAGACACTATTCTTGGTAGAGAGAGTCACATTTAATAGAACAAGTGCTATGGAAGATGATCCTACCTCATCTATCAGCACTAATACTGATGCCAAAGTAGTGGGATCAACATGTGAAGGATCCATAGTGGAGGAGAGGACTTGTACCACTAATAGTGAGGCTGATATTGAGGCCATATTGAGAGTGACCATGGACTAGTTGGGCATGATGAGGAGTTAAGAAGGAAGATAGGGATGTAGAGGTAGAGAAACTAGATGTACTACTACCATATTGATATAGAGATGAGAAATGACCATCAGAGACATGGCATCAATAGAGGTCAAAGGTAGAGGAGAGAGTGGAGACTATTACCAACCCAGATGACCCCATAGGTGAGCTAGAGGAGATGATAAAGAGACCACTAAGATGTAGGTTGATATTGACATAATCCATGACAACTAGGTTCAAGTAGAGGAGGTGTTAGGAGGCCACACAAATTATGAGACTATGTTAGACAATCATGCAGATGGAGAGACCATAGTAAATGAGACATAGATAGGTAAAAATATGATTAATTTGTTACTTAAGTTTTATTTAGATAGATAGATATTATGAAATATGATTGTGATCTAATATTCATCTTGTGGGATTTTTTAGGTGTAGTTAATGATGAGGAGGAGATATGGGGGTCCCTAGTGAGGGGATTACTCTATGACATCCTAGAGGAGACTCTGTAGCCATATAACCCCATGACATTGGAGGATATGAGTGTACTAACTACCCTAACTCAAGTGAGTTGGTTTAGATTAGTTTGAGAGGTAGTGAGGTAGATACAAGTATAAAGGGATAGGATGTAGCAACTAACACTAATGGGTGCTAAGAGCTATAGGAATTATAGGCCCTAGTAGATGAGAGAGATACACATCTAGATATAGTAGCATGGATGATAGAGATCCAAACCTAGATGATAGAGTCATAGATGTGGGCAACACACCTATAAGGACAAGTACAAGGGTTGAGATCTCAGACAAGCTCATTATAGTGTACCATTCAAATGAATCAGATCATGGACTTAATAGGTAGTGTGGCTAGGCCATGAGATAAATAAGATAAGCCCTAGCCAAAGAGTTGGGGCATTGTATATGGTTACATTTATTATATAAAACTCATGAGATATATATAGGTGATTTTGGCATATTTTTATTGGATGTGTCTGTTTTCATTATGGTTGAGGTTGTGGATGCTTAGGATATATTTATTTCTAGCACATGTATTTAAATTTGTTGTATATGCTATATGAAATATATGAAATATGGTTTCGTTTCTAGTAGTATATAAAAAGACATGCATGGTTAAAAAGAAATAGGAAAAAGGACTTGGAAAAATGTAACCAATCAAGAAAATACATTACACACTATTTCAAGATAGGAAATGTGTAATAAAAATAAATGACTAAGTATTAAAAACCACGGAAAGGAAAAACAAGATGGTAAAAAGGAATTTTCATTTAAACCAGTGTGAAATATTTTTACACCAAATTAAAACAAGTAAAAACATACTAAATATCATGTTGGGAAGTATGACAATAAAGTAATAAAATAAAAGTATGTAAAAGGGTGTAAATGGTAATAAAAAAATTAATTAATTCAATCAATCATACTAAATCATGCTTGTAAGTATGAAAGAAAAAAAAATTGCAAAATATTGGTCTTAAATTGGTCATACTAATTCAAGCTGGGAAGTATGAAAAATTCATGAAAATGTTTTAAATCTTACATGAACTTAGAAAATAAGAAGATAACAAGGTTAAATAAAGATTAATTAAGCATAAAACATACTAAATATCAAGATGGGAAGCATGTAAAATGATGTGTAACTTTATAATTGATCAAATTTTATCTCAAATTTGACACATGTAATTTAGATGGTGACTTGGGTATTAGAAATTTTTTTGAGGAGGGCTGGGCCCTATCCATGATCTTACACTATAAATCAACAAAGAGAACACCAATGGGGTGGAATAAATAGGAAAATTATGTAATAAAGTTTGTGGGTAATAAGAAGAAAAAGATGGTAAGTTTTTAGGATGGTTAGGTCCTATCTGTGGTCTTACAATGCAACTCATAAATGAAATCCCAGGGGGAATGATCAGTATACCAAATAGTAAATTTCAAGAGGAAATATAAGGGATATAAATAATGAATAAGGGAGTGTACAAAGTAATACTTAGGCATCTTAGGAGAATTCCTTATGAGGTAAGAGGCATACTAAGAACATGAGAAGACACTAAGTGACTAGTGGTCATCTATGTACAAAGTAAACCTTCATGCTCTAGAAACAAAGCTTTGTAGGCAAATAGGTGTGTTACTAAGATCAAATAATGAAGGTAGATTGGTACAAAAAATAAAAATGGACCTAAATTTCCATGATGTGTTCTTTAGGACCCCTTATAGAGTCATAAGTCTACTGTGAAGATTGGGTAGTTGCATGAGAAAGTAGGTATCACTATAAGATTTTTTTTATTTTCCTATTCTAATCTACTAGCCTACTACAACCCAAAGGACCTTAGCTCTATTATGAGGCTATATTGGAGTTTGAGCTTCAACTAGAAGAAGTACATGTGCTTTGAATCACATATTTTAGTGTGATTATACTTTTAAGAAAATTTGTACCTTTTGATATCATTGCCTTTTAATTAAATTATTTGGAATTTAACTTTCTTTTGAGGGATTTTTAAAATTCCTCCTCTATACATATTTGGAATGACCAATCATGAGAGAGATCGTGATACACACAAATGAGCTATAGTATAAGGATAAAGGAATCTATGTAACCAAATACAAAGATTTACTAAGACACTTAGGCTTGACAGTAAACTAGAATGTGATCTCAAGTCTCAACCGTGTATATACTTAGTTTGTAGAAAAAGGAAGAGGGGAAAAGGAGATATAGAGTGGACTAAAAAGAGGAGAAAATAATGAGATAGCCTTTTTTTATAACTTATCACATGATAAAGGGAGATAATAACCAATGGAAATAAGGTAAGTATAACCAAATCACCATGACAATTTATCTATGAAAAATAAGGATAAGAAATCAAAACAATCCTAAAGATACAAGAAGAGTGTTTTGATAAAAAAAATATAAGGAAAAAGGGGAGGAAAATAAATGATAAAACAAAATATAATCATATGTGAAAATAAATGATAACAAAGGAAGATATAGTACAAGTAAGATCATGATATAAGATAAGCAAAAAATTGACATAGTGTCAAATGATATAAGAGATAAAAATAAGATTGGAGAACACATCCAATACAAATATAAATGTGAAAAAAACATACATGTTCTCATAAATACTTTTAAATTTATCCACACACATTATCCAATACATTAGATAAATTTATATGAAGCTATAATCAAACTATTGCTAAGGTATCATCAATCTTTAATGAATATTGGGAAAATAATTCCTTTCTATTATCCTCAACTAAAAAAGTAGGAATTCCCAAAGGATCATGTTGAGGAGGAAAAATAGGAAAAGTTTAGTTAGGAGAATGTGTGACAATAAGATCTATAGGAGAAGAAGGAATCATGAGTGGAGAAGGATAATGACTCATAGGTGGAAAAGGATCCATAGGTGATGGAAGGCCCACAGGTGAAGGGATCATATGTGGAGGCACAAAAGGTGGTCAAGGGACCATAAAAGGTGGATCCATAAGAGAATAAGGAGGATCCTTCTTGTGGAAATGACCTATGGGAGGACTAGTAGAAGGTCTAAGAATGGCTATAAGGTGATATTTAAAATATTGTAGGATGCAACAATGATCAGTGTGATGGATACCACATATATGCCATAGAAAATATACCTCACCATACTTAGGATGATATTAAAGAAGTAATTTTTTGGGAGGTATAGCTTTTTTTATGATGGGGAAGAAGGATACAAGGTATTAAGATATAGTTTCAACTTGTGACAATGGATGGAAGAATGGTTATCTATCCCATCAAAGAAATATATACACTTATGAGTGGTTTTAATAGAAAAACTCATGAAAGGATGTAAAATAGGAGTAGAAGAAGGTGAAAGACACTCATCGGCCCATTTGGTGGGTAGAGGATCCATCTTAGGAAAGGGAAGAAAACCATCACCAAGGTAAGGTGATGATGAGGAATGTGTGAAATGAGGCTCAATAGAAAGAAAAATAGTATTAGAAGTAGGGTTAGGCTCAACAATAGTAGGAGTGTGAATAGGATAAACTATAGTAGGAGTCGGAAGAGGCTCAACTATAGAAGGATTTACTAAAGGAGGGGTGCGATATACAAAAGGTATAAGGAGGGTTACACTAACCTCAGGGGTAAACCAATGATGGGAGTAAGTGAACTTAGAAAAGCAGTAAGGTTCAGTCATAACACAATCCATGAGCATAGTCCTACATGGCTCCTCAAAAATTGGAGGTGTCAGCACCATCTCTACCCTATGATAAAGGGTTAAAATGCAAAAATTAGGAACTATAAATGAAGTAAACTAATGAGATACATGAAAAAACTCAAATTAAGAAGAATGATAATGGAGAATATTGACATCATGAGCTTAGACAAGACCACTTAATTATGGATCATCTAAGGAATATCCATCATCATAATCTGGGGTGTGAAGATCAATGACATAGATAGGGATGGCCTTGTCATCCAATGAATCATGTTTAATAGGGTACTTAGTCTTGGTCAAGACTATGGGAATGTCATCCCAAAGAGGTTTATGAGAATGAGGCTATAAGGAAGTAGGAAGATGTGAGATGAGATGAGGTGAGAGATCAAAAGTTTTGATTTTTAAGTTAATCTCATCAATCTTATCATCATTATAATCTAAAAGGTTAGGAATAATGTTATCAATAAGCTCAAGATGCCCATTGTAACCATGGGTTGAGTTAACAGGGAAGTTGAGATGTTGAGACTCATAGAATAGAACATTTGGTAGAGGCTCAAGAGTAAGAATCTTTAAGACACCATGATCTTGGAGTTTTGAAAATTTTCAAGGGTTAGTGTCACATTCAATCTTATAAATGGCTCCATTATGAGGGAATTTAATGCATTGGTAGGAACAAGAAGTAATATTTCTCATATGGTGAGTCCTAAGTGTACCAAGCAAGATGTTACATGAAAGGTGAAATTTAAATATCATCACCTTTACATGAATCGTGATAGGTGAAATGGTAATGGGAAGCCACACACAACCTAAATGAGGAACTTTATTTGTATTGTACCCTTGGCATGTGTTGTGTGTAAACTTGAGATTGCATTTAGAATACCTAAGGGTCCTAATGAAATCAAGAGAAGTGACACATGTATCATAACCCTCATCAATCAAGGAATGATTAACTTATATATCACTGATTTGGATGTTAATGAACAAAGGATGATCATTGACATCAATTAGAATCTCATCAAGAATCATAGAAGCTATGGGAAATTTTAGAGAAAGAGAAGTGTCTATGGTCTTGTAAATGTAGATAGACATCTCTTCACATTTTTTCAAAATATTATCTTCAGAATCAGATAAAGCTACCTCCCATCATCCTAGGAGAGGACAAGGGGAATTCATCTCAAATACAAGCTACATGAGGCAATTTATATGTCGTGGATAAGTCCCCATAAGTTTAAGGAAAAGAATTTATATGGGAGATTAGTGAGTTCTATAATGTGATCCCATTCATCATATCCCATAAGAAGATTGTTAGATATAGGTGTGTAATGGTTAAGGAGATCCTCTAAAGGAGGAACCAAAGTACATTTGAATTTTTATTGATAATAAGAAGAAGAAGGTTTAGAACAAGGTGGTAAATCATGTTGAGATGATGAACTAGTTGGTTTAAGTTGATTTTTAGAATTAAAAGATGAATAAGTGGTAGAAGAAGCTTGATTATCATTAGCATTAGAAGGTGATATAAGAGTTGTAGAAATAGAATGGGATGTGTTATCTAATAGAGAATCATATATTAGATCATCAAAAGTGATAATATCTTCTTACGCCAACTCATTTAAATGATTTGGAGAATAATATTAGATAACACAATATGTCTTATGAGGAGTGTAGATAGGTTGGTAATCAATGAAAGGAACCACCCTTCACATATTAGTCATGATAACCACATTCTCTTCAAAAGTTGGTTCAATAATGTTTTCTACATTATTGGTGGAAGGGGTGGGCTTGTCTTGAGTATCTTGGATAGGTTGATGATTAGGTTCATGGCCTTTATAGATATCCAAATGAGCATTTGCTTGATTCAAGTCTTGATTTTTGTCATTTTATTTATAGTCCTTAAAAGCAATATCATAGGCTTGTTGATGCTTATAGATAAAGGAATGATGATTAAAATTAGGTCCAAGAAGAAAATCCATAGCTAAATTATGAAGTTGTCTGCAAGTCTCATGAGAATGACCCCAACTAGTGTTAAACCAAAAAAACTTATTAGGATCATACCAAGATGTCATAAGACGAGTAGGGTCAAGTTCTCATGGAAGAGGCTTGGGTAGATGCTTAATAAATATAGTTGAGGATAGAGGTTTGTGAACGTTGATGTTATTGGATGAAGATAAATGAAGATTAGTATATTTTTTAGAATAAGAAACTAGTTCTAAAGAAGGTTTAGGAATAATAGCTTGAGCATTGTGAATGGTGTCATAAGAATCGATAACACCATTATTGGTAATACTGTAGTTTTTTCACTTTAGTAATAGATAAGGACATATAGAAGGTTGGGGTGGCTCAAATCTATGAATTAAGAAATCTTATCTCTTAGCTTGGTCAATAGCCTCCTCCAAGGTATGTGGAGAGTGAGTACAGACTTGATATTGAAGTTTAGGAAAGAGATCACTTGTAAAGAGATGAAAAATATTATCATCTACCATGTTGCGTTCACATTTTTTTGATAAAGTCTTTTATATCTTAATAAAATCTTAGGTAGTTTCATTTTCATGTTGTTTATAATTAATGAAATGGGCCATAGTGTTTTCAAAAAGATCATAAGTTTAGAATTCTTGAACTAGAGAATTTACTAAGTCCTGCAAACTAGAAATGGAATGCACTCTATGTTGATTGTACCAATCCAAGGCATCACTTGTGAGGATTTTAGTTAGGCCTTGGTAGCAACAAAAGTGTTTAATTTGACCCAATCCTTGTAAATATTTCCAAATGTTTTGAGGTAAAGGGTAGGATTGGCTGGCCCATTATAAGAAATTATAGGTGTTATACCTCCTATATCAATACTGTAAATTTAAGTAGTGAGAGGTTCATTTTATATATGTCTAATGGTTTTATTAACTAAAGGAGGTTGAATAATGAGATTACCTTGAGGACGGGGAACATTTTGGCTATATGTGCCCCAAGCCATAGGTTTCAGATGAGATTAAAGGTTAAGGAGATGGTTTTGCATTCTCATCATTGACTCATGTTATGAGCTTGAAAGGTATTCAATTGGCTTAAAGCTTTTAATAAAATTTGGTGTATTTTATTAATATTGGAAGTATTTATATTGGTATTAGTGGCTTCGGTACCACTATTAGTGTTTATATGAGCTTGAGAATAATTTTGAGAATGAGAGGCACTAGTGGCAAAATTTTCTTTTGAAGCAAAATATGGACTAGTAAATGGCTGAGAGGAAGAAGTAATAGAAGCATGATTGTCTTGGGTAGAAATCCATGAACTAGTGAAAGGATTAAGGATGGTGGACCTTATTAGAGGCCCATTAGATGTAGAACCTACCATGTTAGCTGAGATACTAGGCATGGAGGTTGAAAAGGATAGAGAAGAAGAAGTCATGGCATAAGAAGGAATTGAAATTGAAGGAAGAGGTTGAGAACCACATAAATTTTTACCTCTAAATTTGATTAAGAATGTAGGAGTGGGTGAATGAGGCTCTTCAATTTGACCACTAATCATGAGGTTATAAATGGTAGAATGATCCTTTCCTCTATGTTAAGGAAATTCAGAGATAAAGAAAAGCATTTCAGGAGTATACTCTTACTTAGATTGGTTTACTAATAAAAGAGGATTATGTTGTGAAGAGGTATGAGGAGGGGTCCCATATTCCATTATGAGAGTGGTAATATGAACATGACTAGAATCCAAAAGATGAGGCCTACTCTGTCTATGGGAAACCCTATTAGGATTGGTTAAGATCAGCATGTTTGTTGATTATGACTTAGTATCATCACCAAATAGAATTTTTGTGATGAGGGAGAAAGAAGAAATATGAGAAAGCAAAGGTCAAAAGAGGTGACTGAAATAGTACATGGTTGACTAGGTCATCCCAATATAAAAGCAGGGATTGTAAAATTATACAAGGTCAACTAGGTCAATCCAATATAGTTTATAGAAGGTATAAAAAAATTGGGTCGATTGGATTGATCTAGTATATAAAATAGGGAACTAAAGAAGCCTAAAAATAGATTAGAAAATGAAATAAACTAACTTTAAAAGTAATGAAAAGTAGTAATTACTAAAAGGAAATAGACAGTTTTATTGGATTAATGCTAGCTAATCCAATTAAAACACAAAAAGAAAAATATTGCACCAATATTTGCTAATGAAAGGTTTTATGCACACAATTAAGAAAAGAGAAAGCAAAAAAATAGAAAAGTAAAGATAACTAATAGGTCAACCTGATATTTTATTACATTATTAAGAATGATTTTTAATGTGATGAGAAGTTGGCTATAAGCAAGGTAATAGATAGTAATCTAAGGATGGTTTCAAGCAGTTTGGGCTGAAAGGGATTATAGTGGTAATTATAAAATCTTGTTATTGGGGCTAACACCCTCAATTCACACATTTTAGTGATAATGGTGTTGGGTCCTTAGCCAAAATATACCATTAACCATGCTTTATACTTGACTAGAGCAGCAAGTCAGCTTCCCCCTTGGTGATGAAATCTAAGTAGATTGGCCTAGGGTAAACAAATGTTAAAGTGATTGTTTATATTATGTGATATGGCTACATGTGTATAAAATAAAAATAATAAAATTAAGTGATAAATTGAAAATACCCTAATTAAACTATGTGAATTATTCTAAGCATGCAAACAACAAGAAAATGTATGAGCTAATTGCTAACATATATGAGGTTAATTCCAACTTTGAAACAAGGTATAGTGTGAACACTATATAAAAAAAATATATAACAAGGCTAATAAGGTCAAAACTATACTAAAAATTAAATCTATAAAAATGAACTCAATCGACAGTATCGATCCAGTTATTTCAGATAGCACATATTACACAAAACTAGGTCAGTAGTGTCAATCTAGTTGACTATGCAAGGAAAAATTTGAAGAATAAAAATTATAAAAGGGAAATAAATAGATAATTAAAGAGGAACCTTGGTGGATTATAGATTAAATTAATAATATTTTTTGTCTAGAACCTATAAGTATGCTTGAGAAACCTACAAACTTGGTTGACAGTATCGATCAAGAATATATGAACCTATTAAAAAGTGCTAAAACTATAAGGGGTCAATTGGGTCAACCTAATAGGATGAATTGGATGTCTGAAAGGCTAATAATATATATTATGTTGAATAGGTCAATCTAATTATCTATTCCTACAATTTGTGCATAGAGATAAAAAAATGGGTTAACAGAATCAATCTAGTATGTCAAAATATATGATCAAAATGATGATTAAAATAAACAAATTAAACAAATTAAAAAGTGAAAAAATATTGCAAGGGTTAGTACACGTTAATTTTACCATAATGTATGCAATAAAAAATATATCATGTCTATGAATTAATCCTAAATCAGATAAGATAGATCACACATACACTTTTGATTGGGGTATACTTGTTAAGCATGAGCATGAATAATATGGGGATCTACTAGACCCAGTTAGGGGATCACTTGTATCACTTATCACAACATATCATGATAGGAAGGGTTCTAAAGCCTACATTCTAACATAATTGCATAACAACCCTAATGGATTCTGAAGGTTTTCAATGTTCACTCTATTCTAATAACAAGAAATAAAAATCTAATCTAGTGCTCACCAAAGCTTGTGGAACAAAGTGGAGGTTTAAATCAATAAAATAAATAACTAAACTAAACATGTATTAGAATATATATACTCATGTCAATTTATATAAAATCCTAAATACATGGAGAGAAGAATATAAATGTATTATCTATCTACTTTTACAAAGGAGAAATAAATTTAGGAATACTTACCTTTGAAGATGAACCCATTGAGCCTTAATCTCTCCCTTGGACAATATGATTCACAATAAATTGTTGTGGTATGTAAGGGTAACCAAGATAAATCATCTTTAGGCTACAAAACCTATCTAAGCATCCAAAATATTCTCCACAAGATAATATCTATATCTCCATATAAAATATGGAACCCTAAGCTTTATTCCTCAAGTAGAATGGTCAATAATCAGATGTTTGCGTGTACTTCTTTACTAATAATTCTAGTCTTATGAACTGGTGGGAAATGACCTTGTATATATAAGTTAATCTTTCTCTAAATCCTCTCAAGAATTTTAGATGTACGGGGTCGACCTAGTGTGTTTTTGAGGATAATTTACCAAGCCTGAGCTAGGTCGACCAAAAGGCTAACAAGCTAAGAAAGTAAATAATACCCATACACTATACTGGGTTGACTAAGTTGACCCAATACAACTAAAAGCCAAAAATAATGTTAAGGTAAGAAAATTAGGAATGAAAGGAGAAAAGGACTAGAGGAGTTAGGACTAAGAAGAACAAGCTTAGGCTTAATGGTTTCAACAAAAAAGTGTGCAGATGGCAAGTGGTAACAGGAACACCAATCTTATGAAGCACTGATTGTCTACCCACCCCTTTCCTAATGCACCCTTTAAGGCATGCACTCAAAAATATTGAGACTTGATAGGTTCCTATAAGATACAAATTTTCATTAATTAATAAAAGTTAGAAAATATTATGTGAATACAAAGTTTACCTATAATGACTCCACCAATAGGAGCATTGGTGTGAGTCCTTTCTAAGCATTATATGGTATGCAGACTAGAGGATTGTTTAAACTCAAAAATATTAGTCATATTAACAAGATGAGTGCTAAAGGTGAAGAATTTTTAGAGACCATGAAGGAGGTACATCAATAGGTAAGGAAGCATCTAGAAGCTAGTGTGAAAAAGTATAAGAAGTAAGCAAATGTAACTAGAAAAGAGGTGAGTTTTCAAACTAAATATTTGGTTTTGGCTCATCTTAGGAAGGATAGGTGATTAAAATAACTTGAATATGAATAAAATTGATCCTTCTATGGTAATTAGGAATTTTTATAAATTGCCTAGTGGTGTAGGCATAACACCAATCTTAAATGTTGTTGATGTGTACCCTTAGAAATAAGGAGTAAAAAGTTAAGATATACTATAATTAATAGCTACATTAGGTAAATATTGTAATGCATAGTATATATAATTACCTCAAGCCAAATTACAATAATTGGAATGCATTCTAGATAAGAAAGTGATCAAATAGACGAGAGACAAGTAATATTTCAAGTATTTAGTCAAATGGAAACATTGAATAGTTGAAGATGCTACATGGATGATTGAACATGACATCAAAAAATAAGGTTCTAATTTGTAAACACTCATGGATAATGTATGTAATCATAAATACATCAAATTCAAAAATCAATCCTAGCTTAGAGAAGATAGATCCTACTTACACTTCTGATGGGGGAAACATTAGATAATTGATAACATGACCAATATGGATCCACTAAAAAAAATAAGGGATATATTATCACAATAATATCACTAGGGAGGGCTCTAAAACATATAATCAAGTAAAACTATGTAATAACCCTAATTAAGTCCCATGTTTTCATATTCACTAGACAAATAACAAGCAAAATAAAAATCTAATCTAGTGCTCATCAAAGCTTATAGTACAAAGTGGGGGGGGGAGAAGTAATAAAAACTAAAATCAAACATACATATACTCATGTCAATGTATATATAATACTAATACATATAATATAAGTATAGATTCATATCTATCTACTCTTACAAAGGAGGAATAAATTTAGGAATACTTACCTTTGAAGATGAACCTGCTAAGCCTCAATCTCTCCTTTGGGCAAGGCGATTCATAAGAGGTTTTTGTGTTATGTAATGATGATAAGTATAAATCATATATAGTCTACACAACCTATTAATTCATCCAAAATACTTCTCCATAAGATAAGATCTGTATCTCCAAATAAAGTATGAAACCCTAAGCTTGATCCTCAACTAGAATGGTGGATGAGCATATGCACAATATATCTTAATTCTTATCTTCTCTAAATATTATAAAAATTATTATGTTTATATAGGTGGATTTAACCCTAAACCCTTTAAAAAGTTTTAGTTGATAGGGTCAACCCAGTTGACCTAGTACTGTTATTGACAAAAACTCACTAAGTCACAGACAAGGTCGGTTAGGAGCTGACCTAGACCCTAAATAAGTTATGTCAATAAGAGTACAAGGTCAACATAATTGACATAGTCATGTAAACTATAAAATGGGATTTATGTTATAAAAATAGGTTTTAAAGGTGGTAAAAGACTAGAGGACCATGAAAAAGAGAAGGCCAAGCTGAGGAGAATGGTTTTTAGGAGACAAATGTGTAAATAACAAGTGGTAAAAGGGACAACAATATTATCAAGCACCAATGGTCTAACTATCCCTTTTTGATGCACCATTTAGGGTGTGTGCTTAGACAGATTAAGACTCAATAGGATCCTACAAGTTAGAGAGCATCATTAATTGATAATTTTTTAAAAATATTGTGTATATATTTGCCCCACTCGAATCTTGTCATGTGTCATGTAAGTGAAATAAGGGATGGTACTTTGGGAATAGAACATGATGACACATAATGTTGATTCTAAATAAAGTGAAATAAAGATAAAATAATATAAATAAAATAAAAAAATAAAAAAACGCATACCTTTACTTACCTTAGTGTTGTCAATAATGAAAAAAGTTTAAGAGATGTGAATACATATAATGTGGGGAACATTAGGTGAACCTATAGAGACTAGTGAAAAAAGAGCAAAAAATCAAAAAATTTACAATATAGGCATATAATAGTTATAAAGATTATTTATGACATAAAGATTCACTTTTTATGATTTAGTAAATGAGTGAGTAAAAACAAATAAATAGTCAAAATAAGGAATCTCATGGTAAATATTTGAAGGGTAAATAATTATGAATAGTAAATATAAATAGGGTGAAAAATAATTAATTTGATATTATTTGACTATTCTAAGTGGAAGATAAAGTTTTAAGATACCTAATGATATCCTATAGAGCTAATATGGTGAGGAGATGGTAGTTGATATAGGGAGGAGGTAAGATGGGGATCCCTAGTGATGGGAGCACACCATGATATTATGGATGGGGTGATAGCACCATATGAGCCCATCATGCTAGATGATCTTATGGTACCATCTTCCCCAACTCATACAAGCTGGCTCATACTAGTAAGGGAGGCCATGATGCAACTACATGCATGTGGAGATGGGTTATAACCACCAACAAGAATGGGAGCAGGGGAGGCATAATCATGGTAGGCCTTGGCTCAAGAGAAAGTCATGTAATTAGCTACCACTATTCAATTAGGATAGGTACAATCCCAGGTGGCCCACCTACAGGAACATTTAATAGGATTGAGATATCGAACATCCTCATTGGCCACTAGATAGATATGATAGAGCCTCGCCTTAAAGCTAGATCGATGTATTTTTATATTTTATAAAAACACATGATATATAGAGATATCTTATTTTGACAGTTGGATGTTAATCTTATGTTTTGTATTGTGTTTTTGGTTTTGGATGCATGGATATATTTATATGTATCACATGTATTCTGATTTTTTTGTATATGTTGTAGGAAATATACGTGTTGTGTTTTATTTTCTATCATTATGTAGGACACATGCATGGTTAAAAAAATACGTGAAAAATATTGTCAAGGTATAATTAATAAATAATAAATGTACTACGCACTATAACACAATGTGAAAATGTGAAATAATAAAAAGATGACAAAGTATAATAAACCAAAGAGTGGTAACAAAGAGGAAAAAATGTTTTAAAAACATGATAAATGGTGGCACCAAAATTTTAAAAAAAAAGTAAAATCACACCAAATCTTGTTGGGAAGTATGAAAATAATGTAATAAAATGGAAAGCATGTGAAAGTCTAATGATATAAAAAAAATTAATTTAATCAATAATACTAAATCATGTTTGGAAGTATAAAATATAAACAAAATTGGTAAAATGGTCTTAAATTAATCACACTAGTTCAAGTTGGGAAGTATGAAAAAATTTAATAAAAGGGTTGGATTCTTACATGCAATCAGAAAATAAGAAGATAAAAGTGAAAAGATAAATGAAGTAAGCATAAAACATACTAAATCAAGATGGAAAGCATGTCAATCATGTGTAACTCATACTAAATCACATATTTTCTCATATTTTCCACATGTATTTTTGTAATGACTTGGATATCAGAATATTTTGTGAGGAAGGCCAGTTCCTATCCATGTTCTTACACTAAAACTCATAAAGGGAACACCAATGAGGTGGAATTAGTTTGGAAATATGGTAAAATGGGATGTTTCAAATGGTAATGTGATAAATTTTGGAATTAATGAGGAATTCCAAGTCCTATCCATGGTCTTACAATGAAACTCACAAATGGAATCCTTAGGGGAGTGATCAATGAATAGTATAATATTTATCAAGGGGAAATATTAAGGTTGTATATAGTGAAAAAGATAATGTAAGAATCATAACATATGAATCTTATGAGGAAAACTTAGGAGACATGAAACACACTAAAGACATGAAAAAGACACTAAGTGACTAGTAACCATCAATATACATAGGATACATGTTTGCTATAGACAAAAAGTTATGTAGGAAAATAATGTCCTACTAAAGATCAAATCATGTTAGATATTTTACACTAGAAAATCAAAATGGACCAAACTTCCCATGATGTGTTCCCCATTCCTAAGGACCCCTTATAGAGTTATTGATCTACTCTAAAGATTAGGTACTTGTGTGAGAAAGTAGGTAGCACTAAGATATTTTTTAATTCTCCTTTTATAATCTACTAGCCTACTACACCACAATGGACCTTGGATATATCATGAGGCTAATAATGAAGTTTGAGCTTTGATTATAAAAAGGAGATGTGATTAGATTCATGTCTTTTAGTGTGATTTAAATTTTAAAAATTTTGAATTCTACCTTTTAAATCATTGCCTTTTATTAAATGATGTGGTTTTTGAATGTTTTTACGGATTTTAAGATTCATCCTCCTTATGGACTTGGAATGACCAATAATGAGAGATAGAGTGATATACATTAATGATTTTTAGGCTTTATCTAAAGTGAGCCAAGTATTAAAAGATAAGACTACTAGAACACGTAGGCTTAATGATGAACCAACATGTTATCTCAAGTCTCAACCATGTGTATGTTTAGTTTTTAAAGGGGATAAAGGTGGAATAAGAGGAGATCCAAAGTGGACTGAAAAAATGAGATTAAAATGAGGTGAATTGTTTTCCAACTGATCACAAGGTAAATAAGGAATTAATAAAGGGAGAAAGGTTTATATAATGAAGTCATAATAACAATTATTCATGTTTATAGAGATAAGATAGCAAACAATCATGAAAAAGAAAAAGGAAGCCATAAGAAAATGAACTCGAGAAGAAAAAGAATGCAATTATGAAATATAATACATAAAATAACATAATGACATCATAAGTAATAAAGTGTGAAACCAAAGTCATCATGTAAGATAGATAAAAATTTAACATAATGTCAAATGATATAAGAATAGATAAATGTAAAGTTAGAGCACACATCTAATCCAAATAAAAATGTAAGAACACAATGCATGTACTCATATATATATTTATATATTTGTCTACACAAATTATCCATAACATATAATAAATATTTATGAAGTTGAGTATGAACTGTAGCTAATGTCTCATCGATCTTTAGTGAAAGTTGAGAAAATACTTCACATTGAATCTCATCGACAAAAAATATAAGAATTATTGAAAGATCATGTTGATGAGAGCTATTACGTTGAGGATGCTAAAGAGAATGAATGAGAGTGGTTTTTATAGGAGATGAAGGGGTCACCAATGGGGAAGGCGTCACTATGAACATATGATTGTAATAAGGGGAGATTAGTATTGTGTTAGTATATGAAATCAAAATCAAAATAACACAGTAATAGATAACACCTTAAGCCTATCTCAATGGGGTAGATTATTTAATAATATTAGAATGAAAAACAAAAATATATCAAAAGAAAGAAAAAGAAAAAGAAATCCTTCTTTCACCTTCATCAGAATTCTCCAAATAGTTTGTTGAAGTGGCTTGCTAATTTTTTTCTCATAAAGTCTACGTCAATGAAGTGTCGCTACCTCCATCTCTCCTTGGCACCATGTTTGGATTTGGCTTGGTTCAATAATTTGACATTATAAAACTAATTTTAATGTATTTTTGAATTAATTTGGGAATTATAATTTTGTCATAAAAGAGCTTAAAAATCAATAGGCAATGCCTCCTATTTATAGATTTTTCAAATGGTTTAGGATCAACCATGACTATCCATATCGAGATTGAGATGTGTGGTCATGAATTAATCCAAAATATGTAACTAAATTCATAAATATCCTCCATGAATATTTGTGAAGAAGTGGAATTTAAGAGTCATGGGAGGCATTGATGAGGCATGGGAGGGCTTGATGAGATATTTTATGCATTTATGGCCTAGGGATGTCTTTCTGAGAAATGATGTCATTTGATGATGTATATATTCAATATAAATTTATAAAAATCTATATTAAAAAAAAATCATAGAAAATTAACTTAAGTTCTTGATTTGGTTTGATTAGTCTTAAACATGATTAGTCAACTTTGATGTAAAACCTTGGAAATTTGTGCACAAATTAATCAAATTGGTCAAAATGTCATATTATTGGCTTGAAATTTGACTGGATTGGAATTGTAAGTCAATGTTATATGTGTTGTAACCATTATCCCATTTAGGATATTGGCAATGCAAAATAACAAAGGCACATGTCTTGTATAATAAATTTGATAGAAAAGAGCAATCCAGAGTACCCAAGTACAAAAATGTCATTTTGACTTTAGATGATCAGATCAAAGTATGCCACTTCATAAATTATATCACCCCATTTAATGACACTCTGGACAAAATCATCACTTTAATATATCAATTTCATCTAATTTAATGTTTTTTAGTATTTTTAGGCCAAATTGTGCATTTTGGTGAAAATTGGTCAAAGCCTGATTGATGGTCATTAGTGCCCAGATTTCGGTGTCTATAGTTTGCCCCTATTTTGGAAGACATTGTATGCTATAGGAATATTAATGTCTTCTCAAATAATTAAAAGGTCTTGTATGCCTACAACTATAATTTTGATGGACTAATTATATTATTCCCCATCAAGGGAATGGTTGGCACAAGTAGGTCATCAGATGGTCCCTTAAAAAGAAGGAAGTGAAACAAGGGGACCAAAGAAAGGAAGATAATGGGGTGAAAAAATAATGAGTTTGAAATGGTAGTCAAAATCACTGAGAATGTAAGTGAGATGGTGTACAATGGTTTTCCCAAAGGTGGTTGTAACCATTATATCCCAATAGTGGCAAAGTGGTATGATAACAAAATGACTTTCCTAAAGGCAATTATAATCATTAAGAAGATGGAGTTGCCCCAATGATGACAGATTAAAAAGATAACAACATGCCATTGTTTGTGTAAAAGAAAGAAAATTTGTTGAGAAAATAATTATTTGCCCAAAAGTAGTTATAACCATTAAGAAATGCAGGTGGGACTGTGTGTAATGATTTTCCCATAGGTGGTTATAATCATTGGACCTTGATTATGGAAAACATGATTGATTTGGATGATGATGATGATGATATGATATAGAGTATAAAGATGAATTTGGACAACCTATTACTAAAGAGATGCTCATCTAAACTAAATAAAGTTTTAAATTCTTTCATTATTTAATTACTCTATGTGGGATATGTTTGTGATTGAATTAGGATGTTGGTGTTGAAGAGATGTCGATGTCACCATTGATAAATAGACTTTCTAAAGCTAATGCTTGTTATAGCATGTGTTAGTAGGTACAATGGTATAATATCATGAGGAATTGGCTAAAATATGCATAAGGACTTACTCCTGTAATCCAATACTCAATAGAAAATAATGCACTATTGATAGAAACCATGATGCCAATGTAGATGTATGAATATGGATGGATTCAAGTGTAGGTGTAGACACTCAAAAACTACCCCATTTTTGAATTCAAACACCCTTGAACCCTTACCTCACTTTTGGAGCTAGTTAACCCCCTAATGGATTTATTCCCTTTTTAACATACTAACTTAACCTTTTTAACCTATTTATTTTTAACCATTTCTCACCAATTTTCCTCTAGATCCTTGAACACTAACAATCAACTAAACCATTGATGGTTAGGTCCCCCTGCCTATATCAAATCAATTTATAGATTGAGTGTGAGATTAACTTCAAACTCAATTTAGCAACTTTTCATTTGGTGATACAAATCAGCTTTATGGCACGTAGCTTAGCAAATTATTCCATCTCAATTAGTAACTCTTCCTTATAAAAGATAGTTGTAAGAAGGAAAATGGATCTAAAAATTCATAAGTATATGTTGCCAAAATATTTTTTCAAGTATCCACCCTTACCAAAACACTACCCAAATAATTCTTAGGGGCTTTAGTATCGTTAGTCTATAAAAATTCCTCCAAGTGATTTCTACCCTTTCTCCATTACTCTTGATAACAAGTATTTTTCATTTGTTGTCCATTATTTATTTATTTTATAAAGTTTAATACCTTGATCAAATTTTGTTTGTATTCTATTATTATTACCTTAAACCTATATCATACCTCTATTGGACCTAAATTCTGATACCAAACTTCTTTCTAACCATTTGCCTAATCTGTAGCCTATTTTTTGGACATTTTTAGAATTTGACAGGTAACCACTAATGGTTAGCCCAACTGCCCCTAGTTACCTTAACCATCAATGGTTAGCCTAAATTTTTTTGGTTACCTTAACCACCAATGGTCACTGTGTGACCCCCTTTTACCCCAAACTAGTAACCTTTTACCCATTGATCAAAATTTTGACCAAGCTCTATTTTTTGCCTTCTATCACAAACTAGACCAGACCTAACCTAAACATTTATTTTTGATAACTAGCACTTACCTAAATGTTAACTCATTGATTCATGAATCTCATTTAAAAATTATTTATTTTTTTAGATTTACTAATTTCATGTTATGTAACTTTTCCTTATTTTATTTATTCCAAACCTTTTATTAGAAAGGGGATTGACAACCATCCTAGCAAGTTATTACTTTCTCAAATCAAGTATACACTATTAAATCCCCCCATCTTATTATCTAATCAACAAGTCTCTTTTAGTGCTTTCTTATTGCAGGTCTTCCTCCCTATCCAAAGAGGAGCTCTCACTTCATCTAGATATCAATGCATAGGCACTTTTAATCAGGTAACCTTACACACCCCTCTTTTAGTTTTATTTCTACATTTATAAACTAAGAAATGAGGAGAAAATTTGAGTAAAACATTTTGGCATGCCCGATGGGATCCACCACCTTTCTTTTCTTAATTAACATTGTATGAGTTTTCTCTCTCTCTCTCTATTGTTTGGTCATTCAATGAAATCTAAAATTTTCTTTTGGGATTAAAATAAACTTTACATCCATTTTTTGCTTGTAATTTTAGTTCACCTAGTAATTAAAATGCAAGTAATCTATCATAGATTCACTTTCTCATCACACATGAAACCTAAACCACTTTCATAACCAACACATCATAACATACCTAAGATAAGGCCCAATTAGGATTTCACTAGCCAGTGATAAACCTTACCCTACCTGGCAATCCCACATGGAGGTCATTACCAAAGGGAGAGCCCACTCAGTTCTCCAGCTAAGTATAAGCCCTAGATAGATGGTATATCTTAGCTAAGTGACCCAGGCCAAATTCAAGATCATGAAGTGTGGGGAGCAAGCCCCTAATACCAGGTCATGTACTTAGTCTAGTATAAATTTTCCTGATCACCACAAATCAACCTGAAATCATCCTTAGCTTGCCTATCTATTACCCTATTTGCAATCCAAACTACCCTCATACATTTGAAACTAAGGCATAAGCCAACATGAGATAAAAGTTATCCTAAGAGCTAATGCACTTAGCACATGCATTGCTTTATAGAATTTTTTCTTGTTTGATATTTATTTGAGTTATGATGAATCAACCTTATATCATCAACCTTCCATCATTTTTATCTCATTTACCCTCATCTCCATTACCTTGTTCAAATGGAGAGCCCTTCCATAACCTTTTCTACAGATCCTAGCTTTGCTAAATCTCAAACCATAACCATCTTGCATCCAAGAATTACCTAGCATCTTGAGATAGATATGCTCCTTACCTTACCTATAATCAACCCAATTATACCCATCATCCATGAAAATTCAACCATAATCAACCCCCAAACCATCAACTAACACCTGAACTAGTTACAATGTTATTGGATTAGATAGGTAATGTAGAGTTATCTATTTTTGGTACACATGACCAATCAACCCATACTTGTAACTAATCAAATTTCAACTTCAACCAATAAACAACATATAAATAACCCTTTAACCATTATCTTACCCAACTAATAACCTATCAACATCTACCACATCCATCACCCCAACCATGTCAAAACTTGGGCCATCTACCCCACCCCTCATATCAATTACATCAACCCACCTTATTAACCCACCCACCAAAATATAAACCTGTAAACCCAACCTATCAACCTATTAATCTAACAAACAACCAAAATACCAACATATCAATCCAACCAAACCAATCAAACTAACCCACCTCATCAACCTTATTTAACTTATCAAACAAACCCATCTTATTAACCCAACCATCGTATCAATTACCTCAACCAAAATTATTAACCCCAACATATCACCGAACCCATAAATAAACCTATCAACCCATCCATCCATTAACCTATCATCTCAACCGATCTATCAATCATTCAATCCAACTAAACCAATCAATCAAACTCACCTTATCAACCTTTCTAACCTTGCCCAACTTATCCACCTTATCAAGTACAACAAACAACTACCTATCAAACCTACCTAACTTATCAAACCTATCAAACCCATGAAACTAACCCATCTCATCAAACCTATCAAATCCATCAAACCAAAAAACCTCATCAAATCTATTATTTATCTCACCAACTCAAGAACCATTAGTACATCCTCTTTCTTGATAGTATACCCCATTGGGAGAATTGTATGCATTGACCCTTGATACATTCTTGGAAGCCTCTATCATTAACCTTCTTCCAATCAAACCCATCAATAATTATCTGCAAAAATTAATTTGATTCATATATAATTAATTTTGTGCCTATAATTATACCAATAGACATTAGATAGATAGATGTGGCTCTTTTATGATGCTCATCCAGAACCTCATCAATCTCAAGGAGGCTTCAAAGGAAATTTTTTGGGTTCCCTCCAACCTAGCCTTAAATATCATCAAACAATCAATCATGGAACCTCTTCCTTCACTTATTGTTGAGGAAACCATGATCCAACCCTCAACCAAACCACTTGTCAACCAAGTATAATCATATCAAATTTACTTAAAAACCATATTCAAGGAACCAACCCACCAATTTTTTCCACTTACCCATGTGAAAACAACCAACCTACCTTTTCCACTTACCAATTTTATGAAAAATATCAACCCAACCTTAAAAAACATCAACCAAAACAAACCTACCATTAACCCCACATTACTTATAACTATCCACCCAACCTTAACTCACCAACCTAACCAAGTAATCAAACCAATCAAACTAAAAAACCAACTCAACCATTTATCTTACCTCTCTCAACTAGTCAAACCAATCTTTTCCCCAACTCAATCAACCATAATCAACATACCTTTCCACTCAACCATAACCAGCCTATCTAACAACCCAAACCAAATCAACTTATCCAACCTATCAAACCCACCCTACCCTACCTAAATCTAACCCAACTGCCTTTTCTTAGCCTTGGTGCACTAGAGGAAATCCAACCAAAACCACCACCTATGAACTTGACCTACTAAACACTAACAAATAATAACTAACAACCCTTGAGGAGGTGGGTGAAGTCATCTTCACCCCTCCTAAAACCATATTACTAACCATTACCTAACCTTAGGATCATTTTCCCCTCTTTTGACCATCCATGGAAAAAGCAAACTGGCAGAACTTCCCCTCCATAAGGATTTCACCATTTATCAACCCAACCCACCTTATCAACTCTACCCAAGTAATCAAACCCACTTAACCAAACCAACCCTTAAACCTATTGACCATCCTTGAACTCTTAGGGGTTACCTTTTTCCTTCACCCAACCAAAATTATTGGATAATCACCTTCTCTCCCCAACCAAACCTATTTGGAGATTACCCTTCTCCACCAACCTATCCATTGTAGATTACCCTTCTCCACCCACCATCTAACCAATTAAATAACTTTAACCTTAGCCATTTTTGACTATCTTTTACACATTTCTCCTTTTTAACTATCTTCCTTCATTGAACTCTGACCTAACCAATCTCACCTTTTTATCAACCCATACCTTTTCACCATCTACCTAAGAGTCATAAAGTAACTAGGGGATATCTACTCTTCTAATTGACATTACCCACCCACATAAGTATGGATTTAGGGCATATCAAATTTGAGCCTCTTAAATGTTTGGCATTCACATTTGTTCCTTGGTTAAACCAAGTTACTTATCATATTGTGTCTAACTTAAGTTCATCCCTTGTTTTCAATCACTTCATCTCCTTATCTTTAAGGACAACTAATTAAAAACATAATCATGTGATTATTTATCACAAAATTTGCCTAATCCTAATCATAGATACCATGACTCTACCCATGGCATGATCCTCATGGATACTTTTCATCTCTAATCAGATGGAATCCCATGGTCATTGTCACTTAAATCCACATCTTTCACCCATCATCAACCTTCTTGTGCCATGGCTTTACCTCCATAAAGGAAAACCTTGGGCCTATATAGACGGTCTATGTCTAATCAAACATATAAATATTAGGGATACCACAATATCACTTTGGTCAATATTTTCATGCATATAGACTACTCCCTTAAAGGATAGCTACTCAAAAAAATAAAAAAAATTTGAACTTAAAATAGACTACTCCCTTGAAGGAAAGCTATCAAATATGAACAAACCCAAAATTAGACCACTCCCTCAAAGGATGACTATGTAAACTTTGTAAAAATTAATCATTTTAAGCTTCTTTCATTGATTAGCTTCACCATCATATCAAAACAAGCAATATAAGACCCTAAAAAATAAGTTATCCTAATAAAAACATAATCGGTTCTCATTATTAGACTTCCCACATCGATCAGTCTACACCTAGCATATGCCATAGAATTATCTATCATGGTTTTTAGGTCACCTAAAAAAAGGGCAAGCCATCCAAACAAGAAGGTTTCCATACCTATCACCTACTACCTACCATCCTTTTCCCCTTTTATCCTCCACAAATCAAGGAATTAGAGAATACTTGATGCTTGGTGATCAAGCTACCTTTTTTAACCATCTAACTAACAACAAAGAAAAATTGTGACAAGGGTTTTATGTTCATATATCCACCCATCTTTCCATCATGGTCTTTGTTAATCAGGTTTTTTATCTGCCCTTATACTTTCATGATCACCTGGGAAGACATGTTTTCTCCCTTTGGAGTCATTGAAACCAAATCATCACCTAATCAACCAAACAACCCAAACAAAATTCAACCCATCAAATCTATAAAACCAACCTTATTTACCTTATTCAAACAAATCAATAACTACCACTTAAACTAAAAACTACCAATCATATTCACCCAACCCATATAATCAAGTTAAGATATCAAACCAATCAGCAAATGAAGCAGCTTGACCTTTTACCTTTGGGAGTCACCTTCTCTAATCCTTAGAGGTTACATTTATTTATAATCCTAGCCAACCAAAACCAAACAAAACCTAAACTTTAGAGGTTATTTTTCTCCAATCATCTCATCTTCTTCTAATCAAAGCCATCAAACACCAAATTGAAATAATTACATCTGGCTAAAAATTCATGTTGGATCCGTTGTCTATGGGACTATGTAGGTAGCATCCTCTTGCCTAGTGCATCAAGAGTCAGCTCAGCCATCCCTTACCTAATTAAATTAACCTAGGGAGATGTGTATTCCTCCTTTTTATCCATTAAAACCACCCACTTACCCTAACCACCAAATCATTGGGGATTACCTTCCCCCACAGACCTTCAACTTGACCAAGCCAACCCTACCCTCTTGGGAGATAACCCTGATCCTAACTTGGCAAACCCTTTTACCATCATCATACATAATTAATAACCCATCAACATCAACTTAATAATTATCTTTACCAATATCAACTTGAACATATCCAATCTCATTAACCATTGGGTCACCCACCCTCACCACCATGCTAACCAACCTAATTTGTCAACCCAAGCAACCTTATTAAATCAACCTTACCACATCAAACCCTTACCTACCATGATTAAAATTCCTATCTACCTAACCACCTATACACAAACTTTATCTACTCAACCTAACCTATCAAATCTAACTTTACCTATCTTATCAACTATATCAACCTTATCAATCTAAACCAAACCAAGTGGTATATCCAATTAGAGAAACCCATTTGGACATCTACAAATCTATTTAAGAGTCATCCTCTCCCTCAAACTATGGATCTTACCATTTTCCACCAACCTATTAAGGAGTCACCTTCTCCCTTAAAATATGGAGATTACCCTTCTCTACCAAACTACCTAACCATTTGATCACATCCACCTTGACGTTGGCCCCTTTTGACACAACCTATCACATAGTTTGTGATGACCTTACCTTGGTATTTTTTACCGTAAAGATAATTTTTTCCATGTTTAACATTTTCATTTTCACCACCTCATGCACAACCAAACCATTTATGTTTTTCTCAAGAGCACTTCCTACCCTAGATACCTAAGTAAACACTAACCTTGTTTAAGTGACTTGATAAGTGTGACCTAATCTATTATGACCAATGTTGGGGACTTTTTACCTTGTCATTTATCCAAAAACCCAACCTTATTTTTACCAACATGTCTATCTTAATCTTTACATGATATTGGCTATCATAGTCAGTTGTATTTTGTGCACATGTTTGTGTCTCAAATGCCCAACCTCACCTTTTTATCACCCACCTCATAACTTATCATCTACCATTTATCAAACCTTGACCCAATTTGACTTTACCTCATTAACTCCCAATTTGAGGGGGAACACCTCCTCTCATAGTTAGGTCAATTAGACCTTTTGTAGCTGACCCTTCTCTATAAACCTTCACCCAAACCAAATCATGTGATTCTTCAATTTGGGGCAACCCAATTGAGTATCACTACCTTACCCTCAGAGCACACCTATTCTCTATAACCAAACCATGAACCATTCAATAACTATATTTGGCCTATATTTATTTTTAGATATTACATCCATGGAACTATATAGGTAGTGTCCTCTTATCTAGTGCATCTAGAGTTAGCTCAGCCATCAGCCTTCACCTTTAACCTAGCTTCTATTTTTGTTTTGTAGCTTATCAACCCAAATCTGTATAACAAAAAAAGGGGTAAAAATTAGACACTCAAAAACTACCCCATTTTTAGGGTCAAACACCCTTGAACCCTTACCCAACATTTGGAACTAGTTAACCCCCTAGTGAACTTAGCTCCTTTTTAACATACTAACTTAACCTTTTTAACCTAATCATTTTTAACCATTTTTCACCAATTCTCCTATATACCTTTGATTACTGACAATTAACTTAACTATAGATGGTTAGCCTAACCATTGATGGTTAATCTTAACCATCGATAGTTACATCCCCTACCTATATCAAAATAATTTCTAGATTGAGTGAGAGATTAACTTCACACTCAATTTAAAAAAAAATCATTTGGTGATACCAATCAGCTTTGTGGTGCCCAAATTAGCAACTTATTCCATCTCAATTAACAACTCTTCACTATAAAAAGAGAGCTGCAAGGAGAATAGATCTAAAAATCCATAAGTATATTATTCTAAAATATTTTTTATAGGTATCCACCCTTACCAAAACACTATCCAAATCATTATCAAAGGTTGGAGTATCATTATGCTATAAAAATTCCTCTAAGTCATTTCTACCCTTTCTCTATTACTCTTGATAATAGGTATTTTCCATTTGTTGCCTATTCTTTATTTCTTTTCTAAAGTTTAATACCTTGATTAGATCCTATTTATATTCCATTATTATTACCTTAAACTTGTATCAAACATTTTCTTGTCCTAAATTCCCATATCAAACCTCTTTTTGACCAGTTGCCCAATCTACAACCTATTTTTTGGACATTTCCACAATTTGATAGGTAACTGTCAACGATCAACCCAACTTTTATAGATTAACTTAACCATCAATGGTTATCCTAACCATCACCAGTTACCTTAACCACTAGTGATAACTTTGAGATCCCTTTTTACCCTATACCAACAACCTTTAACCAAACTCCATTTTCTACCTTCTATCACAGACAAGACCAGATCTAACCTGACCTAAACATTTGTTTTTAATAACTAGCAATTACCTTAATGTTAACTCATTAATTCATGAATTTAATTTCAAAAGTATTTTTTTGTTAGATTTACTACTTTCATGTTATGTAACTTTTCCTTATTTTATTTATTCCAAACCTTTTATTAGAAGACACCCATCTTAGCAAGTTATTGCTTTCTCAGATCTAACATACACTAGGTGATTCCTCCATATTATTTTCAAATCAACAAGTCTCTTTTAGTGATCTCTTATTTTAAGTCTTCCTCCCTATCCAAATATGATCTCTCAACATGCACTTTCATCTAGATATCAACATGCATGCACTTTCAACTAGGTATCCTTACACACCCCTCTTTTTTAGTTTTACTTCTACTTTTATAAACTAAGAAACGAGGAGAAAATTTGAGTGAAATAAAAATTACAGGTAAGGAATAATTCAATGAATGCACATATACTGAATCAAGGCAATAATACTAAAAATAAATAAATAGGCATACAAACAAAACAACAAAGAAACAAATAATTTAAATTTAAGCCATACAAACATTGCCCCTAAAAATTAGGTGAAAACTTAACAAACTGATAGAATGGGGGGAATAAAAGAAAAGGAAGGGGGTGGACAAGTTGTTTCCATATGCACTAGGCAAGTGGACACTACCTACATAGTTATATGGATTTAATATCTAACAAAAACTATAGGCTAAATGTAGTTTTCCTAAGAAATGGGAATAAAATGATAACTAATGAAAACAAGATAATGAATGTAATATAAGAATAGGAATGGTCTTGCAAAATGGAAAGTACATGGTATAAAAGGCCAAAAAGGATGGGGAAACTAAGTGATAAGTTATTTTCTTGTAACTTATTAAGGGTTCCTAGAATCCTTAAGGTAAATAAGTGGTCAATGTTTTTTATTTTTTCTAATGATTTTACAAATGTTTTTGGAATTTTTGGAGTATCTCAACTTGATCAAGAATGATGGGACACTAGAATGGTTCAAGATCATAAAATAGTGAGAGCATGGCTTAGGTTGATCACAAAACAATAAGAACATGGTTTAGGGTGATTGAGTTGAGCTCAACAAGTATTGAGAATTTCCTAAATAGTCCAAGAGTAGAACCTCAAGTCATTGTAGTTTTGCCCTATAGGAGAGGAATCTGACTAGTGTAGTAATCAATTCAAATAAAATAGGCACAATTGGGACAAAGGCATAGTACAACATAGAGAATGGCTAGTTGGTATGTCAAGGCTCAATAAACAAATGTTGCCCCTAGTTTGCCCATATGTGGTTATAACTAAGACACAATATCATAGATCAACGGTACTAATTTGCCCATAGGTAATTATAATTAGTATCAAGATTGGTGATAAGAAAGGAATAAAAAATGAAGGATGCAACTACCAAAACTTATGTCATACTATTCCAAAATACTATCTTTATCTAAACTACTTGAATCAACTAAAAATGATCAAATTCATAAGTGCTAAAAATGTGAAACTAATGGCAAAACCGAGGTCAAATAGGCTAGGTAGATAGGATTCAAAACATGTTTGGTTGATAGAATGGAATGGTAAAATGGATAAGTAATGGGCTAAGAGGAATGATAAAAATTGTATTCGTACAAAGAAGAATAATGATAAAATGACACAATTAAAATGGTCCTTATAAACAATACAACATAGTGCTCAAGCAAAGTATCACTTGAAGTGAATAATATTCATTAGCTCAGAAAGTTCATCTTCATCTAGTGTAGTGAGCCTGTATGCTCCTTATCCATAATCTATAGTAATGGTGAAAGGCCCTATGTAGTTTGGTTTTAATTTAACTTTATGCTTCTTCTCAACCATGTTATTCTTTTGGTTTTCTTTAAGAACAAGATCACCAATTTCAAATGTTCTATACTTGACGTGCCAATTGTAGTGGCCTTTAAGTCAGTTCTAATATTCCTAAAGATTGTTGATTATAGCTATGAATTTTTCATCAAGTAAGTCTAGATCTTCCAAGTGAGTTACTCGATAGTCATGATCATCTAGGACATGCTTGAAAGATATGTGCAGTGAAGGTAACTCAACCTCAATAAGAAGTATAGCTTTAGTACCATAAACAAGTAAGTATGGAGTGGATCCTATGGGGGTATGGTGATTGGTATGGTATGCCCGAAGAGAAAAAAATATCTAAAGGTTCCATTCATGATCAACATCATTGATAATATTTTTGAGAATGTTAATAATATTTTTATTGGATGCCTCATCCTGAACATTACAATGAGGGTAATATGTCATAGAGAAATGTTGTGTGATGTTATATTCATAACATATCTTATCAGTATCATTTTTCTTGAATGATCCTCCATTATTAGATATAATTTTAAAGGGGATACCATAGTGGCAAATGATATGGTTGAATATGAACATGGAAATTTTCTTTCCAGTCACATAACTAAGGGGTAAAGCTTCAACCCACTTACTGAAATATTCAATGGCAGTAAGGATATGTTTATGGTTGTTAGATAAGATGGGATTGATCTTCCTAATGAGGTTAAGGCCCTATGTTGTAAATGGCCTTGGTTTCAAAATTAGTTTCAAAGTATTTACAAGAGTATGAATCAAATTAGCATGACATTGACATTTGTCACACTTTTTTACATATGTAGTTGCATCTACATCTATTATGGGCCAATAACAATGAGTATGCAAGAGAGTTTTGGATAGGAAAACCTTACTAGTGTGGGCTCCACATGCCCCTTCATGAACTTCTCTAAATGATAGTTTAGATTTTAATGAAGTTAAATAATGACGCAGAGTTCCATCAAAATTACAGTGGTAAAGGGTTGATCCAAGTAGAGTATAATGAGTGGAGTGATGGATAAAGGTTTTGGTTTGTTTTTATGATAGGTCAAGTGGTATACATTTGTTATGAAGATATATATAAAGGTATGAATACTAGATAGAATTAGGACCCATACTATCAAAAATCATTGCAATAGTTGAAGGTTCATGAGCTGGTGTGAACAAATTCCTAATGAAGAACTAATACTCTCTATCTTTTTCCATTTGTCAAATCAGAGAGTTGATAATAGCCATGGTAGCTATAGTTAAATTACTAAACCTTGGTATATGCTCAAATTGGATATCTACAATTTGTTATTTTATAGTGTCAACCATAGCTTTGTAAGGAACCAACTTATCATATTTAGTTTGGAAATGGTATGTGACCTAATTGATGATTAACTAAGAATCACCATAAACCTTGAGATGAGATATGTTCCACTACACTGCCTACCAAATTCCTTCAATAAGTGCTTCATACTTGGCCATGTTATTTGTACAAGGAAGATTTATTCTAAAAGACTTAGGAATTAGATCCCCCTGTGGTGTAATAAATAAGAGGCATGCCCTTGATCCATGTGTAATAGATGATCCATCAAAATATATCTTCCAATGTTTCTCTTCAATAGGTATGCAAATGATGGTAATTATATATTCATTAGGAAATTGGAATGTGAGCGAATCTATGTTTGCAAGGGGTGCTTTAACAAGTTGATCTGCAAATACCTATCCCTTGATTGCTTCTTGATTGACATAATCTATGTAAAAATCATTAATAATCATGTTCCAATATGACATTTTGCCTTGTAAAGCTATTTTGGATAGTATATACTTGAGTGGATCTAATTTTAAATGACCATGGTCTTATTGTTCAACATATAATGTCACAATTTTTGAGATGTGAATACCATAAATAAATAAGCTTTTTAAATAGGCATATAGTTGTGCTCATACCTAACCAATGTATGACTTAAGTAGTATACTACATGCTCTTTTCCATTATCATCATGTTGAGCTAGAAGTGCCCCCAAGGCGCTATTTATATCTAATATGTATAACAAAAATAGTTTTCTTGGCATAAGGGTAATAACACAAGTAGATTTTCTAAGTAATATTTTAGCTACTAAAAATTATTTGGAATTAATTATCCTAATGGAATACAAATCCCTTCTTTAGAAGATGTGTAAATGGATGACACTTGTCTACTAACTGAGATATAAAGCATTAGATTAACTAGATCTTGCCTTACAAACTATGAAGCTGCTTCAAATTGGTTAGTGGTGGCATCTTTGTTATAACTTGGACTTTGGCTAGATCAACTTCAATGCCTCTGCAAGACATGATAAAGCCAATTAATTTTCTTGATGTTACTCCAAAAAAAAATTTATTTGTATTCCATCAAACTTTGTACTTACATAGTCTTTCAAATATTCTACATAGCCCTATTAGATGGTCTCTGTGGTTTTAGATTTGCCTAGTATGTCATCGACAGAGTCTTCAACAATATCATGCATCATATCATGAAATATGATGGTCATGGCTATTTGATATGTGGATATTGAATTCTTAAGACCAAATAACATTACTTGATAATAGAATGTTCCCCATGGAGTGGTGAATGTTGTCTTATGTTGATCTTCTAGTGTTATTTTGATCTAGTTATATCTTGAAAAGTCATCCATGAGTGAAAGCATCTCATAACCCACTATGGAGTCGATGATCATGTCAATATTAGGAAATTAAAATTTGTCATTAGGTCAAGCTTTATTTATGTCTCAAAATAAATATAGATTCTAATTCCTTCAATATTTTTGATAATAGGTATAACATTAGATATCCATTTAGAGTAGTCAATGGATCAAATACATCTTGCTTTTAAGATTTTTTCCAAATCTTTATTTACTAATATAGTAATGTGAGGATGCATCTTGCATAAATTTTGATTAACAATTTTATCATTAATATTTACCACAAGGTGATGTAAAACCAATGCAGGGTCCAAACCTGACATGTTAGAATAAGCCCATGAAAATATATCTACAAATTCCCTCAAAAGAACTGTAAAGACTTCACATTCCTCCTCAATGAGGGATGCACCTAATTTTATCCATTTCAAGTCTAATGGAGTCTTGATGTTTACCTCTATTGTATCCTCAATTATAAGGGTTGAACCATCTTCTAGGATAGTAGGCAGAGACTTGAACTATCAGGATATATTAGAATCCTCTATTAGAATTAGCTCTTCAACTTCACCTAGGCATGAGGAATCAAAATCCCCTAATGGGAGATTCGGCCATGTAATAAAAACTATTAAAAAATCTTGAATGATTTGATAAAAGGCTTGTTGTTTCTTAAAAATAAACTTAGATCCATAGGAAAGTTCATCATTTGTGGTCTCTTACTCTAAATTTGAAGAAGAATGAACACCCTCATCTAATGGTGCTTAAAATAGGTTTTCACCACTAGACTGGTTTTTATCTTTACTTTTTCCCTAGTCAAAAAGTGTGTCAAAGAGGTTTTCACTTTGGGACCTTAATGTTTTATTTTTTATTTTTCCTAAGGGTGTTCACCCACTCTCCAAAATAGGCTTTTTGATCTAATGTGATTGAGAACCCTAATTTATGATCTCCCAATGAAATATTGTCGATAAGGCCTAAAAAGTCATAGAATGCCTCATCATTCTAAAACTCATCAATTATTAAATGAGATTCTTATTGGTCCCAATATATTAGTTAGGGATAGTATAATGGTAATGGGTTATTATGAATGATTGGGCTAAGGGTACATATGGCATTGTTATCAAATAGGTTAGTCTTGACTAGGTCATCAAAGATAAGGCTATGATTGGATTCTACTTTTGCTGCCAAATTCTTCATCGCTAATTAATGGTGATATAACATGAGTAATATATATGGAGCCATCCTCAGGTGGTTTAAATCCAAGTTCATACGGTCTTTTATATTTGTTCATGGAAATTGACTCAAGTGTTCCTTGTTGATTAGGTCTAAGACATCCTCTTTCATAGTATTGATTCTTCATGATCCTATTGGGAATAGGATGATTTTCATTTTTATAATAATTAGCATGGTTGTCATTATACAACCGTGATTCATCCCATTAAAGAGGGTTTAATTCTAGGCCAAATGTTGGTACAAACATGATAGGTCCTTTATCTTTGCTCTTTTATTTCCATTTTGGATGAAATGGATTAGTTTTAGGTATTTCAAAGGACTTCAAATTTTGTGGAAGGTTTACAATATGAAAAGTATCATGCATTAAATATTCTTGTGGGCCATTAGCTGAAATGATGTAATGATGGAAGCTTTAAGAGGCATCATTTGGGAAAGGGAATCCAGGGTATTAGGATTTATGCAATTATCCCCTAGAGAATTAATAAGTATGGCCTTTCCTTTATCCTACTTGGAACTTAGATTAATGTTGTATTAGTAATTTTAGATTTGAAACTTAGCCTTGAGATGTTTTTAGTCTTCATATGGGTGAAAATCTCATAGAATATTCACTTCTATCCCTAAGTAGGATAACTTGACACATTGGTGTAGTGTTGATGGGACTGCACAAATATCATGTAACCAAGGCCTACTTAGAAGCATATTATATGAAAACTCAAGATCAAAAACATAGAAAAGTGTATCATTATTCAAAGGTCCAATGATAAATGGTAAGCTAATAGTGCCTTGTGATTCTCTCTCCTAATTATTTTAGGCTTTTATAGTTATCATTTCTAGTTGGAGATCTACCATTGTGTACCCAAGAATCTTGATGAGCTTTAGAAAACTATATTGAGGCATGATCCATTGTCTATAATGACATGTATCACTTCATTATACTTTATATAAACTTATATGTATAATGGATTATTATGGATTAGGCTAAGGGAAGACATATCACTTTGGTTGAATGTGACTTGTTGGGTGGGAACTAGGTGTCCAACCAAAGCTTGAAATTTATCAGGGGATATGTAATTGGAAATAGTGGATTAGATTAAGAACTCATTCAAAATTTTCTTATGGATTGTCAACATTCACAATAAATCTAAAATGGAGATATGGGCTGGTATCTTTTACAATTATTCCACAATATTAAACTTCTTTTTTGGATCAGTGGTAAATAGATTATTATGAGGTTAAACAGATAGTTGGATAATGGGAAAAGTGATAAATGGTTGTGGGCTTGGGATGGTAATCCTTGACCTCTGAGTTGTGATTACATAATTTGGATTAAATATAGGACCATAATTTCTAACAAATAGTGGTCATGATTATCGATGCACTTATATGTGGTCATGAGGTAAGGATGAGTTATCGGTATAAGGTCTAAAAGTGGAAATCCCAATTTTCTAGTTCACTTGCATGTGATCATATGTCAAAGAAGGATTATCCATGTAATTTAGCTGAGTGGCATTGTTTAGCAATGGTTTACATTGATTGGTGCTCGATCTAGGATTAATGGAGATGGTATTAATGCTACCCCTTACAATATAACCTACAACCCTGTTATAGTCATGTGCAACTGCATGGTAGGTTTGTTGTTTGTTACCATTATAACCTTAATTTTGTCTATTTTTTTGACATTATTGGTTATGTTATTTATTCTATTGGTTTAGACTTTGATTTTGACACTATTGATTTTGTTGTTGCACTAGTTGTTGTTGTTGTCATTATTGTTATTGATTATGCTATGAAAAAGGGTTTTAATAGATTCCAAGAATTTTATTTGAGGTGGAAGAACCTCCATCCAATGCGATCTCCCCATTCTCTATCATATTTATAATTAAATGCTTGATCTACACACATCTTCATAAATTATGCCCATTGACCTGATGATACTCACATAATTCATTTTCATGGTATGAATCAGGATAAGGGATGCCTTGAGGATAATACATTACTATAGTCCAATTAATCAAATTAGTGGTGGAAATTTTACAAAGCATAGACTTAATAAGCTCTCTAAGGTCACTAAAAAAACTATGCATAGGCACAATTCTCCTTTGAGTAGTGTTTTTTAATTACAAAGGTTGTGGCATTTGTTGCATGGGTCTTGGTTGTTGTGCTTGTAGTGTTGGTTAAAGATGTTATCAGGTAGGATTAAGCTAAAAAGGTGGTTCCAATTGAGTAGATGATGTTTGCACTATTTAGACATGATGTGACTCGGTTACTCTATTTCCCACAACATTCCTATTACAGTTGAATTACTTGGTCTATCTTAGTTATTGGCCTTTACTAGCTGTGATGATTGCACTTGGATTGGATTTTGGTTTTGGCCACTTTCTTGATTGGTGCCTTGGTTTTGATTAGTTTAATTAATATTGATGACTCCTTTATTAATGAGTGCTCGCTTAATCATCAAACCTTTGTATATGATTTATTTAAAGGTATATGCACACTACAGTTTTAGATGATAGGCTATCTCACTATACAAGTTTTTACTAAATACAATGACTAGTTGTTTATCTGGTAAACTATGAGCGAATTAGCTTGCAAGTACTTTCCATCACTATAGATAACTTACAAAACACTCATTGACTTTTTATTTATCTTACATTAAATTAACTAATGAAATCTCATGCTCGAGATTATAGGAAAAGTGTTGTAAAAAATTATTTACAAGATCATCAAAATTAGTTACTAAATTCTTAGGTAACATCAAGAACCACTCTAATGCTTGTCTAACTAAGCTCCTTAGAAACAACAATAAAAGGTATATATCACTATATGCCACTAGTTGACATGTAACAAAGAACTTGGTTAAATGGGATTTGGGGTTACCCTTTCCCTTGTATTTATCAAATTTTGGTGGCTCATATCCTGGAGAAAATGGAATTTGTAAGTCATCCATACTGAAAGGACAGGAAAACACATCATCCAACTTAAAAAATTTTAATCTATTTCCCCTCTTGGATGGCCACAATTGCATCTTTCATTTATTTTAACTCTTGATGTAAGAAAGTTGTGGGAATATTTACCTAAGTAGATGGTTGATTGGTCACAAGTGAATCACTTTGACCAAGGTATGATAGAGGTATTTGTTGGTATATGTTGTATTGTTTATGAAATGAACTAGGAATATGGATATGCAGATTAGGATGTGTTTATTGAAATTGCAGGTTTGGTTATGTGATATTATAGTTTGGGTTGGCAATGAAAGTTTGAGTTAGAGGATTTTGAGTTTGGTATGGAGGGACATAACTATACTATACTTGTTGTGGTTTAATAGGGATATGTTACTAAATCCTTGAACCTTGTTATTGAGTGGGAAATTGTGAACCAAAACCCTATCTTTGAATTTGTGGTATGTTCTACAAAAAAGGTAATTATTGCCTAGTAGGTATTTGAGAGACATTAGAACCCCTTTGTTTTATGAATATTGGTTGATAAATGCATTTATGGTGGATATTTGACACCTTTCACTAATCAACATGAATAAATTATTGATTAAACATTATTTGGTTTTGAATTGACATGTTGGTATGTGAAGAAGAATGTATGTTTGCTATTACCTGATGAGGTGGAAATATGTTCAGCCTCTACTATGTTAGTATATTAATTTGTGCCTAATGCTATGGAATGTTACTCATCACCTATTAAGGAGGAATAAGATTCATCACATTATGTTGTTAAGGCACACCATTAGTTTTTGGTTGACTACCTAATCTTATTGGTTGTGTACTTGACAAAGTAGTTGGTTGAGGTTAGGGTGTACAAGTTCCCATTCCTAGTTTTGTAGATCCACTCATGGTATTAACTAAAGCAATATGTTGTTGACTAGTTGTTTGTGTATTAGTACCACTTTGATTTGTATTATATGTTGCTTGAACATTATGCACTGTGTTTTGCTCATTATTTTGTATAGAAGTAGAAGACACTTCTTTGATAATTATCATATGTAATAAGCTATCTACTGAAGTGTTTTGTGCAAATGGGTTTAAAATATTATTGTCTTGACTAATTAACTCTATCAAAACTCATATTGAAGTAACTAAGTAATAATAGGTTTACTCACCATGGTCATTTGATTAAAATTGCATGTTAGATTCAAGTAGGTTTGATATGCTATTTGTATTTGGTTAAAGTGATCTTCTATGAGGTTCTTTCCTTTTTTAGGCATATTAAGGTCCTAATACATCATTTGGACTAGAGTTAAAGTATTTCTAGAAGAGGCATGTTGACTATATAGTAGGTTGTGAGGCATCTTACTAGGCTTGGTAAAATTTCACGAGGGATGTTCACTAGAAATTTAACCCTTAATTATATGGATCTAACTAAAATATCATCTTTGTTCTCCAATGAATGATGCTCAAACCAAAATGGATCATATATGGAAGGAATATTAATAGAGTATAATTTTAGAGGAAAGCGTTCTTCAATTATGGGTATTGTAGCTAGATATTGTGTGGTTTTTTCTTGGTCCTATTCTAAATATGGTGGCATATTAACAAAATACTTAGCTAATGGATCTTATATTTTTGCCTCTATTTTAGTATTATAAGAGGGATAAGGATATATCTCCTAAGCAATATTGTCTATGTATGGGTCTTGCACCATTTCTTATTTTGTAACCACACTACTAATCCTTGGATTGTACATAAGTCCACTACGAGTGTAGGAATACATGTTGGGATCCATAGTGAATTTTTTGTGATAGAAAGGGAAGAGAGTTATACAAAATCTAAAAAGATAATGTCTAAAAGATGATTTTTAAACTTGGTCTAGATTCATCAAAAGTATGGAAAGGTTTATGAATGATTTGTGATAAAATAAGATAACATTAATTATCCAATGTTACATGTCTTATACAAAAAATATTAAGTAAATGGACCAAATATTAAAATGCCAAACTCTAAGGTTGAAGTGTTTCAAATTAGTCTAATCTAGGAAATAAACCATCGCTAGGTCTTTTGGCAAAATGTGGCAAAAAAATATAGGCTCAAACAAGTCATTTTCTATGACTCTTGTCTAAATGGCATCAAAAGCTAGACTTTGAAATAGATGAGATTTTAATTTAATGGATTTGAAACACTTCTAACAAAAATTAGGCATTTGACTCTTGGATATGAACTCGATCAAATAGTTATAAGGTATAAAACAAAAGCCACTTTAGAGATAGTTTTTTTTCTCACAAATAATGGTATTAAACTGGGTTCTTTTGACAAATAGGCTAGATAAATGTGAATAGCAGAAATGTGTTAGACAAATATTAACAAAAGTATACTTGGATTGGCTTGAAAAATGTGTATAAACTTGAACTCTATGCAAAAAGTTCTATGAAACAATATTTGAAATGTTTTAGGCAGCGTAACAATGCTATACTACTCAAAAGATGTGACAAAATTTTTGTTTTAGAAACTCTCTAAGGAAAAGATGGTTTCTCACAAATTCAACAGTGTAACACTACCTTTCTTAACTCAAATGACATATATACCTTTAGAATTTTGACAATATTTATAAAGTAAAAATTATGTATTCAAATGATCTTAATGGAAATAGGATGGTAACATAAAGATGTTTGGTGAATAGACTCAAAGTGAAAGTGTTTATCACAAAATGACTTAAGTCTACCAAGTGGTGATAATGATTATGAGTCTTAAATGACCTTCAACCCAAATTGGAAATTGAACCTAAGTTCCCTCAAGTTAAGTGTAAATGGAAACCCACTTAACACATCAACCCTATGAAATTATGAAGGTGAAATTTTAAATTTAGATTATAAATTAATGACTTTAAACAATGTTTGGTAAAAGTCTATACTTAGTTAGGTAGCATAACTGCACCAAAGTTGATGATATGACTCCAAGTTTTGATAAACTTTAAACAAGGAAAATTGATGATTCACATGGGTAGCATATCACCTCTTTATTCAATGTAAAATGAGGAATATGTGTTTTGGTTTGTATCATTTATTGACACTAATTTTTTACTCCAAACAAAACTTTAATCTAGAATAAAACTAACTAATTAATTGCTCTTAGGTCCTAAACTGACAAGGTTGTTTGGTATTGTTGGAATCCCTAAATATACATCATTTGATAGGATTTTTTAGTATTAATCCAAAAATTAATATGTGAATTATATATTAGGGTTTTTACACCCTCCCTTCTCTCAAATGATAGTACTATAATATGGACCCTGAGGCACACCTTGCACCAACAACCTTGCAACAATGTCTAAATGGATTAATTGACCAATGACTTTTACATCATATTGAAAAATAAATACACTTAAATTAGGTATCTACATCACTTTAATTATTACAAAAATGTCTTACCCTTTTTGTAACCACTACATCCATCACTTACTCAGTGTAGTGTGATGTCCAAAGTGTAGATACATCCTGTGTGCAAATCCAACACTAAAAGGTGGTTTAACCAATCAAACCTTTGATCTTAGTGGGAATGGTTGAATTTAGTGTTAGGAGATGAAACCCCAAGTCAAAAAATACCTATATAACTTTTAGGAGGTAATTAAGTCCCCCTCGTAAGCCAAAATGTAATAAAATAAATGACTAATAGAAAGACTTTAGGGTCATTTAAAGATCACCCAAACTATTTTTAGTTTTTTGGGAGTGCTTTAGATGACATTCTTTATATGAATTGGACTAGACATGTTTGAAATAATGATGGTGATTTTTATTCCAAAATTTCCCTAAATGGGATGGATGGAATAACATACACACATGAACCTTATTTTTACCAATCAATTAATTAATCATCTATTGAATACAAACTTGAAAAATGAGTCCAATTCTAAGTACTAAAACAAAAATTTGGTGATGTTCTTTCGACCCCTTGGTCTTAAGTTGTAAAAAAATGTAAATATTAAAACCAAAAAAATACTAAATGAAATAATAAGTACCTATGTCCATTTTAAACCCAAAGTTTGAAGTGTTCAAGATTTAGCATGCTAAAGATTCATTTTAGGCACCAAATTTGAAGTGTGCATGATTTATACCAAGTTATATTTAAAACTCCAAATTGAAGTGTATTATTAGTTAAAACACCCAAATTAACTTGAGCTCTTGATTTGGTTTAATTAGCCTTAGACATGATCAGTCAACTTTAATGCAAAACCTTGGAAATTTGTGCAAAAATTAATCAAATTGGTCAAAATGTCATATTATTGGTTTGAAATTTGATTGGATTAGAATTATAAGTTGATGTTATATGCATTAGAATCATTATCCCATTTATGATGTTGGCAATGCAAAATAAAAATGGCACATGTCATGTACAAGAAATTTCATAGAAAAGAGCAATCTAGAGCACCTAGGTGCAAAAATGTCATTTTCAATCAAAATGATATGATTAAAGTTAGGTACTTCATAGATTTTATTACTTAGTGACAATCTAGCCAAAATTGGAACTTGAATATATCAATTTCAACTAATTTAATGTGTTTTAGTGTTTTTAGGCCAAATTGTACATTTTGGTGGTAATTGGTCAAAAGCCTAATTGATGGTCATTGGTGGCCAGATTTAGGTGTCTATAACCACTAGTGAGGGACTCATAGGTGGAGAGGGATCCATGGGTGAGGGATTCATAGATGGAGGAATAATATGTGGAGAAGGGACCATAGGTGAAGATGGAACCATATGAGATGGAACCACTAGGGAAGAAATGGTAGCCTTCTTTTGAGAGTGATCGTGGGAGGAAAGGTAGAAGGTGTAAAAATGGTTAGGAGGTGATCTTTAAAATGATTCTAAAGGATAAAACAATGATCAGTGTGATGTATGTCACATTTTTGTTAGAGACAATATACCTCTCTATAGTTAGGAAGATACTCAGGTAATAATTTTGGGGGAATTATATCCTTATTTGAGGGTTATAGAGTGGTGGGACACAAGGTTTCAATTTATTATTACAACTTTTGAAAATTTATGGATGAGTGGTTTTCTATTCCATGGAAGAAAAAAATATGCTTATGAGTAGACTCAGTAGGTGTACTCATAGGAGGAGTGGAAATGAAAGCCAAGGAAGATTGGTATAGTGAATAGTCTCTATCTAGTGATTAGTAACTTTATGAATATCAAAATAAGGTTGATTAGCCCATTTCATGGGTGAAGGATCCAACTATAGTAAAGGGAGCAAACCATAACCAATTTAAGGTGAGGCTAGTGGAGAGAGTGGACAAGGCTCAATTAAAGGATAATTAGGATCAGAAATAGGAAGAGACTTAGCTCAATTAGGAATAGGATTTGAACTAGGCTCTATTGAGGGAGGAGAAGGGTCCATAGAAGGCTAAAGGATAGTTGCAAGCATTTGAAAGATAAATCGACTAGAGGGGTCATGGTATATAGGAAAGTGATAGGGACCATTCATATCATGATCCATAAGCATACTCCTGTGAGGTTCTTCAAAAAATGGAGGTGTATGAATAATCTCTACCCTACAGTCAAGAAGAAAAATGTTAAACTTAGGACTAATATAGTATAGAATACTAAAAGACTAAATCAAAGAAAAATGATAAGAAATAATATCAACATCTTGGGCCTAAACTAGACCTCCTAAAAATGGATCATCTAAGGTATATACATCATCATAATCAAGTGTATTAAGATTGATGGCATAGGTAGGCATAACCTTGTCATATGATGTCATGTGATGAATGTAATTTTGAATCTTAGTTAAGACAATGGGGATGTCATCATAAGGTGGTTCATGGGAATGAGGTTGTAAATAAGTAGTAAGATGAGAGATAAGATGAGGTGATATTTATAAAGTTTCAATCTTGAGATTGATCTCATCGATCTCATTATCATCAAAATCTAGGAGGTTAGGGCATATATTCCTTATTAGTTCAAGGTGACCATTGTAACCTTCAGTGTAATTGATAGGAAAGTTAAACCATTAAGATTCATAAAATGGATTTCTTAGCAAAGGTTCAAGGGTAGGAATCTTGAAAAAAACATAGTCTTGAAATTATTCAAAATTCTAAGGATTAGTGTCACCTTGAATCCTATAAATGGCTCTATTATAAGGAAATTTGACACATTGACAAGTGGAAGAGGCAACTAATCTCATATGATGAGTCCATGGCCTACCAAGAAAAATGTTATAATATAGCTTAAATTTGAAGATCATCACCTTCATGTGAATGGTTATAGATATAATAGTAATGGGGAGACACAAACAACCTAAAGGAGGCATTTACTTTTGATCATAACCTTGAGATGTGTTATGTGTGGACTTAGGATTACACTCAAAATATCCTAAGGGTTTTGATAAAATAAAGAGAGGAAACATAAGTGCCATAACCTTCATTAATTAAAGTATGCTTGACTTTGAGATCACTAATTTGGATACTGATAAAGAGAGGAGGATCATCCACACAAAGCAGAATCTCATTAGGGATCATAGAAATAATGGGAAATTTGAGGGAAAGAGAAGTGTCTATCATATCATTAACATGTATAGACATATCTTCACACTATTTTAAAATGTTATCTTCTAATCCAAACAAGGTGGCTTTGCATCCTACTAGGGGAGTATAAGGGATGTTCATTTTAAACAATAGTTGCATAAGATGGTTATGATGATATGGAAATGTCTACATAAGTCCAATAAATGGGATTTGAGATGGGAGTTTAGTACATGTGAATTTATGATGATAAGATGTATAAGGTTTAATTGGAGGACAAGTTTATTGATTATCATGAGAGGATGGGGTAGTTGATGCAGGTGTGGTTTGAGAAGAATTGTTGATAGAGAAGAAGTATTGATAGAAGTTTTAGTATCATTGGTGATAACTAAATAGGTTATAGGGATGGTAGAAATGGTATGGGAAGTGTTATTTAAGGGAGGTGTTGTAATTAGTTCATCAAAATATATAAGGTCTTCTTTCCCCAAAAAATATAAGTGAGTTGGATAATAATCTTGGAAAACATGAAATGTGTAAAACAATTGAGGTGTGTGGATGGGTTAAGGATCAATGAAAGTAGCCTTGCTTCACATATTAGTCATATTGACCACATTTTATTTAGGATTTGGGTCAAGAGGACTATCAACATTATTGGTAGAATTGGTAGGCTTGTCTTTGTTGTCTTGGTGATTTAGAACAGGATCTTTATAGATTTCTAAATGAACATTAGATTGGTTTAAAGCTTGAGATTTATTTTGTGTTTCATGGGTTTTGAAAGCAATGTCATCAGCTTGTTGGCATTTATGAATGATACAATCATGGTCAAAATTGAGACTAAGAAGGAAATATATAGTCAAATTATGAAGTTACCTATAGGTCTCATGAGAGTGACCCCATCTAGTGTGAAACCAACAAAATTTATTAGGATCATAGTAATATTTCATGGGATGAGTGGGATCAAGTTCTTATGGGAGAGGCCTTGGTAGACATTTTTTATAATTTTTATACGGATAAATGTTTATGAATATTGATGTTGTTGGATAAATATAAATGAGGATTGGTGATGTGGTTAGGAGGGGAAGCTTATTCTTAAGTTTTTTTGAAAATAATAGCTTGAATAGTATGAATGGTATCATAGGACTCAGTGACACCATCATTGGTAGCATGATGATTCTTTTTCATGAGTAACATGTGAATACCCATAGAAGGTTGGGATAGATAAAATTGATTCATATTGAAATCTTGATACTTGGCTCAGTTAATGACATCTTCCAAAGTATGTGGAGAGAGAGTTCATACCCAAATTTCAACTTGGGAAAAAGAGCTTTGGTAAATAGATGAAAGAGGTTATCATCTATCATATTATGTTCACATTGTTTAGATAATGTCTTCCATCATTTAATGAAAATTTAGGTGATTTCAGTCTCAAGATGCTTATAATTGATGAAATGGGCCAAATTATTCACAGGGAGGTCACTAGTTTGGAAATATTGGACTAGAGAATTAACTAAATCTCCCAAACTAGTAATAGAATTAAATTTGAGTTGGTTGAACCAATATAAAGCATGACCCATGCATTTTTTTTATAATAGCTTGGTAGCATCAAAGTTATTTAATTTCACCCAATCTTTGTATATATTTCCAAATGTTTTTAAATGAAGATTAGGATCAGTTGACCCATTATAAAAAATGGTACAAGTGATACATCTTATATCAATATTATCAATTTGAGATGTAAGAGGCTCATTTTGAAGGTGATTTATTATTTTATTAACAAGAGGAAGTTGAGGTATAATATTACCATGGGAATATTGAAGAGGAGGTGGTAGAACATTTGTATTATACATGCCCCATGACATCTGTTGAGGGTGGATTTAAAGATGGATAAGATGATTTTGCATTTGCATCATTTTATTTGCATTGTTAGCTTGGAAAGCATTTATTTTATTAAGAATATATAATATGAGCTGATGGGTTTGAGTTTGATTATTAGGATAATTTGTGTGAATTATTAGAATTGATAGTAGTGGTTTGGGTACCACTATAGGTGTTAGTATGAGATTGAGAATAATTGTTAGTAAGGCAATAGTGGCATAATTTTCTTATGTGGCAAAAGATGGACTAATAGAGGGATGAGAAGAAATATTGTTAGAGGCATGATTACCATGGTTATCAAATGATGAAATAGTGGAATAATTGAGAATAATGGGTCTTGGAAGAGGCCCACTAGATGTAGAACCTTCGATGTTAGTTGATATACTAGGCATGGAGGTAGAGGAAATCAAAGAGGAAGAAGTCATTATATGAGAAGGGGTCAAAATAGAGGGAAGAGGCTAAGAAGTAAAGAAGATAATATCCCAAAATCCATGTGAGAATGTTGGAGAAGTTGAATGGGGATCTTTGACTTGACCACTTATCATGAGATGGTAAATAGTAGAAAGGTCCTTTCCTCAATGTTGAGGAAACTCATTGATGAGGAAGAGCATTTATGGTGTATACTCTAATTTATTTTGATCTCTAATTGAGAAGATATGATTTAAAAGTGAATAGGAATGAGGATAGGTCCCATAGTTTGTAGTGTGAGTGGCTATATGCACATTACGTTCATCTAGGATAGGATCCATAAATTACTTATGGGAGAACCTATTAGGGTTGGTAAGACTCATCATATATATTGAATTAAACTTAGTGTTGTCTTTAAATAATAATTTCATGATGGAGAGAGATTATGAAGGATAAATTTGATGCAAAACAAGGAGATACAAGAGTATAGAGTCAACTAGGTTGACCTAGTACTGATAACAAGGTATGAAACTAAGCCAACAAGGATACAAAGTAAACCAATTTGACTTAGTAATTTAACCTAAGATAAATGGTTGTTAAATAAGGATACAAAGTTGACCAAGTCAACTTAGTACTATAACTTGAGAGGCATAAAGGAGTCTTGGGTTGACCAGGTTGATGCACAACTGTAATCAGGGAAAAGATAGTGTATAATAGATTATGTCAAATAGAATGATAGTGTATTAAAAATAGGGAAACAAATTTCAATGTATTTTAAAGAAATAAATGTTATTAAACACACAAACAATTGGATCAATGAGAATTATCCAATTGGCACATAACATAAAACCTTACATCAAGGATAGCCAATGTAAGTTTTCAAAATACAACATACAATGAGTAGAGAGAAAGTAGTCAATTGAAAATCAAATGCTAACTACGTGGTCATATTGAATGTTGTTAGATTATTATAAAGTGTTATTTTAAGTGTGATAGGGAAGTTGGCTAAAAGTAGGTAACTATAAAGCAATCTATAGATGGTTTTAGGATGTTTAGGCTAAAAGGAATTTGTGTTTGTGATGGAACTAGCTTGGTATAGGGGCTTACCCCCTCATTTCACAATCCTAAAATGATAAGGTTACTAGATGATTTACCAATATATATCATTAACCACATGTTTATACTTGGATAGAAAATAGAGTTAACTTCCCCCTTGGTGATGAAATCCAAGTAGGTAGGCCCTGGGTAGACAAATGTTAAATGTATTTTGAATATTGTGTGATTTGGTAGTATGTGAAAGAAAGAGAAAAATAGTGAAACTAAATGGTAAATTGAAAAACCACCTAATTAAACTATATGAATTATTCTAAGCATGCAAATAATTGAAAGTGAAACTGTGAATTAATTACTAGCATAGAGTTGTTCATTCCCAATTTAAGCATGTTACAGAGCTAGTTTAGATGATAGTGTATGCAAACATTATAGAACAAAGTTGATAGCATCACTATTTTAATGTATAAGTAGGATTCCTTAATAACTAAGTCAACAAGGTTGACCTAGTCTTTCAGATAGAAGATAAACTATAGAACTAGGTCAACCAAGTTGGCCTAGTTTGTTAGAGGATTATAGTTTTAAAGATTGCAAACTTTGAAAAAAATAAATGTACGGAAAATTTGAATTCAAAGAGAGAAAAATAAAGGAACCTTGGTGGTTTGGAAGATTTTGAGGATTGTGAAATTTGTATTGAAGTTTCTTGAATGTTGCTTTCAAGTTCTACTAATTATATTGACTGGGTTAAAATCATTCTATAATTCCCTATTTTTTTAAATCCTATTAAGATAACTGAGTTGATTTGGTCAACCTGGTTTATTATCTAGAATCTAATTGTGATACTAAGTTGACTTGCACAAACTAATTTATTATTCTAGAGTTGAATAGAAAACTAAGTTGACTTGTTGAACATAGTCTATTATCTAAAAGTGAATAGGAGTATTGTGTCAACCTATTTGATCTAGTAACCTATATCTAATGAAGACCTACTCAAAAAGAATAGAGTCATTTTGATATGATTATGTGTTAAACCTGAGTATATAAGTTAGAAACTATATTATCTTGATCGACCTAAAATTACAAATATAGAAAAATAATAAACTGATAAAAATTAAAAGCATGAAATAAAACCTGGAAGGTTTAGATTCACATCATGTTCACTAGAATGTATGCAATCAAAAATTCATTAGATCTAGAAATCAATATTAGCTCAAATAAGATAGATCTTACTTACACTTTTGATTAGGGATACATTAGATAATCAAGAACATGACCAATATATATCTACTAAACCAAATTAGGGGATATCTTATCATAATAATATCACTAAGGAGGGTTATAAATCATCTAATCAATCAAAACTATGTAATAACCTTAACTAAGTCCTATGTTTTCATATTCACTAAATTAATAACAAGTAAAATAAAAATCTAATATAGTGCTCACCAAAGCTTATGGAACAAAGTGTGGAGGGGGGTAATAAACACTAAAATTAAACATACATAGAATACATATACTCACATCAATGTATATAAAATATTAATGCATGGAAGAGAAGTACAAATGCATTTCTATCTACTCTTACAAAGGAGGAACAAAGTAAGGAATATTTACCTTTGAATATGAACCCATCGAGCCTCAATCTCTCCTTTAGCCAAGGTCCTTTGCAAGAGGTTGTGGTATGTAATTATGACAAGGATAAATCATCTCTAGGATACATAACCTATCAATGTATCTAAGAGACTTCTCCATAAGACAAGATCTGTATCTCCAAAAAAATTATGAAACCCTAAGATTGCTCCTTAAATGGAATGGTGGATAAGCATATGAATAATATATCTTACTTCTTCTTATCTTCTATAAATAATGGCAAAATGTTTGTGTTTATATAGGCACATTTAACCCTAAACCCTTCCAAAAATTTTGGCTAATAGGGTTGACCTATTATCATTATTGACAAAAACACACTATGTCATGGACTAGGTTGGCCAAGAGCTGACTTAGAACGTAAATAAGTTTTGTCAATAAGAACACAAGGTCGACATAGATGGCATAGTCATGTAAACTATCAAAAGGCATTTTAGGTTAGGAAAAGCTATACTAAAGTGGTAAAATACTAGATGAGTGTGAAAAAGAGAAGGCCAAGTTTAGGGGAATGGTTTTTAGGAGACATGTGTGTAAATAATAAGTGGCAAAAAGGACAACAATATTGTGAAGCGCCAATGATCTATCCACCCATTTCTCAATGTACCCATTAGGGTGTGCACTCAGAGACATTGAGACTCATTGTGTTCCTACAAGATAGAGAGTGTCAGTAATTGATAAAAGTTTGAAAATATTATGTGTATATAGATAATAATCCCTGAGTTCTTTTTCTCTTTCCCCTAGGAGTATGATGGAGGAACATCACTTATAGGCTATTTTTCTTTTCAAATTTTGGTTTTATTACTCAATTTTAGATTTATGATGGTTTAAGAGGTCCTGAAATGATTATAGAATCCTTAGTTTTTAATTATAGGTGTTATTTTTAGTGCTAGATTCTTAAAAATTCAAATTTGCACTTTCCCACCAAACCTCATTTTTTAAAAATTTGAATTGTTTTGCTTAGATTTGGTAATATATGTGTGTTAAAAGAATTTTCAAGGTATAACATTTTTTTAATTGATTCTTAAATATATTTTGAATCCATATTTAAACTCATAGTTGTATGGAATGTCCACTTTGTATGTGTTTTTATATCTAAACTATCTTATTAGTGACCATTCAAAGGTCTAAAGGGTGCTTATAGTAGTTATAGGATGTAAAAAAGGATTGGTTTTCATGTATAGTTATTTTTGAGATTCTTATAAGGAAATAATTTCAATAAAAGAACAACTAGAGTCCCTGGGTTAAAGAAAAACATCATTACAAATCCTATTTACTATGTATGTGTATTGGCAATTAATTGTGTGTACTTAATCAATGAAAGAGGACACAATAAAGACAACTTTATTAGCATCCTTATGACTTTGTAATATTTTTAATTTTTTCCTAAAGGCTATTTGTGCATTTTATTTTGATATTTCCATGCTTCTTTATATAAAAAATAAATAATCCTGTAGAAGTCAAGTACATGTGCACAATCAATCATAAATATTTATATAAAATTGTAGTATAGGTGTTAGAGGGGATAGACTATGACTGATGAAGGTGTGTATGGGTTATACAGAGGTACATAATCTTTCATAGTGCATTGAAAGTCCTTATATAACTCAAAATCCTTAAATAATCCCTCTTAAGTCTATACAGAATAGAGAAACCTTGGGTTAGGGTTTTGAAACTATAAATCAATTTATAAGAGTTGTAACCAGCCAAATACAACAAAAAAATTTGATTAGTTAGTGTTCAAGGTGTTTTAAAATAGTTGAGTGTTTTTAGGCATGTACATATAGTTAGTGTATGTATATATGGAATTGTGTGCAATTAGGCCTTGGAGAGACCTAATTTAAAGAGGGAAAGGACTATAAAATTGATCTAAGAGTTTTTTCAAATAAATAAAACTTATGGAGATACAAAACTCAATATAGGTACTATAAAATGGCCTTATTTTATGGTAACAAATCCTTGATCATGAGTATAATTATAAAAACCCAAGAAATTGGCTACAAAGAAGCCTTTAGGGTTGAGACAAGTATGTGCAACTTGTAGGATTGAGACTTTTTGGAAATTTGATCTACATCAATGATGATGATGGATTTTAGACATGTTAGTTATTAGATAGAAGAGGTTACTTATATGTCAAACATGAAGATAAAAAGATTAGGAGAAATGATTATATGTCAAATGTTAAATGTTATAACATGTGGTTGGGTTAGATGATTTGACCTAAATGATCAAACTGATGACGGGATAAAGATGATTATATGATTAAACACATGAGAGAGGATAGATTAGATTATTAGTTTGTCTATTATCAATCCATCATTACTGTAATAAGGCTCATCATAATCTAAGCAATATAATGTAAATATATAACTAGGTAGTATGCCCCATGATATAAGTATGACCAAGAGGATGTTGTGCCAAAGTGCATGATTGTAAAAGGGGTAAATGATGAACTCTACATAGGGAACCTAAAATCATTATTATATATTTTTTTTCTTCATCATAGTTTAGTCATTTATTCCACCCTTGATGAAAGATACATGATGTAAGACTTATTAAAATAATAATAAAAGAAGATAAACATATACAAGGAAACAAACATATGCAACATATATATACATGATAAAAGACATGCAAACAAGTCAAATAAAAAATAGAACACAAGTAACACACATTAGTATCTACATGTAGTGTCATTGTGTCTTATCTAATTATCCTAATGAGAGTCGATGGGATGATGGATTAGGTGATGAGTTCAACTAAGTTTTTAATGATGATTTGAATTTGGATTAACATTATAGATTTGGATAAGGGTATGGAGTTGGAGTATACTAGTCAATTAAATAAGATAAGGTTGTTAAAGACATAAAACAAGATTATTTGGATGTTGAGATAAGGCAAGATGAAAAAATGATAAGACTATTAAGACATAATATAAGGTAAGATGATAATGAGATGGATAAGCTAGGACATATGATAAAATGAATAGGATACTAAAGGCATTTGACAAGACAACTTAGAATTTTTTTGGATTTTGTGGAGTTTATAATTTTTAGGGTTTTCAAAATATTTTCATTTTTTGGTCTTTTAGGATATGTATTTACACTATACAAATTGGTTAATTATGAAAATGAGCACCAAGCCTAACTACTAAGATAAGTATGTATGGAAAAACAAATGGACATTCTCAAAAAAGTTGATGTATGAGGAAGAATGGACTAGGGATCTCCAAAAACCACAATGTGAGGGAACCAAATGTCTAGTTACCTAAGTGTCAAGAAGAGAATATGCCAAGTTGATTCCATAAAATTTCCCAATACATCTTCTACTTACTCACAATGGTCAATACTAGAAGAATAGATGGACATAATTGGATATATGATATAATTATAGATGATGGGTAGGAGTAATGGATTAGGGTATAAGATAGACAAGGATGATATGGATGAAATTGTCAAGGGTTGTATTTTACCCCAAGTATTGCATTATAATGTGGATAATAGACTATTTTACCATGACACTACAAAATAGTTTTCATCATGGCACTTACCTAAGGTACCAAAAGACTAGTTTTCACCATTAGATGGATGATTTTTTTAAATTTTTAACTTTTATCATCTCAATTTATTAGAGATGAGTGAGATGTAGGATGAAAAAAATTTAATTATTTTTAAGAAAACACCTATTCAACTCATGTGTGGTGTTATGATCATGTTATTGATGTTAGATTCATTAATGTCTTTGTGTATTTCACTGATTATTGATATATCATCCTCTAAACATTTCAACCAAGTGTCTTATTAACCCTTATAGGAGATTATGTTTTCCAATAAAGTGATGTGAGACAGGGATGGAATTGGATGGTTTTGATAGTGAGGTAGCTATTGTGGATGAGTGATATGATGATAAATGGTGTGACTAGATAGAGATCAAAAATTGGGTTAAACAATTGCCTACATTTTTGGATATGGTGGAGGGGACATTTTTGACTGGTGTCATATGTCAAGCAAGTTTAAGGAATACAAAATTGTTTGACTTCTTTTCTTTTTGGTCTAAATATTATAAGAATGATCAACTAGATTACTTTTAACTTATTTGACTATGTGGTAATTGGTGCCATTTATTAGTTTGATGACTTGATTGGATTTTTATTGCCCCTTGGTGCTTGTAACTAGCCTCCACTAGGGGTATTTGAATTTAGACTTGGAATATGACTATTTGGACTTGGATGATTCCATGGTACCAAAGATATTTCTAATAGGGGATGACATTGTTTGACTTGGTTGATTATGAAGTTCTTATTGACTTTGATTGATTACATTTGGATCACAACTGACTTGATTATTTGGGTTGATTAATTTATTATTTTATTATATCCTTATATATTATTCACTCAAAATTATATGTTAAAGGGAATCCTATGATGTGTGTTACTATTTATCCCATTTGGGGAGTGGGATGGAGGGATTATTAATAGGAGGTAGATGATAAGGGATGTGTGTTAAAATGGGTGGATTAAAGGGATGATGGGTAACATATATATCAAAAAAGTTACTAGGAGACCCAAAATAAATGTCAGAGGAAGTGTCCTCAAGAATATTGAAAGGATCACTGAGATTCTTTGTATAATTAGCATCTAAATTTGAGTCATATCGAGCTTGATGATCTTCAACTGATAAAGCATCAAAGAATTATGCTACAATTTCATCATCCTAAGATGGATCAAGAGTCATGCCTTATGAATATTTGACATTAAAATTAGAGACATATTTAAATAGATAGTTATCATCATGGCTTTCATTATCTATAATGGATGATGATTCTAACATAGATTTTGCTTCATATGTTGATGTTGGATATGATCATGACCATTATGGTTCTAAATTTGATAGGGATGTTGATGATTTGATGTCACCAATAGATGATTTTTTGATAATATTCATAGGGAGGAACTTTTGGATAACATCATTATCTACAAATATCTTTTGTACTTTGGGTTTATGAATAGATTCTTTATGCTTAATGGATTTGTGAAAATGGGGGATTTGATGTGAATAGGATATGGGGATGGTTTGATGAGGGATGTTTGTGCTATAGAAAGGATTGGGGTCATGACCTTGGTTGAGGATGGAATAATATGGATCATTCTTACGAAGTGTACCTTGGCATACCCTTTTTTCACACTCTTAGGTGTAGATGTATTGGATTTAGCCTCAATTTTAGTGTCACCACTATCAATTAAGTTTTGGACATAATATATAAAATGGTAACACCTGATAATAGAATTCCCATGGAATTATGGTATATACAAAAAAAATTTACTTGATACCATGACAGTGTATGTTTGGACAAATTTATAGGTCTTATTTCTAGGTAGACAACTATGCCTATGGCATCTAGTTTCCAAAATAGGGCTTCTGTAGATATTGGGAGAGGGGTATATTGCTTATCTATAGTGTTGGATGCAGAAGTGTTAGATTTAGGAGTGGAATAATGCAATGGTAATGACATGATATTATGGGATGGTGGTATGTGAGATTGTTTAGGAGATAAACCTTAATTATATGTGGTTGAAAAGCTAGACTTCCCTTCGCTAGTAAGATGGGGGATTTTTTATGGAATATGACTAGTAAATGGAGGATTTGACTATGGATGGGTTTAAACTGGAGGTGAAATTATTTAAATGGGGTATAAGCCTATGGTAAACTGGGCACCCATTTTTAAGATCGATAGGAGGACTACATCCTTAATGGTAACAATATATTTATTAAATAAGGAAATCTCTTTATTAGTGTACTAATTAGGAAGGTCATGACCAAGACTAAGACTAGTGGATGGGAGATCGAAATGGGATTGGCTATCATAAGAATTAAATGTGGATAATGGTTGATGAAGAACTTTTTTGGATGGTGACCTTAGGTTTAAGAGTTCAAAAACATTAGGAAGGTGGGGACCCATTTCTAATAGATGTTAAAGGCACTCATGCTTATTGTCAAATATATACTTATGAAATAGGGTGACTTCATCACTTTTATATTAGGGTATATTGTGACTATGGTTATGGTGAATGGATAATAGGATTAGCCATGGTGAGCTAGCATGTGGGATAAGTGTAGATGGAGAAGGACAAGAGACATTCCTTTAGGCTTGATGGGATCAAGGTCTGAAGGTAGGTAGGCACTCATTTTTAGGTCACACAAAAAGTTCTTATCCTTTTTGCAAAATATGTATTATTCCATGAGAACTAAGTCAAAATCCATGTGGGTAGGTGATAAATGAAAGGTATTCAAATGATAAAATGGTGCTGATGTGAAGATAGATTAGGGGTTGGATAAATATGGTCCTTATACAAATTAAGTCTAAATTATTGAGATAGTATGATAGGTGATGGGTGAGGATGATTTATATTAAATTTATTATGATATCAGACTAGGATGAAATTTAAAATTGATAGTATGATAGGTGTTTAGGATTTATCGACAATGCCTAGTTTTTAAGCTAATAAAAGGATGGGGATTTTATTGATGCCTAAATTCAAATTATAAATCCAATGATTAGATGTGTGCTAGTTATAAATAAGCAAGATGACTAGATTAAATACAAATGGATTATGGATGACTAGATACTAGATTGAAATTGACAAAGTGATAGGTTGTTAACATGGTATTGAATGAATAGGAAATTTGATAGAGTAATAGGTGATATAAAAAATAATGGTGGACAAGAGTGATAGGATTATATGTAAGGACAAAAAAAGGACTAGCTCAAGCCTTAGACCAATTTACTTAAGGTGGGATGGATATAATATTATGTGATGAAGGGTAGATGTGAGTAAATTTAGGGATCAATGATTATGGGATTAAGGGTGGTGATGTAATGATAATTAGGGGTATGGTGAATATGGTTTGGACAAGTGTGTGACCTAAAAAATCTAATTTTTAAGGAGAAAAAGGCAAGATAAAGTAAGATGGGATTTTATCTAGACAAGGTAAGACTAGATGAGATGAAGGATAATGATAATATGAATATGTATTGGATAGCGTGATGAATAAATAAGAGTATGCCAAGGTAGAACTACTTTAGGATATGTCTAATATGGGATGATAAGATGTACAAGATATATAATATTATACAAAATTAAGGATGTACAAGATATGATGAAGGATACAATAGATAAATATATACAAGATATGATGATAGATACAATAAATAAGGATGTATAATATGATTAGTAATGTACAAGATGTGAATATACAATATGATTTAGGTTATACAAGATAAGAATATATAGGAATGTATGAAGGGATGATTAGGGTAAGATTAAAGGATATGGAGGGGGTATGACTTGAAATGAAATAATGGTGGGATAAGATGTGATGATGGAAAAGGTAAGATGATACTAGATGATAATACTAAATATGGGGTAATAATGGTAGGACTAGGATGGGACAAGAAATAATATAAGGATGTGACCTAAGTAGACTAAAGGTTAAGGTTAATGATGTTTCAATAGTGGTATGAATAAGACTAGATGGAGAAAGATAAGTGGTATGATGAGGTGAGGATGAAATTATAATAGTTAAGGTGATAATGTAAAATATCATAAGAATGCATATATTATAAGACAAATATATATAATATGTATTGTAAGGGTATACAATATGATTATATAAGTCCTAAAAAATCATGTATAGGCTTGGGTGAAATGCTAACTCAGATCACAAACAACACTAGTCTATCACAACACATACCAAATCAATAAAATCACAAACCTAATACTATTAAACAAATTGGGTGTGTAACCCCAATGATTTCACTATATAATAGCTTCATGGGTGATTTTTTAGGCTGGTGACCCATTATGAAATATCTAAAACTCTCTTAACCCTGTCTACACTTGGCAGTCACTATGGGGGTTGATACTAGCCTTGGAATCAAGTCACATGTTAGAGTTGAAATTCCATATGCTAGGTAAACAAGGCTTTATATGGATGTTCCTAATATACACAAGTTATGTGGGTCCCAAATCCATTTAGATTACTATTTAATGTTTGGGTCAGAGAGTTAACTCTTTTCCTTCACAAAAGACCTGTATGGGGTCAACTTGTTTGGCCTAATAAAAGTTGTACCTAATTTTTATACTCCAAAAAAACATAAAGTGTGATTAAATGTGTGGTGATGAAATCCACATCACCAACCCTTAAATACTAGGCAACTGTATGGGGACTAATTCCATGTCACATTGCACACTATAAAATAAAAAAATTAGGTAATAGGCACACAAAATTTATTAACCACTTATTTTATTGTGAAAGACAAAAACACAAGAAACAAACAGATTTATAACAAATTCAAAATCTAAATTTTAAATCACATCCAAACCCTACAAGTAAACAAATTATAAATCTGATTTAGAAATTTCTACTTATGTGTCCTACACAAGAATTATTATTAGTCTCTAATAAATCAAAATCACCTTTAACTTCCTCAAAACCACTTCTGCATAGTGCACATAGTTATATTTTTAAAAATCAATTATTTATAATAAAAATCACTACGGGGAAACTTGATATTTTTAAGCCATTATTATATGGTAACCACGTGGTTAATGACTCAAAACTACTTCTAGTTAGTCAAAATTATAATTGTTTAATAAAAAAGTGTAGAACGTAAGAAGCGATTTTGTAAGTTGTAGTCAAAATAATAATTTTTAAGAAAACCAAAATAAATTATTTTGAAACAAGTTTATATTAAATTTTTTTAGATACAATATATTATAAAAATATCTCTAAGTCAAAATTATAGATAAAATTTCAAAATCACTACTTGAGAGATGTGATTTTGCCTCAAGAAAATTTAAAATATATTTAAAAAATATATAAAGTGATAAAATTAATTAATAATATGGTCAATTAGATTTAAACTATTTACAAGCCAATGTGTAGGCTATTGACCAAAATTGGATTGTATGAAAATGTCACCTATAAATGAACTATTATCAAAATCACTTCTTTACAATCACCTATATAAATCAAAATCACTACTTAACTAAATAAGGGACTAATAAGTATATATATCTTAAGTCAAATTTCCACTAACTAAGGAAAAATTGTAGATGATATTCAAAATTGTGACTTGGTATGAGAGATTTTGAATAAGGTCACCAAACTACTAAGGAAGCTAATGGCTAACATTCAAGCCCACACAATTAGTCAAAATCACAACTATGATCTAAAAAATCACTAATTATAGATTAAAACCATGTCTCTCTTGGGATGTGAAAATTTTGAAGTTTTTGAGCCCAATCTCTTCCTAACTTGTCTTGCAAGCTAAATTTAACACATCTTACACATACAAGGGTTAGTCTAAAGGAGAGATCCCACTATAGTCACCAATGTATACTTTTAAAATTTGACCAATGGATTTAATATAATAAATATAGTAACTTAACCCAAAATATATAAAAACATAAATGGGAGAGACTATAGAAGCAATCATAACTTAGTTAAGGGTTTTTACCATCACCTTTCTTCTCTTAATCTTCCCTCCAAAATATTCAAATGGATTCTCGAAGGATAATGGAATTGTATTTTGGATTGCTTGAAAATGGTGGCTTAAATATTTAATAATGGATTCAAGAGGGATCAATATATTCTTGAATGAAAGGATAATATGGATGTAATGAGAGTATGAAGGCTATATGAGAACTTGTATATGATTCCAAAATTTAGTTCAACCAATTCCCTTTCTTGGTTATTTATAGGGTGGTGGGGAGGGTTAAAAATAAATTTTGAATTCATAAGAACCCTCTAGTTTTAGATAATTATAGATAATTAGAGAAGACTCTATATTTTATAGGTTTCTAGATTTGATTAGGGATCAATATGAATTAGTTTAAGGGTTTTAGGGGGGTTAAAAAACTATGTATGTAGGAGAAGCTATGAATAGGTTTCTTAGGGGGGTAGGTAGAATATTTTCAATTTTCAATTGGAAAGTGGGGATAGTGATTATTAAATGAGGTGGGATTAGCGGTTTAATGAGATGTTAGTGGGTTGATCAAGGGATTAATATAGCATTGGCTATGTAGGAAGGTTAGCATGATATAGGAAATATATAATGGGAAATGGAATTATTATATTTAATTAGGAAAATGGCTATTTATTTTAAATGGAATTTATCATGATAACTAGAAGGATTAATGGAATAGTTAAGGTAAGCAGATTTAGATGTATAAACTTATTTATATAAAACAATATTGTTTTAGACTATGATACTAATAAAATTTTGGATAAAATGGACAACAATTGAGAAAATAAGCATGAGGAATCATTGATCTCATTTCTCTATCCACTCATAAAGTATGAAAAGGCCTTGGATATATAGATGATTCATAAGCCAATAAATCAATTAAATATCTCAATTTCCATATTCATACACATTTCTTTAATTGATTTTCCTTAGAGATCTAAAAAGGTTGAGGGGTGATCAGTGCATAGCATAGTAAACCACTCCTAGATGGAGAGTATAATATATTCACATAGACCTTGAAATTACAAATAAAGGTTTCTATTCTGAGGGGTGATCTATTTAGCCTAAGATTGAATAAAATATTTCATTTTATAATCAATAAAAAACATTAACAATAATATTTAGGTGAATGTTAATATATAATGATTTAGGGATAAACATGTGTAACATAAAATGCTTAAAATCTTTTGTAATTAACACAAATTGCATCAATAAATATTATCATAGCATCAAATGATTTTATACTATTCTCATAAATTATTTGGATTAATATCATGGGATTTAAAACTAGGACCCAAGATAGTTTCTAACCTATTTCAAGTTATTCACAATCCTCTACATTATAATTCACTTTTGGGGTGGCCTTGGATACATGCGATGGAATTAATACCATATACATTACACATATGTGTAAATATCATGCAAAATAGACATTGGTATGCACACCATGTAAACAATGACCTCTTCAAGTATTGTAACTTATCACAACTTAGTACTAAACTTGTTATATCCACTCCCCAAGATAGGAAATATTCGTGATTAATTAAAACTCATAAAATATAGTTAAAATTACTTGAATATAGACTCATATCCCTTCCTCCACCAAATTAGGTTTATATGAGTAATACTTTACCTAACGGATATGATAATAATGCATAATATTATTATCATAGATATAAATGGCATTCTATAAATAATTGATTTTCACTATGACATAAGATTCAAAATCCTAATTATAGCATTATTTATCTTAAATATATTAGTAAATTCATGTGACTTGAGCATACTTTCACAATAAATAAAAACATTTAATGTAACAACATAATATCATGAAACAAATACTACAAATATTTACTAGAACATTTAATCCTAAGTGGGCTTAATTGACCCTTATCCTTAGTATTAATTATATGAATAGTAATATATTATTTGTTGCCATGAGGTGGAAACTTAATGATAATAAATAATAGAGTTATAATGATTTAATCATTACCAAATTTTAATTAAACTATTTTATCAAGATAGATGGACATATTATTTTTGCAATGGTCACCTCCCTTTGTATATCATTATAGATAGAGTTTTGCCTCTATTCCAAAATTATTTGAATATGATTTTTTTTATCTTATTCAACCTAAAAAAATTGTGAAGGTTATTTGATAAAATAAGTGAGAAAAATAAGAATATGTTGTATTGACTCTTGGTTTCTCAATAATTTGAATAATCATCATTGGTGATTTTTTCTTACCTCTTTGATGTTTTCCCATGGTAAATAACTATGTACTTTGTTAATTGGTATGTTTTAATTTCTATGCTTTGTTTATAAAATATACTCTAGATCTTGTGTGCATTAATATATATATATTGTCTATCAATTTTATCATAGTTTCAGAGCCTGGAGGATGGATATGATCAACAAGCATATTAGATAAAATTAAATATCAATAATTGATATTTTAATATATTTAAAAAGTTTTATTATTCAAAACCTAAACACTTGTATGGCCATTTCACCTTAAGATATTTTAAAACATTATTTCCAAGTTTATTAAGGCTAGTTATGTGTCATTAATGCCTTGATCTCCAGTCACATTGCCAAACAAATCCTCTATAGATCTTGAAAATATTTCATTTTGTCATTAGATATTTTTTTGAGCACTCTAATGCACTTGTATAGCTTGATTACTTGAGTAAATTTCAAAATTAATTATTTTTAGTTATTTTTTATCTTATTTATTGTTGGAAGAGGTTATGTCTTATATATAAGCCTCATGGAAGCATCTATAGAGCCTCTAAAGGATTACTCAAGAAGAAATAATATTTTTATCTACCTAGGGAACCATAGATCAGCTTGGAAAATTCAAAATAGTGAGTTCTTTATCAAAGTCATTATTTTGAGAGTTCAATCTACTTATCTCAAGTTTTTAGGAGGATTGGCAAGGTTTTAGGCCTTCTAATGGTTTGGATAAGCTTATGTGAATTCTATTATTGTTATTACAATGTCATACTTTTGCCTAGAGTGTGTTAAATATATGTAAATGTTTTCATATAGTTGTATTAATTATTTAAAATATAATTCATTTATTAAAAGTAAAATTTGCATTCAACTTGAAAAGGGACCACCTATAAGTTAGTTTTAGAAAAGTTGGTGGTAGTAATATAGATAAAAACTTGTAACTAAGGAGGTTCTAAGTTTAAAACCCCATAAAATAAATATTTTTTGACTTGGTCAAATATATATTTTAAATTAAATTTAAATTTAATTATGTTTTTTGGTTTGTGTGCTAACTTTTCTTGCATTTAAAACCCTAGTTAACCTACCAAACTTGTTTCAACTTTTGATCTAGTGATTGTTTTGTCAAACATAATAATATAAGCAATCAATTCTTAGGTCTTGTCACCTTTTGAACACATATGCATGGTCCATTTTTTATTTTGAAACCTCTAATTATTAATTTATAACTTTTTAAATAATATTATCTAGGTGATTGTTCTAAGTATGACTCTTTTTATGCCTAGTTTAGTGCAACTCTAATTCAGATTTTTACATTATTTGGCATCTAAATTATATAATTAAGTATTGATGCATGTATGATTCACTTTATTTTATAAAATATTTTAAAAACTCATTAAAAAAATTTATTTTAAAATAGTTGTACTTATATTAATATATTTTTACGACACTTGTGCCACCTTGGTTGCTCTCCTAATTCAAGAAGAGAAAGTTATTACCAATTTTAATTCTAAAGATAATATCACTTAGGTAATTCTCACCTTAAATACTATTTTTGATAAAAATATTAACTATAAATCTACCCCTAATTTTTCTTCTATCTCAAATAAGAATAATAAATTTGGTAATAAGAATCATAAACTTAAGTTTAATGGGAAATTGTTACAAAAACAAAGATAAAGTTAACAATCAATCTTATAAAAATAACAAAGGGAAAAAATCTCATCAAAATAACTAGAAGAATCAAAACTCTAATCAAGATAATAATTAGGATCATAATGTTATTACTTTATATCCTGATTTATTTGCTTTAAATGAAAATGAATGAATATTAGATAAAAATGAATCACACCATATGACTTTCTTATCTAATATTTTGTGTGTTTCTAGAGATATATGTTATCACTCAAAACTTTCACCTATTGAATTGAAATATGGTTTAGTGATACAATGGGATCATCCCCCAAGGTTGGGGGACCCTTACACTCCTTGGGATGAGCCTTAGAAGAAGGTCATATTTCTTCTATTCTAGGTGCACTGGTTTAAGACCACTTTAGAGACCTAAAGAGTAGAAAGGTAAATATACTACTAATCTAAACCTAAGATTTTAAAATAAAATGGAGGGAGAAGGTAAGAGAGTGTTAAAAAATAAAGGGTGATGCACTAAGAATAGATTGAGCACCCATACTGCCTTAATGAACACATGAAAAATTCTTGAGAATGAGATAATATCACACAAAATTCACCAAGGACACTCTGAATGCATAAATATTTCAAATGGAAGCATGAGAACAAATTGCAGTGTTGAGAAAGATGAAGGTTATCCATAAAAAATCATACACATACGTGAGTGCAAATAGAATATCAATTAAATGTGAGTTCTAAGTTTTGCATAGAGGTGTTAGGAATGGATAGTAATGAGAAGGGTTAACATTACCCATAGACAAAGATCAATAAACATAAATAACACATAGAATACAAGAAGAATGAGGGGAGGTGAACTCTATTTTCATTAAAGTTCAAGGTTTGGCCAATAGAGGTGGTCCTGGAGGGAAAATTTTTGTGTCATTTCTATGCTAAAAAATGTCCTCTCTTTATAATGATAAAACTTTGTGCTTATATAGGTAATTTGAGAGCTCATGGTCATTACTCAACATCACTCACTAATAGAGTAGTTAAAATATTAAATAATGATTAGGGAATTAGATGCGATATTTTTTAGAAGTGAAGGATGCCCATGTTCTATATTTGAGAAGTGATGTCTGATGTTAATAGTTATTGTGCATTGAAGTCTTTAGACTTTTAAAATTAATACACTATTCCAGATGCAACATTGACCATTTTATAATCATACATTTCTCTAATTTTAATTTAATATCTCTCTAAATAGGGAGAAATCATATTTTTAACACAACCAATGCCATTAAAAATGGAGTTTTGGATTAAAATATATAGCTAACAACCAACATGCAATTGTGCACAGTTGCATCAGCACCTTTAGAACATAGAAAAATGGAAAATCCTAGAGCAAGATATGAACAAAATCATAATATCTTATATTTTAAAAAATATCTTGAAAATATTCTCAAAAGGGTATTTTTAGTTTTTTTAAATGATCAAATTAACTCCTATGAATTTCCCTCTGAGTGTTTTTTAGTGAAAAGTTGGCTAAGTGATAAATTTTCCTAGGAGGGTCATTTCACACCATTATAACTTTTCAATAGAAACTCTAACAACTATGAAACCAATTGCATTAACTTTTTATGCCATCAGGGTACTACCATAAAAACTTTTAATAAATTTGGACTTCATTTCATCCTATGCAAATGGGCTACAAAAGTTTTCACTAGGTATATTTATCAACTGGAAGATGCACAAAATAAGTAAAAGAATAGTGTAGAATCTAATTTTGATGGCTTCATATTTTATTCATGATATTGAATATTTATGCACTATCTTTACCACTTCACTCTAGTTACATTTAGCTATCACCATGAGGAATTTGAATAATATTTTACCTCCTTTACTCCTACAAAAATGAGATTTAAATGTGTATACTAAATAGATCTAAAAATTGAAAACACATAAAGTTGACTAAGTAAAAATCAGCTCATAAACCAACATTTAACCCTATGTATTTTACATGTGGGATTAAATTTTATATGAAATTATTAACACACACATTTATACCACATTTTCCTACCATAATGATAAATTTTATGGTGATTGGACTTCATTTTCATTGCAAAAATGTGTTGAAAAATTGTTGCATAGGTTGATTTGGTAACTGGAAAGACATAAAAATCTGCACACTAGGAAGTTTTCATGATGATGATCTTTTCAAGTGAGGAATAATAATCTTCAATATCCTTCACCATTATAATCCCCTTATATTTTACTATCATAATAAAAGTTTTAAAGATAAATAAATGTGATTTAGCCCTATAAAATTGTTCCTAAAAAGTGATGCACATGTTGATTTGGTGTAGAGAGCTCTATTTTTTTAACAAGGGATCAAAGTGACTTGAAAGTCAACATTATGGTGACCTCTGAGGATCACTTTATTTATAATTAGATATATGGTATATTAATAAATCCATTAGGCATAGATTCATAGAAACATCCATAAACTCTCTTTTGAAATCATAATTCATGTGCGTGTAAGGGTGTTGACTCATCTTGTTACATGTGTTAAGTACCTAATGAACGATCATCCATCCACTCAATAAATTGAATCAAGACTAGACTTAAATAAAATAAGGGATAAGGAATCAACAAAAATTATGCCATAAGCACTTAAAGGAAGATAAAATAACTAAAACTAATAATAATGTGCATGCAAACACTTGAAGGAAAGAAACCCACCCTAAACTAACCAATCATAAAGATATCTAAACAAAGTCATTTATTGATTATGCAAAATAGCTACCATTTTTTACCAACTTAAAAAGATTTTCATGTTTTATGGTAGCCAACCAAGGGTGTATAATGATTGGGTGCTCTATGAGTCTATGTTATACTTCTCCAAAGATAAAAACAAACTCATCTATGTAGATAAGTTGACTAAAAATACAACTACCTTAGAGTGGATAGGTAGGTTGATCCTGACCTTCTTGATGCTTAATTTTGTACTCTAAATTAAACATAAAATGTGGTGAATTATCCTTGTTGGATTTAAATTTTGATAGATACTTGATAGGGCACCATCTTATTAAGAAAAAGCTTGAGCAATTAGAATTTCCCTCCCTTATACATTTTACTTCTTCATCATTCTATTGATTGGGATGCTCTTGTTTTAGTGGCTCATTTAGAAATATGGTCACTTCCACCAAAAATTCTTGATGCTCATTAGTTTATTATTTAGGAGGTGTTGGTTTGGTTTTAAATATTGAAACAAATTCCTTTAATTCATCTCAAAATAAGTCTTCTTCCATCTATTCTTTACTTTTCTACGTAAGAGGCCTCATTACAGCTTCATGATTGAATTCTTCTTCTTCCATGCTGAATTAAAACTCATTTTTCCAAGAGAGGACCTCATCATTTCCCCTTGAATTAAACATTGATTAGATAAAAATGAATTATCCTCATCAATACTATCTTCTTCTTCTCTATCCTTGCCCACTTGTTCACTACCCTACTGCTCTAGCTGATCAGGTTCATCTTCTTCTTGTAGTAGCTCTAAAATTTTTGATTTAGTGGCACAAAAAGGGTTGAAAATGATTATTTCATCATCGTACTCACTTGAAATATCCTCCTCCTCATCTAAATGGTCTTCACTTACCTTCCATATAAATGGTACTCCTTTGAAAAAGGATATGGTGGGAAGGCAGGAGGTTTTTGCTAACATAGAAGAAGGGGGTTTTACAAGGTTGGGTATTATGAAGTTGGGGTGCATGGTCCAAGAAAGATACATGATTGTGGTTGGGGATTTTGAGGAGGAATGGGTTTATTCTCTTTCAAGGAAAGGTTTTTTTTAAAACTTAGAACGTTGAAATTAGGGAATTTACTTGAAATCATAGAGGATTTATCTTACATGACGCTAGGGACCTTGAGCATAGAATCCTCCTAAATCATAGGATACCCTATGTGAATAGGGTGAGCCTTCTTAAATCTAGGAAAGGGAAGAGTGAAGGCAATTTTTTGTGATTCAATTCAGTTTATCTTTACAAGTAACTGACACATTTACTCTTCTTTGTCCATGACCTATCTAGCTAAGCATTATTCCTCATATCTGCACTATCCCATCACAACTTGCTACCAAGTGTGATATTTATGTACTATTTCTTCTTAATGTATAATATATGTTTTCTCTCTTTAAATCTCCCTCAACTATCTTAATAAATCTAGACATATATTGATGATACTCTTTTGGGGCTAATTAGGAGTTAATAATATGGATTAGGAGTAAGGTAGCCTTCTTGAGGCTAGTTTTAGGTGAAAATAGGTTGCCAAAAAGGATAAATCAAGGTGTGAAGGAGTTGATGATCAATACAATGAATATATATTTCTATGATACTACTATTTTGGGTAAAACTAGTAGCATATTCAGTTTGATATGGATGGTAAGAGGGCATAGAAAATGCATTTTGACAAAGTTGAGGGAAAAGGACATATTTTTCATGATAAGTTGACATATTAGAGTGTTTAAATAAGTAAAAATCAGCTCTACCTTTTGAATAATAAGCACATACCAATAGAGTCACTAAGTGATTAAATTACTTCAAAAGAAAGGAAAATACCAAGAATATCACCTAAATCTTGATATTTGATAATCCTTAAGTGTTTGGACTACTTAAACTAGTAGATTTGATCTTTTGATTTGCCATGGTGTTGAATAAACTACCCTAAATGTGAATATCCACTAAAGAGAATGCCAAAAATATATAATGGATGATATAAGCATCATCAAACCATATCCCACTGATCATGCCCAAAAATGGTGTCACTCGAACCTTTTACTCATTGAATTGAAAGATGGTTTAATGAGTTGATGGGATCATTCCCCAAGGTTGTACGATCCTTTTGATCCTGAGGATGAACCTCTAGAGAAGGTTGGCTTACTTATATTCTAAGTGCAATGGTTTAATACCAGTGCATACATATAAAGAGTAGAAAGGTAAATCTACCAATAATCTAAACCTAAGATTTTGATAGAAAAGGGAGGGATAGGGTAAGAAAGTGATAAAATAAAAAAGGGTGATGTACAAATAATATATTGAGCTCCCCTGCTATGTTAATGAATACACTACAAATTCTTCAAAATGAGATAATATCACATAGACTTTACTAGGGACACTCCAAATATATAAAAGTTTTGTATGGAGGCATGATAACATAGAGCAGTGTTGAGAGAGATGAAGGTTATGTTTTTGCATGAGATTGCACCATTGTGGAGGAGATATCTAGGCTCCTCCACTCCCAATTACAATATTGGGACAACCCCAAGATGTGGGTATCCTATGATAGGGTTGAACCTCCAAAGAAGAATGGCTTCCTCTTCGTGGATCACCTAAACTAAAGATACTATAGGTAAAAGGGTTAAAAAAGGGGAAAAGGGCTCCTAAGAAGGATAAAAGGTGATGCACCAAATAAAAATGGGAAACTCCCATAATCTTGAACCCACATTAGATCTATAGAAGATAATGATAGCTCACACAACCTCATAGACCATTTTATTACATAAGTATTTCATGAACTAGGTTCAAGAAAAATAATAATCTAGACCTAAAACAACTTTAAAACACCCTAAAGGAGGTCAAAAAAGAGGATAATGGATGAGAAAGATTCTCCTTAACTATGTCATCATGCATAACTCACTCAATATAAATCCAAGGTAAGAGATAGGTAAAGAAAGTCTTTTATTGCATCAAGAGGTAGTTCTTACAAATTCTTTATAGGGTTTAGCCTAATCAAGATGAACATATTTTGCAATACCTTAGAGACTCTCCTACTCTTCAAGATCAAAGTGTCCTTGTGAGAGTCTAGAATCTAAGAGAGAGCTTACAAATGGGAAAGAAAAGGGTAATATAAATAAATGGAAAGAAAGAGAGGAAGAATATGCATCAATAAATCAATCAATGATATATCACCACCTTTCTTGACATCTTTACCACATTTAAATCTAGTCAAGACTAATCCTTCATTGATAAACTAGCCTTCATTTTCTCCAATAGTCTTCAAATTCTTCTCATTATCTGAGAAATGCACTAGAAGACAATAATCTATTGAGGATGATGATTCATGATCTGGTTATTCGAGAAAATATTTAAAGGATCTAAAATAAAAATGAATTTTCCAACTAGTTTCTCCATCTACCATCTTCCTTTGCTTTGATATTACATTTCATCTTCCACTTGGTTCCATTATGAGGACAAAATCCTCATATCTTGAATCCTAATAGAGCCATGCCATGTCTACTTTGAGAAGTGGTAAGTATCTGATTGTTGAATATATAGTTATGTCAAAGGATGAGATACCTCCCCATAATCACAAATATCTACACTTACTTTAAAATCTGGACCCAGGTCTACTATAGATGAAAATTAATCCCAAAGATTGGTTTTCCTATAGTCTTAATGTCAATGAAATTAAGCTTATTGTGTGTTTGATTTTGTTTCAACAATAGTTGTCACCCTTTTGTATATATTAGTTCTAAAAGACTTATTTAGTCTCCATGGATATCTAATGGTGATTCTTTATCCTTGAAATATCCATTCTAGTTCAACCTGGATCATCTTCAAACTTAGCTCCTATGCATTTGCTTGCCTGGGTCAAAAATAGTTTCATCAACCTCCACTGATAGTCTCCTGGGATCACCTTTGTTTATTGGTTGTTGAATTATTAATTTGAGACTATCAAATTTAGAAACATAGTGGCCTTGCACTTGATCTAAGCTCTATTAACTTATTGACCTTGCTAACAATATTGATCTTTCTCTATATGAATAAACACAAGCCATAAATCTTCTTCCATTTTAACATGCTTAAGACACTTATCACCCATACATTTGATTTTAATATCCACTAACCTTTTGACCCAATTCTCATCATCATATCTAATTTGTATGAGTGAATGTACTTCATTGATCTGCTTGACCCAATAACTCAAGCTTCATCTGCATGCTATTATATCTAGATTATGCTCTTGAGATTATGCCACTTATCAGCTATGCATTCATCTTTGGAACAATTTAATTTAAATGGATATTTTCCACAACTTTAACTTGACATCGCCATGCACACCCCACTATAGTCATATAAAATGTCCAAATTAGTAGTTTGAGTGTGGCTTGTGACACCCCATCTATAGGTCCTTCTTGCATGCTCTTGTGACCCTTCTAGACACCTTTTTGCTCATTATCAGTCATCCAAAACCTTATGAACCCTGATTTCACCTCAACCAAATAGTATTCCCTATGCCAATCCTATTCCCCTAGGTCTCAAGCTTATAGGATAAGAGCACCCCATTTTGACTATAACACTAGGAACCAAAGTGTCCCATTTTTGATGCTCTTGTAATTTTTCACTTTGAGCCCCAACAATCATTTTCATCTAGTCCTTATCCTTAATTATTTCAGCGTAGCACAAATATATCTAACCCATGACCAACTATTCCCTATAAAAGCCTACTAAAATCTCATTTATAGTGGAGGTGATAAAACTTATAAAGAAAGAAATAATACAAACAAAGAACTAAGGAAAAATTACCTATTATTTGCATACAATCACCCAATATATAAGTAAACATACTCAAACCCTCATACCAGTCCCTAACAACCTCAAATATTATCAAATTGTCATTTGCATCTGCATCACACTAGTGCATACAACACACTAGTTTGGAGAACTACATATGGTTTGATCCCTCTTCAGAGTATTGGTATATAGGTAGTGTGCCCACATAATGGGTGTGGATTGAATGTTTAGTGCATATTACATAGTAACCCCCCTCTCTTTCTTAAGTAACTCAAATATAATTTTATCAATCATGATGGTGGATTAGAGTTTGAAGACAAAATCAGATCCATAGTGAGTTCTACTGATAACCAACACTTCATTTTTGATAGGCATGCTTACACAGGCATAATGCAACTACCCAAAACATTTTATGTCTCTATGATTAGTTTGGACAATAGTGGTAGGAATAGATAACAACACTAAACACCAAAGCATGCACTTTTTGATGCTCTTATCCTTTCATTGAATAAAACATAAATTTAGGTTTATGACACCTTCCTAGTCTCATACAGCCATTTTTAGACTCTGTATCAACCATCTCAGTCTATTTATATCTAATTTATATTCTTTTCTCATGCATTGCTATTTTTAGAAAGGTTAAAAAGACAAATCAGGACTATATTTATTTTCTATATTTGTATACTAATTTATTAATCAAGACCCTTAACTAAAATAGGAATAAAACTCTATTATTCCCAAATAAGTTATATCATTTGGTGAATGCAACTTTGTTTATGAAAAAAAACCTAGAAACCCAAGGGAAAATTTCTTACTAATTTTGTCAATATTTTTATGATTTTTTCCTGCATATATAAATCAGAATTTCACATTTAATTTTTAAAATTCACCAAAGTAGTTTTTAAAATCATTTCTTTCAAACCCTAGTTGAATATAATAGGTCCCTTTACTTCTTGAGGTATCACCTTACATGTTAGTGAGCTTCTTATCCTTTTTATGCATATTCCAATTCACTATATTTCAAATCTTAGATCACATTTATTTAATCTTCTCTTTCATTTTTCAAGTTGCTTTCATTATGGCACATAAGATGCTTGCATCTCTTCCTTTGATTCAAAGTGCAAGACTTAGTGTCAACCCTCATAAATTTAACTAGATTCCTCTAACCCATCCATATACCATAGATAACCAACTAGCTCAATTTCCTACTATAAATCCTACACATCCAAATTACACTAATTTCCATGAGGATAATTCTAACAATGAGCAGTATGAGAATAAAAATGATGATGTACACACTAATGTTCATGATCCACTGCATGGGGCTACTGATCCACTTCTACCTATTATTGATAGTGATGTTATCATCAACAAATATTTGATTCTACATAGTTTTAGAGAGAGACTTAGGGAACAACCCTGAGATCATGCCATTTATATTATAGTATATCATGGAAATTAAAAAGGCTAAACAAGTTGAGTTTTTCATTCCTTTAGAAAAACCAATTGCAAATGACACTATGAGGGAAACTATATCTCAACAACCACCTATAGTAGCTCAATCTTCCTATGTGGCACTACTAGTTATGACTAGTACATCTTCACCTCTTGAAGTGGTTTCCCTTATGCAATAGATAAAATCTCTTCAATCCAAGGTGATACATCTAGATCAAGGTACCTATAAACCAACATAGGCTTTGGATTCTTTTTCTCTACTTCATACACAATTAGAACACCATATTGCTTCTACACCCTTGTCAACAGGTTTTGTTTAACCCAATCTCACTCTATATGATGGCAAGGGTGATTTAGAGACACACGTGAGATATTTACATGTAGCATGCATGGACTATGTGCCAAATAAATGGTTAATAACCAAGTTATTTCTACAAAATTTAAAGGATTATGCTCTACAATGGTTTTATAGTCTAGCAAATTATTTAGTCAAAGCATTCAATCCTTTAGATGACATGTTCCTAGTTTATTTTAGCATTAACATATGTGGTAGGGTGTCTTATGCTCAAGTTGTATAATAGAAACAAAGGTCAAATGAGCATCTCATAGATTATGTTCTTAGATATAAGACTATCTTGGCTAAAACTACTAGCCCCATGGTCGATCAAGAATGACAAGATCTCTTCAAATAGAGTCTTTTGTTAGCTTTGCATGAAGTCAATAAAGTTTAAAATTATTTCTTCCTTCACCGAGTTATGTCATACACTAAATGAAAGGGAAGTCAAACTAATTTCAACAAAAAAACTCAAGTACACAAGCATATCAAAAATAACAAACAAGAGTAACAGTAAAGTCCCATACAAAGTAAATGTTAATGATAGAAAAAGTTAAAATTAACCTATAGTTAATGTGGCTTCAGAGCCCCCTTAGTGAGTGGTTTTATTAGTACCTCATCGGTGAGCCTTTACCAATATAATAGTATCTTTAGCCAAAATCTTACATTTGATATTTGAATGCAATATCATATCTCTCCCTCCTATTCAATAAGTTGATAAGACAAAGCCTCTTCCATGAGGATTGTCAGGATCTAGGAGCACAAAGCTCTAATACCAATTGTCAGGATCCCTACTCCTTAAGAGTACACTTGATTACCTTTGTATAAACAACTAAACATAGAATTTAACCAGAAGTAATATGTAACTAGAATTCAAAAACATCACAGAATATGAGAGACAATACAATCTTGTATTAACACTCTTCTAGAAGGAAATACAATGAAGAAATCACACTCTTCCCACACCTCCTGGGCATACCAGTAATTCTCCCTCAAGAGTTCTCTCTCTCACATGCAATCAATTACAAACACAATCAACTCAAACATAGAGTTGTTGTTTCCACCAGTCAGTAACAATACTACCAGTACCACCATCGAGTACACCACGTACTCCAAGTAGATCTCCCTGATCTTGCTCCTTGTGTTGTAGATCTCTTTTGACCTTGCTATCCCATAGATCTCCTTTGACCTTGCACACACACACACACACACACACACACACACACACACACACACACACACACACACACACACACCTATAGATCAATTGACCTTACTTACCATGTAGATCTTCTACCTAATCTTGCACAACCTGCAGATCAACCTAGTCTTGCACACTTGCAAACCTAGATCTTATATACCTTGGAAGAACCCTTGTCCTTGCTTTTTCAAGTCCTTATGATTCTAAAAATTACAATATAGCCCCATGGGTATCTTAAATAGATCCCATACAAAAAATAATTAGACTTTCTAATTAGAATAATTAGAAACATAGACTCAAGACTAAAATTAGTCTTTTACATGCAAACTAACTGTCCGTCAAAAATTAGACCAGTTCTGGAAGTGCATGCAAATGCACGCACACACAGGTTGTTGACATTGGTTCCTATCTGTCTGGAGATGACCGACGTCAGCTGATCCATGACTGATGTTGACAAATTCTTGTCTACTCCTGACTGATGTCAGTTGGCTTGACCGATGTCAGTTACTATGACACTCAACAACCTCCTCCATGTTTGCATACCTATGAAGCTTTTAGCTCCACAACCTAACAATCTCCCACTTAGAGATAAATAGCTGCACCTATACTTGCACATCATCTAATTTTGTTTCTTGGCTTGTATCCCTCTTCAAGTTCAGTCTTGAAGACCAACCACCACATATCCTATGGTGTTACTCCTGTCATCCAAGTAACCTGCCATATCTGAATCTACATACCCATGTAGAGAAGTCCCTGACCCTGCATAGCATGAATCCCTGTTGTTGGTCCCTCTTAGATACCTGAGAATCCTCTGAACTAATTTCTAGTGCTTCTTTCCTGGATTGGCCACACACTTGTTGACAACTCCCACTGCTTGGGCAATATCAAGATTAGTACACATGTACTCAACCTCATCATGTGATTTGGGGCACTGTTCTATGAACTGTCCATCCATAGGTGTGCTAACCGATTCTGCATCCTACATATTAAACCTCTCCACTACCTTATTCACATAATCATCTGGAGACAAAATCAACCTGTGACTTTCCCTGTCTCTAGAAATACTCATGCCAAAGAATTTTGCTGCTCCCAAATCCTTCATGGCAAACCTCTGAACTAACTTTACCTTTAGCTCAGTAATCTCCTACATGTGTGACCCTGCAACAAGCATATACACTACATACAGTAAGAGGATAATGTAGCTAATATTATCCAACCTAGTAAAGTAAATACAATGGTCACATTGACATTGACTAAAGCCATGCTTTGTCATACACCTATCAAACATTAAACACCATTGTCTTGTAGCTTGTTTAAGACCATATAAACTGGCCTTCTATCTCACATGTCCATTCTCTCCTTCCTTTAACTTGGGAATCCATTCATCTTTTAGTGCTTTATTTTTGGCTAGTAACTCTACCAAATCTCTCATTTGGTTCTTTCCCAAGGAATAAATTTCCTCATTCATGCCATGCTCCCACTGTTTCCTGGATTCTACCTGCATTGCCTCTTTAAAACTTCCTAGTTCTTGACCATTAGTGAGAAACAAGTTCAAGTAGTATAAAGAAGGGGAATAATCAATTTGAGGCTTACTTACCCTTTCAGTCCTCCACATGGGCATTTGAGACTCCTTGATAGCTTGCTATCTACCCAAAATTCATTATGTGGTCGACCTTAGTCTGCACCCAACCTATGTCGATTCCACTTGATCGCCGATGCTAATTCCCTAACTGACATTAGTGTCCACCTGCCTGACACCACCAAATCTAGTCTTTACATGACCGATGTCAATACCTACCTAATCAATGTCAGTTCTCACCTGACCGACGTCGATAACTATGTTTTCCTGTGAGTGATGACCTTTACCTGTGAGCTCACTTTGGATGATAACCTTGTCCAAACTGCCCTACTCAGCATTATTTAGCCCCTTGAGCTGATCTCTATCCATCATCTTCTCCTTGAAAACCAAGGCTTTCTAGTTCTTCAATGTCTCAAAAACATCAAATTTCCTCTTTATACAATAAGCCCAATCCTTTCTTGTAGCATCAGTAACAAGAAACCTCACTTTCTTCTGTTGCTTACAGAAATCTCAATCTATGCTTTCCAAATCTGAACTCTTACCTTTTGACTCAAGAACATGCATCCCCTTCTTACTCATGTGACCAAGCCTACAAAGCCACATCTTCACATCTACATCTAAAGTAGATAAACCAAAATGAGAATTAGTAATACAAGTAGATAGATAAAGGGTACCTACTTTCTTACCACATGCTAATTCAAATGCACCCTTGGAAACTTTCCAAGATTATATTGTGAGAGCTACTGTGCATCCCTCATCACCCAACTTTCCTACATAAATCAAATCCCACTTCAGGACTGGGACATGCATGACCTCCTTCAACACCCATGTGTTGCCCATCTACAATTTCAGCGGCACTTCCCCTTTGCCAATAATTTGACAAGGCTCACCAACCCCTAAATAAATCTTTCCAAAGTCTCCATGGACATAATCATGGAAAAATACTCTATTTGGAGTTGCATGGAAAGAGGCAATAGAATCTAAAACCCAAGATTCTACTTTATCTAAGGAACATATAAGAGCATCCCATGCAACAATACCTACATCATTTGCTTCTTTATTTCCTTCATGCTGATCTTCTACCAACCAACAATCTTTCTTTACCTACCCTTTCTTTCCATAATTCCATAATTGATCATTCTTGCCTTTGAATTTCTCCATTCTTAGTGTAATTTATTCTTCCATTACTTTACTCCTACTCAATCAGAAACCCCTGAGAGTGACATGTAATCAACAAACACTAACCTACTCTGAACCAGGCTCTGATACCAATTGTCAGGATCTAGGAGCATAAAGCTCTAATACCAATTGTCAGGATCCCTACTCCTTAAGAGTACACTTGATTACCTTTGTATAAGCAACTAAACACATAATTTAACTACAAGTAATATGTAACTAGAATTCAAAAATAACACAGAATATGAGAGACAATACAATCTTGTATTAACACTCTTCTAGAAGGAAATACAATGAAGAAATCACACTCTTCTCACACCTCTTGGGTGTACCAGTAATTCTCCCTCAAGAGTTCTCTCTCTCACATGCAATCAATTACAAACACAATCAACTCAAACATAGATTTGTTGTTTCCACCAATTAGTAACAATACTACCAGTACCACCACCGAGTACACCACATACTCCAAGTAGATCTCCCTGATCTTGCTCCTTGTTGTGTTGCAGATCTCCTTTGACCTTGCACACACACACACACACTTGTAGATCAACTAACCTTACTTACCATGTAGATCTTCTACCTGATCTTGCACAACCTGTAGATCAACCTGGTCTTGCACACCTACAAACCTCGATCTTATATACCTTGGAAGAACCCTTGTCCTTGCCTTTGCAAGTCCTTATGATTCTAAAAATTACAATATATCCCCATGGGTCTCTTAAATAGATCCCATAAAAGCAATAATTAGACTTTTCAATTAGAATAATTAGAAACATAGACTCAAGACTAAAATTAGTCTTTTACATGTAAATTAATTGTCTGTCTAAAATTAGACCAGTTCTAGAAGTGCATGCAAATGCATGCACACACAAGTTGCCAACATCAGTTCATATCTATCTAGAGATGACCGACATCAGCCAATCCATGACTGATGTCGGCAAATTCTTGTCTACTCTTGACCGACGTTAGTTGGCCTGACTGACGTCAGTTACTGTGACACTCAGCAACCTCCTCCATGTTTGCATACCTATGAAGCTTTTAGCTCCACAACCTAACAATCTCTCACTTGGAGATAAATAGATGCCCCTATACCTATACCTATACATCATCTAATTTTTTTTCCTGGCTTGTATCCCTCTTCAAGTTCAGTCTTGAAGACCGACCACCACATATCTTGTGGTGTTACTCTTGTCATCCAAGTAACCTGCCATATCCAAATCTACATACCCATGTAGAGAAGTCCCTGACCCTACATAGCATGAATCCCTATTGTTGGTCCCTCTCAAATACCTAAGAATCCACTGAACTACTTTCCAGTGCTTCTTTCCCAAATTGGCCACAAACTTGCTGACAACTCCCACTGCTTGGGCAATATCAAGACTAGTACACATGTACTCAACCTCATCATGTGATTTGGGACTATTTTATGAACTGTCCATCCATAGGTGTGCTAACCGGTTCTGTATCCTACATATTAAACCTCTCCACTACCTTATTCACATAATCATCTAGAGATAAAATCAACTTGTGACTTTCCCTGTCTCTAAAAATACTCATGCCAAAGAATTTTACTACTCCCAAATCCTTCATGGCAAACCTTTGAACTAACTTTACCTTTAGCTCAGCAATCTCCTACATGTGTGACCCTGAAACAAGCATATACACTACATACAGTAACAAGATAATGTATCTAATATTATCTAACCTGGTAAAGTAAACACAATGGTCACATTGACATTGACTAAAGCCATTCTTTGTCATACACCTGTCAAACCTTAAACACCATTGTCCTACAGCCTGTTTAAGACCATATAACCTGGCCTTCTATCCCACATGTCCTCTCTTTCCTTTATTTAACTTGGGAATCCATTCATCTTTTAGTGCTTTCTTTCTGTCTAGCAACTCTACCAAATTTCCCATTTGGTTCTTTCCCCAGGAATCAATTTCCTCATTCATGCCATGTTCCCACTATTTTCTAGATTCTACCTGCATTGCCTCTTTAAAACTTCCTAGTTCTTGACCATTAGTGAACAACAAGTTCAAGTAGTATAAATAAGGGGAATAAAAAATTTGAGGCTTACTTACCCTTTCAGTCCTCCACATGGGCGTTTGAGACTCCTTGATAGCTTGTTATCTGCCCAAAATCCATTCTTTGGTCGACCTTGGTCTGCACCCGATCGATGTCCATTCCACTTGATCGCCGATGCCTATTCCCTGACTGATGTCGATGTCCACCTGCTTGACACCGCTGACTCTAGTCTACACCTGACCAATGTCGGTACCTACCTGATTGATGTCAGTTCTCACCTGACTGACATCGATAACTATGTTTTTCTATGAGTGATGACTTTTACCCGCGAGCTCACTTTGGATCATAACCTTGTCCAAACTACCCTACTCAAAATTATTCATCCCCTTGAGCTGGTCTTTGTCCATCATCTTCTCCTTGAAAACCAAGGCTTTCTAGTTCTTTAATGTGTCAAAAACATTAGGTTTCCTCTTTATGCAATAAACCCGATCCTTTCTTGTAGCATCAATAACAACAAACCTAACTTTCTTCTATTGCTTATAGAAATCTCGATCTATGCTTTCCAAATCTAAACTCTTATCTTTTGAATCAAGAGCATGCATCCCCTTCTTACTCATGTGACCAAGCCTATAGAGCCACATCTTTGCATATACATCTAAAGTAGATAAACCAGAAGGAGAATCAGTAATACAAGTAGATAGATAAAGGGTACCTACTTTCTTACCACATGCTAATTCAAGTGCACCCTTAGAAACTTTCTAAGATTTTGCTGTGAGAGTTACTATGCATTCCTCATCACCCAACTTTCCTATAGAAATCAAATTCTGCTTCAGGACTGGGACATGCATGACCTCCTTCAACACCCATGTGTTGCCCATCTGTAATTTCATCTGCACTTCCCCTTTGCCAACAATTTGACAAGGCTCACCAACCCCTAAATAAATCTTTCCAAAGTCTCCGTGGACATAATCATGGAAAAATACTCTATTTTGGGTTGCATGGAAAGAGGCAATAGAATCTAAAACCCAAGATTCTACTTTATCCAAGGAACATATAAGAGCATCCCGTGCAACAATACCTACATCATTTGCTTCTTTATTTCCTTCATGCTAATCTTCTACCAATCAACAATCTTTCTTTACTTGCCCTTTCTTTCAACAATTCCATAATTGATCATTCTTGCCTTTGAATTTCTCCATTCTTAGTATACTTTCTTTTGCCATTGCTTTACTCCCACTCAATCAGAAACCTCTAAGAGTGACCTGTAAGCAACAAACACTAACCTGCTCCAAACCAGGCGCTAATACCAATTATCAGGATCTAGGAGCAAAAAGCTCTGATATCAATTGTCAAGATCTCTACTCCTTAAGAGTACACTTGATTACCTTTGTATAAGCAACTAAACATGGAATTTAACCATAAGTAATATGTAACTAGAATTTAGAAACAACACAGAATATGAGAGACAATATAATCTTGTATTAACACTCTTCTAGAAGGAAATACAATGAAGAAATCACACTCTTCCCACACCTCTTGGGCATACCAGTAATTCTCTCTCAAGATTTCTCTCTCTCACATGTAATCAATTACAAACACAATCAACTCAAACATAGAGTTGTTGTTTCCACCAGTCAGTAACAATACTGCCAGTACCACCACTGAGTACACCATGTACTCCAATTAGATCTCCTTGATCTTACTCCTTGTTGTGTTGCAAATCTCCTTTGACCTTGTTATCTCGTAGATCTCCTTTGACCTTGCACACACACACACACACCTATAGATCAACTGACCTTACTTACCATGTAGATCTTCTACCTGATCTTACACAACCTGCAGATCAACCTGGTCTTGTACACCTGCAAACCTAGATCTTATATACCTTATAAGAACCCTTGTCCTTGCCTTTGCAAGTCCTTATGATTCTAAAAATTACAATACAGCCCCATGGGTCTCTTAAATAGATCCCATATAAACAATAATTAGAAATGCAGACTCAAGACTAAAATTATTCTTTTACATGAAAACTAATTGTCTATCTAAAATTAGACCAGTTATAGAAGCACATGCAAACACGCACGCACACACAGATTTCCAACATCAATTCATGTCTATCTAGAGATGACCGACGTCGGCTGATCCATGACCGATGTCAGCAGATTCATATCTACTCCTGACCGATGTTGATTGGCCTAACTGACATCAATTATTGTGACACTCAGTAACCTCCTCCATGTTTGCATACCTGTGAAGCTTTTAGCTCCACAACCTAACAAGGATATTATTAGAATGAATTCTATTATTTTCATAGGGCACTAGGCCACACAATGAATAGATGCATCATTTTTCAACACAAGATACAAGATTTGATAGATGGAAACCTTATTGATCTTAGTGTTATAGTCGAGTCTCCTCAAGCAAAGCAAACATAGGATAAGGCTCTAAAAAGTTTCTAATATCCTTTCCCATAGTATTCTAAATAGGAGATAAAGGGCACATCAAGTTTTCACCATGCATATAATGCACATCTCCACTAACTACATACCAGGCACCTTTACTTGAGTCACATCTTTTGAGTAACATGATTGGTATGTATAATTCCAGAGTTCTAGCTAGACCTTCGATCTCTTTTTTAGAGTAGGGGATAGTTAAGGATGATTCATATTACTATGCACTCTTTATCAAAGCATACATTGATCACCATCCCATTCATAGTGTTCTCATAGATAATGGATCTAGTGTGAACATGTGTGTTATGACATTACTTTAGCATTTGGGATATTCAAAGCAGGATATCAACCTGATGAATACAACTATCAGTGGATTCAGTGCGCACATACAAAGCTAATTAGGTGAGATTGTACTTCCTCTATAGGTTGGTTCAACACATGTGGCCACACCATTTGCTATTTTTCTTAGTGCAAGATTCTTTGACATGTTGCTTGGTTGACCATGGATCTAGAAACTTCATGCAATACCCTCTAAAATTCACAAATGTGTTAAATACATTCATGCTAATCAATTTATTAAAGTTAGAGGAATTTTGTATAAGTTACCACTCACTTTAGATCCATCTCCTATTCTATAGTCACTAGTTATAGCTCCTCCACTAGTTATAGTTCTTCCTCTAGTTGAGATTCAGACACAACTAAGGCATCCCTTACCAGTAAAAAAAGTTCATACACTTATATGGATGCCTCTTTTAGAGTGACCACTACATTAACGATAGTTTCAGGACTCTAGATAGTTTCCAGCTACAATATTCATACCTAAGGTACTATAATTGAGTTCTCATGCCTCTACACATGGAACACATTTTCAAAGAGATCTTTCTATGACTAGATGGGTCCCTAAGATCTCAAAAATTTCATCCACTTCTTAGAGTTATAGGGGGAACCCATAGTTTGTTTCCACTATAGATATTTCAAAGAACTTATAGCATATATAGCTTGTAGAGTCACTGTCTCAACCCTTCCATCGTGCTTCATGATCATGCATAATCCTTCTCCTTTATACAAGACACCATGATAGGGAGTTTGTTATGAGACTCATAAGCTATTATCATTTCTTCTTAGTCTTTCTTTTACATAGTTTCTTTTTACTTGTACATAATTTCTCAGTTTACTTATACATAGTTTATATTCACTTTCAAATACATAACTTCCTTATGATTACTTATACATATCTTATTTTAAAATACCAAAAACAATACAATATTTCAAAATACTAAAAATAATATAACATGTCAAAATACAAAAACATTTAAATAACTCAAAAACACCAAAAAAATTTCAATGCATTATCCATGCTTTACATTTCTACAACCATGCTAGACTTTCATTTTATTTTTCTATGATATTATTTTTCAATTTATCTATAATACCATGATTCACTTGATCTTATTTGAGTGTGTATATTGACACCTATATCCTTGAATGCTTCACTCTACCCATTGAAGGGGTATCCTACTTTTACATTTGAGACAAACATCGACATATATACCCACTAGGGGCATCTTCAACATGGCTACATCATTTAAGTTATGTCACTCCTACACAAAACACTATACTTATCATGTTGATGTACATTACTTACTAGATTACATAGATTATTCTATCAACACTTAATATTATATAGCACTTGTGTATTTTTTAGCATCTACCTAGTCTTGTATTACATGTTGTGCATACTTTCACTTCTTGATTTGATTAGTTAGATGCAATAGTATTTATATCATTTAGTTGCATTCCTTTATTTATTTAAGAATCTAGATGTGATTTCATTTCTAAATTCATTTTTTGTTACTTGAGTGTACCTTAAGACATTTGTCAATGTCCTTTGCTTCTACTCTTGTATGTGTTTGTGTTCCTCATGCCAATCTTGCTTATTTGCAATTGTATGTGTATGTGGTAATTTTAACATGCCTTATATGATTATTTTCTTAGTTTGAGGGACATGTGCCCATGGCCCTTATTTTCTTGGACCCTTGGCCTCTTTTGTATGCTTCTTTCCTTGTGTGCTTATTTTCTTCTTAGTTCTTTGCAATGTCATGATCCACATCATGCATTATCTTTCCTTATTGGATGTCATGATGGAAATCATCCTCCATCCTTATTTTAAAAATAAAAAATAACCACATTTATAGTTTTAGTGAAGTATACTTCACATGTTATTACATTGTTACATATATGTAGGGATACCCCTATTGATCTACCAATCTCCAATACAAACTATGCTATATCTTAAGACATCTTTTAGATTATCATTATTATATAACTTATTCCATAACATAACATATTTTTAGGGATTTTTATTCTAAGGGTAGTCGTTATATGGTATTTATTATTATCCTCAGAAGAGGGGATAATAAATAAAGGTTTTGTCTCAAAGATCAAAGCCTTATGCCAATCAAAATTAGTTTTTAGAACACTCAGAATAACAATCAAAATTCAAAACACATAGAATAGACCAAAAAAATATTGAAAAATATAGAATAATAATAAAAATAGTAAAGGATAAGAGAACCATATTTTTACTACAACACTAAATAGCAAGGTGTCCACTTTTTGGCACTCTTGTCCAAATAGCCAAAAACCTAGAATTTTCAAAAATAGACAAAAAGGTAAGGTCAATTATAGTTTTATTAGCTATAGTTTAGTTTAGATCAGGAAATTTTAGTATTATTTTACTTAGATTATCTAGATATAGGGGGAATTATGTGTGGCATGATGGATCTTGCTTCCAATTTTAGATTGGGTAGTTGGTACAACTTCTAGATTAGAATCCATGTTTTAGACACCAATGATTGGGGGCAATGTGCATGGCACATTTACCTTATTTTATTTCCAATTCATTGTATTACCCAGGTATTATTAGGAGTTGAATTCCTTATTCCATATATAGATTATTGTCATCATTTCAAAGTGGCTTCCATATAATCCTAGTTCTGAATTTCAAAGTGGCTTTCATATAATCCTAATATCCACCTTTCAGAGTGGCCAAGATTGGCTTAGTTCTTATTACACATATATATATCCATGACACATTATGAAATTATAGATCATTCTTGTGTTTTATGAGCCATCTCATATGACACACATTCATATCAATATTATTTCATAGTTCACACTTAGTGGGAAATGATGGATCCAAAGGACTAGATATCCTTTGTATTCTTTAGCCACCCACTTAGACGGATAGCACACATAGTCCAAACATTGATTAACACATGCATGATCACATAGGTTCACACTTAGTGGGAAATTATGGAGCTAAAGGGATAGCCCTTTTATTCTTAAGCCATCCTTCAAGAATTAAGCACTTAGCTCTGTTTGTGATATTACTCTTGGTAAAACACATACTCAACATCACTCAACATCACAACATGTTTTGCATTAGTTTGGATACCCAATAAGGTGTATTCATTCATTTATCTTCCTTTTTATTTTACCCAGCCTTTATACATTCCTATTTTAGACATAGTGTGTCTGGTAAGAACTAATCTACTCCTTATTTTCTCTTATAGATTTATGCTTCACATTGTGCTCTCTGTAAGCAGACTCAACATCACACATCTTTGTGGGATTCACCTTTTCAGGTAAGTTTAGGTACACTTTATATTTTTTTGTTATCTTAGTATTTCACTTTGATACATAACTATAATAAAGGGGGAAAATGTAGTCATATATAATGTCCAAATTGGTAGTCTGAGTGTGGCTTGTGACACCCTATCCATAAGTCTTTCTTGCATGCTCTCATGACCCCTATGGACACCTTTTTGCTCATTACCAATCATTCAAAAAAAATTGAGCCTTGATTCCACCTCATATAAAAATTATTACCTGTGTCAATCCTATCCCCCTAAGTCTTGAGCCTATAGTACATGAGTGCCCCATTTGGACTATAGCATCAAGCACCAAAGTGTCCTATTTTAAGTGTTCTTGTCCTTTTGCACTTTGAGTCCCAATGTTCATTTTAATTTCATCCTTATCCTTAATTATGTCACACTATTATTAATACATATAACCCATGACCAAATATTCCCAAGAAAATCTCACTCAAAGCTCATTTACAAGAGAGGTGACAAAAATTACAAAATAAGAAAGAATTTAAACAAAGCACTAAGAAAAACTTCCCTATTATTTGCATACAGTCACCTAACACAATAAAAACAAACTCAAAACCTCATACAAATCCATACCCACTTAAAATACTATAAATTTTTCATTTTCATTCACATCACACTATTGCATAAAGCACACTAGTTGGGAGAACTACATATGGCTTGATCCCTCTTCAGAAAAATGGTATGTAGGTACTGTTCCCACATAAGGGGTGTTGATTGCACATTAAATGTATATTATACACTAACCCACCTCTTTTTAAAGTGACTCAAATATCATTTTATCAATCATGATGGATTATTAGGGTTTGAAGACAAAATTATCTTTGCAGTAAGTTTCATTGATAACTAGCACTTGATTTTTTATAGACATGTTCACATGGGAAGAACACAACTACTTAAAAAGTTTTAGATCTCTATGATTAGTTGGGATAAAAATAAAATGAATGGATAATAGTGATAGGCATTAAATCATCCAATTTTTGGTGCTCCTATCCTTTTTCCAAATGAAATCTAGATTTAAGTTTATGACACCTTTCTAGTCCTGCACAACTATTTTTAGCCTCTGTATCAACCATCTCAATCTATTTTTAGCTAAGCTATATTTCTTCTCATGAATTTATATTTTTAGAAAGGGATTATATTTTTTTATTATATTTTAATGCTAATTTAATAATCTATACCCTTAAGTAAAATAAGAATAAAACTCCATTATTCCCAAATAAGTTAAATCACCCACTCTACTGCTAGAACTTTGGATGCTTATATCTTGAGATAGATAACTCATAAAGACATGAAATTTGTAGAGAATGTTCAAAGCATGAATAACCTCATGTCCATGTGATCTTTTAGCTCTGAGAGGCCTTCCTAAGTGAACTTATAAAAGGCAAAACCAAATTGGTTTATTCATTTCTCTATGAAGTGTGATGATGGTCTGATTTTTCTATACTTGTGTTTGAACTATTACTTGATATTTAAAAGCTCCTATGAGTCTATGAGTCCTATGATCACTCATTATATGATCCTAAATGTATTTATCAACATGACAACCTACTTCTTAAAAATTTAACAAACTACACTTTAAGTTTACTTAAAGTGTTTCAAAAGCTTTGAAAGCTACATGTGATCTTTGGACCTCTCATTCCACCCAAAAATATATTAAAATCATCAATCCAAGTAGAATCTTTGTATGTGGGACAAAATTGGCTAACATCTTTGGTGAATCATAGGGAAACATGCCTGTTATGCTTGAGAACCCAAACTAGTTGCCTTGTCTGATCCATTGGGGATGGAGTAAAAAGTCTTTGATCTTAGCTAATATGAAATGATGCAAGGTTTACCCTCTAGATAAATTATTCTTGAAGAAATAGGAACAACAAGAACTAAAAAAAAGTGACCAATGCACTTTAAAAAAGGAAATACACAATAGGAAAATAATATGCATGAGGCACTTAGAGGAAAATAATAAAATTATTCTAATATGTATAGGTTTGTAACTTACAAGTGTCTTATTCTTAGATAAAATGGAAAAGATTTTGCATCACTCACTTATGGTGAAATAGGATGGAAAATTCCTTAATTTTTAGAGCTCATGGTAGGTGAGCTAAGATGCTTAATTGTTGACTCTTTTGAAATGATCTTAAGAGGATGAAATGGGACAAACATGTCTCCAATTTAGATATATTGGTATGTTTCTTCAAGGGTTTCTCCAAAATGGACTATAGGAGTACCTAGAACCTCCTCATCTAATTGCTCCTTTGAACATGAAGGTTTACTATGTCAGCTTAGGCAAAAAATATCTAAGTCATCCCAAAAGGTAACTTTGTTAAGCACAGAATATACTGGGGGGGTGAATCAATATGTTATATATCTTATAAAACTTTCCCTTTATCAAATTCCACTTAATCAAAAATTCAAGATATGTAATAAAACTCAAAAAATAAACATCACAGAAGATAGAGAGAGACACTAGATATAACATGGAAACCCAATGTGGTAAAAACCACAGAGAACAATCTCAAGTATATTCATGAGAACAAACCCACAGGAGCACCATACCCCTTTACTGAGTACCAACCTTAGCTACAATTCATGAGCACCAACCCACAGGAGCTTCAAACCCCTTTACTAATCACCAACCTAGCTACTATTCATGAGCACCAACCCATAGGAGCACCAACCCCTTTTTCGATCACCAACCTAGCAACAATTCATGAGCACCAACCCACAGGAGCACCAACCCCTTTACCAAGCACAAACATAGAAACAATTCGTGAGCACCAACCCACAGGATCACCAACCCCTTTGTGTATACCACACACCTATCTCTCAATGTTTCTATCTCAACAAATGATAGATCAAAATAACATCTCCTTCCTCTCTCTCACCTTTGTTATTTTAAGCTAGATATAACAAATACAAATCATATTCATCTCTCACAATTGCTCTTCTAAGCTAGATTACAATATCAAATCAACCTCTATCTCTCATATTAAAAATGGCTTCTCAAGCCTTTATTTATAGCTTTTCAAATGACCTTTGGCCTTCCCCCTTTGTGACCCTTCAATCCTCATGGAAAATGGCACCAATCATGGATGACCCTTCATATTCAAGCCTTTAAAAAGTCATGTGGTGAGCATGACCAAAAACGTCCTTCCCACTTTTGTCCTTATCGTTGGTTACTTTTCATATTCCTAAAAGTGTCCCTTCATGAGAAATTGTGCCCTTACTCTTTTGTCTTCACTTGGTGACTCTTGGTATTCCCCAAGATGACTCTTCATGGGAAAATGCATCCCATCCTTCTTTTGTCTTTACCCCATGGCTCTTCGACTTCTCCATGGGCCCTTCTTTTGTCTCATATGAAACCAAAAATATATTCGTTAATATTAAATAAATATTAACTCACGTTAGCCAAGATAAACAACATTAAATGCAATGGGGCCTTTATCACCAATAATACTAGACCAGTGACATCAATGACAATATTTCCAACAAACTTCCTCTTGATCATATAAGGTAATGTAAAATTCAACACCATCCTTGCTTTAATTAATTTTAAATAATCCATATGGTAGTTCATCAACCCATCCAAGGTTCAAAATGTCATGTTTTTATGGCTTTAGATCTAAATATTCTCCTTAATTTTTGAAGACATTAGTATATCTTTAATAGATAATTCATCTTGAGACTAGTCAGATTCTTCACCCTCATTTTCAAGTTCATTTTCATGCTCTAGAAGAGGCATAGGTTGGTTTAAAACCTTTATTTTATCCATGAAGTCATGGTACAGTTATTACCATACTTCATCTTAATCTTCCTTTTTCTCTATTTATTTCTCATCTTCATCCTTACCTATACCAAAGAGAAGCTCATGGAGCAAATACATATACCCTTTTCTCTTAGCTACATCCTGAATAAACCTCCCTTTAAATATGAAGGCATCAGTATTGCCTTAAGGCTCTAATTCATCAGTGTCAAAACCATGCCACAACAACTAGTCAAAACCTGATTTCTCCTCCTCTGAATGGAGTGGGCTACTTATCATGATCTCCTCATCATAGAAACTTGTGTTTTTTTCTTCAAGTTCACCTATGATTATAATATCCTCCTCTATTCTTTACAAAATAGGCTTTTTATCCAAGAGGGATATGGTGGGAGGGTGAATAAATTCACCTTGATTGTAGCTTAAGAGATTATCCTTCTAGATAGGGGATTTGAAGTCTCACTTTGGTGGATATAAAGGGACAAAAATAGAGTCATGGTGTTGGATGTTTATTAATGATGTCTATAAGGTGACCAAGGATGTTGATGTGGTGTCATGCATGCTAGAAGGATAATGACAAAGTGTGCTTCAATGAGATTCAGTGTTCTTATATGGTTCTTCAGTGTTTGACATGAATAGGTAATTAATGGATGATATTGATGGTATGAAAATGTTTTAGATACCCTATGGTATGTTATGAACTCTTATAATTCTTATATAAGTGAAAAAAATTCATCACAATAGTCAATTGAATGTCTAAGCTCAAGTAATCATCTTGATAAATAAAATTAAGTAGATTAATGACATCATATTTCACATGTGTGAAGGATTTAGGAGAAACTTGATATATGGATGGATTACCCTATGTGAAGAGATCATATGGTTCAAATACTAGATCCTAAGGTTGAGTGTAGAAAAATTTATTAAGGTACAAAGTCGGATTTTGAGGAAAAAGTTTACTAAGTTCCCATACTTAGAAAAATTTATAAGAAGAGATATATGGAAAGCATTTAATTGGATCAAATATCTAATGATGAGAATTTAATATAATGATATAATGATCCAAAAATGAGCGTATGATTATATAAAGATCTAACAATGAGTATCTAATCTGACAGATGAAGATCTAATGGTGAGCATGTGATCATGAAGCTAGAGATCAATGGTCAATTTTAAGTCAATAAGTCAAACGATGCTCAGATTGCATGCATAATTTATAAGTGGCACAAGAACATTTAATGAATGGTATAAGGTATGTAAAAGGCAAGCAAAGCTGCCAAGTGGCACAATCATGGGAGCTCAAATCAAAGATTAATGGTGAATGTTCTAAGGCAAATACTAGGCTACTTCTAAGGAGATAGAAGGTGCGTATTTGTTCAAAGTTTCAATGGACCATGATATGAGGTTAAAGTGTTAATTTTTTAACATTTACATAATGATTGTTGGGTTTTGAATTTAACAAAGGAAAAACTAGTGCTCAATATTTTGTATATATCTTATGACCTATGATGAATTTGAAGGTAATGTAGAAATAAAAGTTGAAGAGGACTTCAAGGCACATCCATAAAAACTAGTTATAAGGTATGAATTTTTTTTATAGTTAATTTTATTAATGTCTAAAGTTTATTATGTATTTGACCATGTTTTGTAAGTGATCTGAGAAGGATAAATGTGTTATTCTTGATAGTGTCTTCATATTTCAAGATGAACTAACTATTGGAGAGTGTTGTATACTCCATGAGGACAATATATGTGGATTTTTTAGGTTTAATTAGTCCATATTTAGTGTGAAAAATGTCTTAGAATTTGACTATGTTTTTTAAATGCACTGGCAGATTGAGTGACCATCTTACATAGGTTTATTGAAGGTGTATTGAGCAGAGTTGAGGAAAGAATGAATATGAATATGTCAAATAATTCTAAAATATTGATGAAAATTTATTGAATGTCATATTATACCATTGATTAGTTATGGATATTCAAAATAGTTTGATTGTGTGTAACCAGTCTAAGTGGTCATCATGGGAGAGTTGTTTTGAGTGCTTAGAGCCTGAGTAAATGTGTCCAATGGACATGAAAATGTTTCATAGGTAATGTATTATATATTCATGAATTTGGTTGAACACATTATTTGAGAAATTTTTTTGTATGCTTTAGTTCTATATGATAGACTTTTTTATGTTTCTAGGCCTATTGGTGAGCAGTATAGAATGGTTTGGTTCAAGGTATGAGGTTGAGTTCTAGGTGACATAGACCTATGTGGAAGTTTAAAAGAGTCTATTTAATATATTTTTGATGTGTTTTCATATTTTTTATAAGTTTAAAGTGGACCAAGAAGTTGAAGTTGTAACATATGAGTATGAAGGCCTAATTGTTTTAGGTAACACCAAGACCTAATGGTGGTTTGGGGATAATGAGGTATTGGATGACCTAAGGGGTGTGTGGTTATTACATTTAATGTGTATGGAGAACTATTTTAAGTATAATAAAAAATTTTCAATAATATTAGTCAACCAAGATGGGTTATATGAGTGAATGGTTTAAATACAATGCCTAATTAGCCTATTTGTGTGTGTCAAGAAAGTGTGTAGAGCTGAGCGAAGAAGAGAACCTTTGAAATAGAATTTTTAGGTCATTAATGACCAATAAAGAGTGAAGAGGATCAGTCATGCCTATCTAATCAAGGTGATGAAGGTTAACACATAGGTCATTGGATCTAATAATCCTAGAAGAGGCAGATTAAGTGAGTAAGCCCTAGAGGCTGATTGAGTGAGTGTGCTTAGTGGATGGATTGAAGATCAAAGTAGGTTGAAGATTGTGTGAATGACCTATAGGTCATGTTTTTGATGTTATGATATATTTATTGTAGGTTTTGTAATTATGCATGTGCTAAGAAGTGAAGAGTGATCCAAAAGGGTGTTTTGGATGCATTACTTATGTGTGCAAGTTTGTGAGAGTATAAAGGGAAACTAAAGAAAATTAGATAAGTTCATCATCAAGTGTATAAGACATCAAATTAGAATTGGAGATCAGATCAAGGTAGCTAGTTTGGTGTGATAGGTGTCTCACTAAACTAAGGGATGAGTATTCCTTGATCAATTAGTGATGGTCTAAATTTGGATCTTGTTATTATAGGGATATATTTCATCTTGAAAGGTTTAGTGGGTTTTATTTAAAAAGAGTATTTCCCACATATGTCATGTGTTATGTGCTTGATCTTGTTATATCTTGTTCATTACAATGGTTAATTCACATGTAAAATGATTATATGTGTTGATTGGTAAAGAATTGGGAATTGAATTAGATTACCTTTCATTATTTATTCACCACCCCCCTCTTAGTGATTGTACCTCTAAAAAATGTAACTTTGGTATGACAAGATCATTGAGCTAAGATAGTACCTCTTTTTCTTGAGCTAGTTCCTAGACTAACATAGCTAGCACTTCCTCTCACTTATTTATGCCCTTTTGATTGATTTTCATGAAGGGAAAGCATAAGGCTTGGCCACCTTGTCCTTTTCTTGAATGGGTGTGGGAGAGGGTGGTTTCAAAAGAGAGGGTATGAAAAAATCATAGTTATTGGCATAGGAGAAGACACAAGATGGGATGGCTTCATGTTCCTCAGTTGAATCATTTTTAGTGACTTGTTTAGCTCTTGATGAGGATGAGACTTAACAAGGTTGAATAGGGGGTTAGGTTTGAGTATAAAAAATATTAGGAGATGAAATGGGGTTATAGGTTTGGATACGTTCATTCCTAAGATAAACTAATATTTATTTTCTTTTATGGATTAGTCTTGCCTAACCAAGTATTCTTCCTAAAACCTTAATCCCTGCTCCTGAACATAAGCTTAGTGTTTAATATTCTATTTTATCCTTTAATAATCTTCTTCCATATCAACCTCTTTAAATTATTTTTCAAGATAAATCCATATCTCCCTAAGTCTCTTTTTTGGTTGACTAGAGAGAGGCAAATTATGACAAGGTTGATACATTGAATCTTGAGGGCCACTTAGGGTGAATCCATGAACATTGATAACTTGATATGAAGGATAAGGAATGAAATAACATATAATTTAATCAAATGGGGAATGAAACATAACAAATAATGGTGATTAAGCACTTGGGCTACTTATACTAGCTAATGATCATAGTTGAGTCCCCATTGGTGTTTACAAATGTGCCTTCAAAAGCTGATTACTCTAAAAGGCAATACCAAAAACCTTTCAGTGAGAGGAAAAACATATTAAATTCCCAATATGTCTGCCAAAAAATATTATGTCATGAAATTTCACCCTTTTAGATGACTTATTCATGGTCCTCTACTCCTAACCACAAGATTGGGATAACCCTAGGCTGTGGGTATCTTATGATAGGGTTGAACCTCTAAATAATGTTGAATTCCTCTTAATGGATAACCTAAAATAAATATACTATACGTAAAAGGTTTGTAAATGGGTAAAATAGATCTTAAGAAGGCTAAAATATGATGCACCAAATAAAAATGGGAAACTCCCATAATCTTGAACCCACACTAGATCTATAGAAGACAATGGTAGCTCACACAACCTCACAGACCAGTTGATTGTATAAGTGTTTCATGTATTAAAATCAACTAAAACACTAATATAAACATAAAATATCTTTAAAACACCATAAAGGAGGTCATAAATGAGTAAAATTGACAAGGAGGATTCTCCTTCATTATGCAATCATGAAAAACTCACTCAATATAGATCTAAGGTAAGAGATAGGTAAAGAAAGTCTTTTATTTCATTAAGAGGTAGTTTTTATAAATGCTTGATGGGGTGTATCCTAATAAAGATGATAATATTTTGAAATATCTTAGAGAGTCCCATACTCTTCAAGATTAAAGAGTCCTTGTGAGAGTCTAGAATCCAAGAGAGAGCTTACAAATGGGAATGAAAATGGTAATATAGAGAAAGGCAAAGAATGAGAGGAAGAACATGCATCAAAAAATAAATCAATGAGCTATCACCACCTTTCTTAAAATTTACACCACATTTTAATCTAATCAAGACTAATCCTTCATCAAAAAATTATCCTTCATTTACTTTAATAATCTTCAAACACTTCTCATTAACTGATAAATGCACTAAAATACAATAATCTGGTGAGGATGATGAGTCATGATCTTGTTGTTCAAGAAAATATTTAAAGGTTCTAAAATAGAAATGAATTCTCCAACTACTTTCTCCAACCACCAAATCCCTTTACTTTGATCTTCCACACCATCTTCCACTTCGTTTCATTATGAGGATAAAATCCTCATATCTTGAATCTTAACATATCCATGCCATGTCTATTTTGAGTGGTGGTAAGTACCTATTTATTGAGTCTATAGATATTTTAAAAGATGACACACCTCACCATAATCACAAATATCTAACCTTACTTTGAAATCTAAACCCAAGTCTACTAAAGATGAAAACTACTAACAATTATTTATTTTCCTATAGTCTTAATGTCAATGAAATGAAGATCACCAAGTGTTTTATCTTACTTCCATAATAGTTACCACCATTTTGTCCATATTAGGTATAAAATACCTCTTCTAACTCCATGGAGATTTAATGGTGATGCTTGATCCCTAAAATATCCATTTTATTTCAACTTGTATCATCTTCCAACTTGGCTCCTATGAATTTACTTGCCTAGGTTGAAAATAGCTTCATTGACCTCCATCAAAAGTATCTTCAACTCACCTTTGTTTAATAGTCATCAACTTAATGATGTGAGACTATGAAATTTAGGCACTTGGTGGCCTCATGCTTGATTTGAGCTCTATTGACTTATTAACCTTGCTCATACCATTAATCTTTCTCTATATTAATGAATGCAAGCCATGGATCATTTTCTAGTATAATCTATACTTTTTAAGTGTCATGATAATGGTAACTATCAAATAAATCAATAGTGCACATGTAATTTATACATAGAAATATTAATGATGTAAGTAAGGTCGATAAGTCAATAGAGCTTAGATCAAGCATGAGGACACCAATTATCTTAATTTGATTCACCTAAATAAATGATCGATGACCAATGAACAAAGTCAAACCTAGGAGACTTTTGGTGGAGGTTGACAAAGTTGTTTAAGACCTAGGTAAGAAAACACATAGGAGACAAGTTTGAATATGATCTAGGTTGAACCAAAATGGATATTTTAGGGATCAAACATCACCATTAGAGATCCATGGAGGTATAATTTGTCTTTTAGGCCTAATACAAATAAAAGGGTGGTAACTTGTTGTCGAAGAAAGACCAAACACCTTGTAAACTTAATTTCATTGACATTAAGACTATAAAAAAATCAATAAGTTGCATTAGTTTTCAATATATAGTGAAGACCTATGTTCAACCTTGAGTAGTGATATGTTTGAAGTTTCTTATCTTTAGAAAAAGTTATATCTTCAATAAATAGGTACCTACAACCACTAAAAGTAGACTTAGGCATGGTTCTATCAATTAAATGGATATGAGGACTTTGTCCTCATAAGAAAAGCAAGTGGAGATGGCATAAAAGATCAAAGCAAAGAAATTTGGGGATTGGAGAGTATAGTTGAAAATTTATTTCTTCTCAAAGCATTTTAGTCCTCATTAGATCAAAGATGGTTTAGAAATCAAGAATTATGGTAGCTCAATTAATGATCTTAGATGGTGTGCTCCCCCTCTTTCTCCCTTTTCTCCTATATTTCTTATTATTTTCCATTTGTAAGCTCTCTCTCACTTTTGATAACAAATTTTGTCTCATTTATAGAAGAGTAGAGACTCTTATTTGATAAGGCTAGACCCTCCCAAAATTTATATGAAATATCTCTTGAAGTAATAAAGACTTTCTTTACCTATCTCTCCCCTTTGAATTTCATGTAGAAAATCTTGTGCATGATGCCATTATGAAGGTGAATATTCCATGCCCTTTTTCCTTCTTTATTTATCATTTCTAACATGTCTTCAAGTTAGTTGTAGTTCTAAGTTAGTGTTCTTTTTTTCATTGATTCAAGATCTTAGAGAGTCTTAGAACTCTTCTTTGCCTTCATTAATTGCTTCTTAAACCTAGCTTAAGAAACACTTATGCAACTAGCTAGTTTTGTGAGATATTGTGAGTTAGCATTGTCTTATACTTCCTCGATGTTTACTTCATGCTTATGTGAGTTATCATATAAATTTGGTGCATCACCCTTTTATCCTTCTTTGTGAAACTTTACCCCTTATTTAACCCTTTTCCCAGTGTAAGCATTAGTATAGGTGATTCATCAAGAGGAAGTTGTCATTTTCTAGAGGTCCAACCACACCATAGGTGACCCATAGCCTGAGATTTTTTCCATAGTGTATCTAAATTGGAGAGATCTTGAAGAACCATATTGAAGGGTGTAAATTAATGCTATAATAAGTTATCCTTAGATAAAGACTATATAAACTCAAGTGTGCATAGAATATGACCTTAAAATGAGTTCTAAGATTTTAATAAAGGTGCTAGGAATGGACAAAAATGAGAGGGGTGAACATTACCCATATATAAAGATCAACAAACACAAATAGCATACAAAATACAATAATAATGAATGAATGTGAACTCTATTTTTGTTAAATTACAAGGTTTAGCTAATAGAGGTGCTCTTGGAGGGAAAATTTTTGCAACATTTCTATGCTAAAAAAAGTTCTCTCTTTATAATGATAAATTTTTCTACTTAAATAGGCAATTTGAGAGTTCATGGTCATTACTCAACCTCACCCACTATTGGGGTAGTTACAATATTCAATGATGATTTGGGAAGTAGCTAAGATAATTTTTAAAAGTGAAGGCATGCCCATGATATGTATTTGATAAGTGATGTTTGATGTCAGTATATACCTTTACATTGAAGTTTTTAGACTTCTCAAATCAATACACTATTCTAGCTACACTATTGAGCAATTTTTAATCAAACATTTCTACAATTTTAAATTAAAATCATTGAAAAGAGGGAGAAATAAAATTTTTAGTATAACCAATGGCATTGAAAATGAGTTTTTGGATTAAAATATATAACTAAAAAAAAACATGTAGTTGTGCACAGTCATATCAGCACCTTTATAACATGGAAAATAGAAAATTATAGATTAACATATGAGTAAAACCCATAATATATTATATTTATAGAAATATATTGAAAATATGCTTAAAAGGAGATATATATATATATATATATATATATATATATATATATATATATATATATATATATATATATATATATATATATATATATATAAAATCATCAAATTAACCCCTATGAACTTCTTTGTAAGTGTTTTCTGGTGAAAAGTTGGTTGTGATAAATCTTTCCAGAAGGATCACTTTGCACCATCATAACTTTTCAATGGAAACTCTAATAGATTGAAAATAAATTAAATTTCCTTCTCATTCCATAAGGTTATATATATATATATATATATATATATATATATATATATATATATATATATATATATAAAATCATCAAATTAACCCCTATGAACTTCTTTCTAAGTGTTTTCTGGTGAAAAGTTGGCTGTGATAAATCTTTCCAGAAGGATCACTTTGCACCATCATAATTTTTCAATGGAAACTCTAATAGATTGAAAATAAATTAAATTTCCTTCTCATTCCATAAGGTTACTACCATAAAAATTTTCAATAAATTTGGACTTCATTTAGTCTTAGGTAAATAGGATACAAAAGTGCTCACTGGGCGTATTTATCATCTGGAAGATGTAGAAAATGACTAAGAAAAAGAACAATGCAAAATATAATTATGATGTCTATGTATTTTATTAATGATATTTAAAATATATGAATTATCTTTACCATTTCAATCTAATGACATTTGGCTATCACCATGAGGAATTTGGACAAGATTTTACCTTTTTTAATCTTGAAAAAAAGAGCTTGAAATGTGTGTATTAGCTTGATCTAAAAACTAAAAAAACACAAAAAGTTAACCAAGTAAAAATCATCTCAAAAACTAAGTTTTTATCCTATGTATTTCATACATGGGAGAAAATTTTCTACTAATTTCTTGACCTACACATTTATACCACATTTTCCTACCATCATGAGAAATTTGAAGTTGATTGCAATTCATTTGTCCCTAAAAAATTGTGTTTGAAAGGTGCTTTAAACATTGATTTGACAATTGAAAAGACATAGAAATATATGCACTAAGTAGTTTTCAAGACTATAATCTTTTCAAATGAGGAATAATTGTCTCCAACTTCCTTCGCCATTGTAATCCCCTTAGATTTAACTACCATCATACAAGTTTTAAAGAGAAATAAATATGATTTAGCCCTATGAAATTTCTCCCAAAAAATGTTGTGCAGGTTGATTTGGTGTAGAGAGCTCTATTTTTTCACAAGGGATCAAGGTGAATTGAAGAGTAAATAATATCTTTGAAAATATTTAAGTAGAAGATAAATAATTTTTTTTAAATAACTAAGCAAGAAAAGAGAAAATTTAAAATGTTGTTACTAATGATGTTTTCTGTGTACCTAAGTTTAAAAATAATTTATTATCTTGTTCTCAACTTACAAATGATAATTTCATTGTAACATTTTAAAAATATAGTTGATCCATTATAAATCAATATGTCTGTGATTGTTGAAAGGGTTTAAATTAATGATTCATACTCTTTTTCTCCTCCATGTTTTCTTTCATCCCATAGTAAAAATGAATCTCAATTATGGAATGAAATATTAGGACTTGTTTACATGATATGTATTCAAATAATATTTTTTTTATAATTCCCTCTATCCCTTCTCATCATGAAAATTTTAAGGGTTACTTATGTGGAAAGAAACATACTAACACCTTTCACAAGAATCATGATGTGAATTCATCTTATCCTTTAGAATTGATTTATAGTGATCTTTTAAGACCTCTTGAAGATGTATCTCTTAATGGTTATCTATATTATATTACATTTATTTATGATTAAACTATAATTATCTAGTCATATTTTATTAAAAATAAATCTGATGTGTTATCTAAATTCAAGGAATTTAAAGCTAGTGTTGAAAATGCATTTGATTTTTCTATTAAGAGACTAAGAAATGATAATGGTGGTGAATATATTAGTAAAGAGTTTGATTTTTTTTACATAATTTATTGTATTCAAATGTAATTAATAAATCCCTATTCCTCTTATCAAAATGATATTATTTAAAATAAAAACCACATCATTATTGAGATGTCTAAAATAATGTTACATTCTACAAATGTTTCTCCTAGCTCTTATGGGCCAAAGTCATAAATGTTAATGTGCATATTTTTAATAAGAATACCTACTTAAAATTTGCATTTGTCTACATCAAAAATACATGTATGCTCATATCATTTCATTTTATTCGATAAAAATATATTTTTTTACTTTAGAGATACTAACTATATTGATAGTGTCTCATTTATTGGTATTTTTTTAGTAAAAATATTTAGTTTTAATTATTGAAAACATATGTATTACAATTATATTATAATAGATATATTTATCTTAAATGAGAAATCAAAGAAAATATATAGATATTATGATTATTTTCAATTTATTATTATGTAAATACATTATATGCATAACATCATGTTTAATTTGACAAGATGATCATGTTTAGTTATTACATTTGGTAAAAAGATCATGCTCATTAATTTTGGATATTCTATGTTTTAATTTTTTTAAATCATTTCATTTGATTAGTAGGGAAATTCCATGCTAATATTCTTAGATACTCTTATTTGATTATTTTATCATTTGATTATTTATGCTAGCATCCTTATATGTTTCGTTTGATAATAAGATATGTTATGAAATGTAAAGTGTAAATGAATTTTGTATTATTATCTCTCCATCATTTACTTTATTAAGAATGATATTCATAAATATCTAAACTTATTTGTTTGTCTCATATCTATTTGATTGGATGATGGCATTTCATGCAAAAATTATCCATATTTAATATATGAGAGGTTATACCTCAATATTTTGTTCAATCATATTAAACTTGAAAAGTTTTGATAAAGACTCAAATGATAAATTGAGTTATTACTAATAAGATATCTAATGTTTGGTTAAAGTTGGTATGATATTATTTATAAATTATTGTATGTGCATTACATTATTGTTGGGGATGCTCATCTTGTCAATATTAAATATGTCTAATAATGAATTGCATACAATAATTTATGTTTTCTCACTAACTTTGTAATCAAATTAGTGAACTTGTTTGCGTGAAATATGACTTGATTGTTTTAAAATGTGTTTTACCATTAAGAAACCATATTTTATGTATGTGGTTATTGTGATCCTAATCATATGATGCTATCATGGATCTATTTTTGGATATGTGTTTAAGTTTTGTGTAGGTGCATAGCACCAATAATTTAAGCGTATTGAATTTCATGTGTATTTTATCCAAGAGAATGTCTTTAATAGTGATATTTATCTACAATTTTTTCCTATAAATGAATAAGTGGTAGATATATTCATAAAACCACTTGGTGCTACCAATTTTTTTTTAATTTCATGCAATGTTAGGCCTCTCAAAGTTTCCATTGAGGGGGAGTGTGCATGACAATGCCACTTTCTAATGGCCATGTGTTTCTTATTCTTATTTATACTTCTTCTCAATTGTAAAGCATTATAAACTCCATGTGGAAGTTATGTTATTATAAACTTTATGTAGATGTTTTATTTTTTTACCTAATATAGAAAAACATACTTTTTAATGGAGGTCCTTATAAAAGGCTCCAAAAATATTTGTATGATTATTCAAAAAAAATTGTGAGATGTAGTCTCACGATCATGTTAACATAAACTTACTTTCAAATAATTTATATATTATAATATTTTTTGTTTCAAAAGCTGATGTTTGGCATGATGAATGTTTTTAAATCCCTCAATTATGTGCATAGTATAATTTAGTTTTTGAGGTAACTATGACATTTATCCCCACTTAACAATAAGGGGGATTGTTAAAATATTTAATTCTAAGTGGATTTAACTAAACCATAGCCTTAGTATTAACTAAATAAACAATAATATATTATCTAATACTGAGAGGTGGAAACCTTGTGATAATAAGTAACAAAGTTATAATTGTTTAATTATTACTAAATTTTAATTAAATTGTTTTATCAAGATGGATGGACCCATTATTTTTACAATGGTCATATCCCTTGGTATGTCACTATAAATAGGGTTTTATCTCTATTGTGAAATTATTCAAATATTAAATTATTTTATCATATTCAACCAACAAAATTTATGAAGGTTATTTGATAGAAATGAGAAGAGAAAGAATATGTTATATTTGGTCTTAGTTTCTTAGTAATTTAAATAATAAGGACTATTTTATAAATATGGACTTATCAACAATCCAAAATTTTGAAAACTATTAAAAATAAATTGGACTATATCAAGATTTAGTTGGACTTATTACAAATAAATCACATCTATCTAATTCATTTATAATAAGTCTAAGTTATTTAAAATAATAAAAAATAATTAGTAGTATAATTTTTAAAAACTATCAAAAATAAATTAGAATTTATCAATAATTAATTGGACTTTTCAAGAATTAGTTGGACTTGTTACAAATAAAGCACATCTATCTAATGTATTTGTAATGATTTCAAATTACTTAAAATAATTAGAAATAATTAATAATCAAATTTTTGTAAAGTATCATAAATAAATAGAACTATATCAATATTTAGTTAGACATATTACAAATAAATCACACCTATCTAATGCATTTGTAATAAGTCCAATTTTTTTAAAAATATCAGAAAGAATTAGTAGTCTAGTTTTTAAAAACTATCATAAATAAATTAGGCTTTGTCAAGAATTAGTTTGAATTATAATAAATAAAGCACATCTAAGTGTAAAAAATAGTGAGATCATGCCACTAGAAGGCCCATGGTCTTTCTATCTTTAATCAAATTTATACAGTCATTTAAACTATTTCATAGACTATACATTTATAGATAATAATCCTAGGTGGTTTATTTCATAAGGAAAAATAATTCATACATCAATCGAATGTTCAAATTATATGGGATTAGGTTACCTAGGATGATTGGGATATCATGTGTTAGCAGTTGATTGGATTATGAACTATCTATTTAGTCTTTAGGTGACATCCTTGTGACCATAAAATTTTATCTCATATTGTGCAAAATCCATGTGTTGATCACTTATAAACTAGTTCACCCATGTTGAGTTTAGTCTTAGTGAGAGAGTCCTTGAGATTCTGTTAAGTGGCAGAATCATGGGTCATCATTTTATTGGGCACCTTTTGAATGTTTAAATAGTCTCCCACATAGTTGAGTTACCAAGATTTTGATACATGTCATAAATTTGGGTACTTGTACTATATGATACTTTTGTTTGGATTGTTCATCCTTTTGCACATATGAGTTATCAAAATTGTGCCATATAGCATGATCTTGGGTGCTCAAGAATTTCCACTTTGAATTTATGATAGATAGGCTTTGTGAGTGCTGAGTTACCAAAGACCATTTTGTGAGACTTGAACTATGAAGTATAATTTTAAAATTGAAAAAGATAAAGACCATTTGTTGATATTCAAATTCTAAAGAAAAAATCTTGATGCACAAATTTAGAATGCCTAATTCTAATTTTTGATGTGCAAAATGCCAATGCAAAAAATCCAAAGACCTTTTCATAAAAACTTAATAGAGAAGTGGAGAAAAACACAGGACACAACTTTTGAAGTGGGACATTTAGAGGCACAAACCTCAAAGACCATTTCACAACATGGGAATGTCAAATTGTATTTTTTAATGCATAAAATCCAAAGAGTAAATTTTCATGTGAAAATTGAGAAGACCATTTACTGAGGACCATTTTAAAGTAAATAAAATATGAAGTGTAATTTCAAAAATTGAAAGTTGAATATCTTTTCACAATTCCTGAAATTCAAACTTGTTATTTGGAATACATAAATGCCTAAGACTAATTTTAAATACTCAAAATACAAAGTGAAGATTATAATAGTTAAATGTTGAAGACATTTTTTTGATGCACAATTTTTTAATAATGAATTACTATAATAGAAAATATAAAATGCAAATGTGGAAGTATATTTTCCGAGATCCAAAATGTTAAGTATCACTAGAAAAATTCTCAAAAAATAAATAAAATAATAATGCATCTCCTAAGTGAATCTAATAAAACATTTTACATTCCCAAAAATGAACTAATTTTTAAAAAAACCATTCATGTTTCTCATTATAAAATTAAAGAAAAACCATTTCAAATTTTCTAATGTAATAAAATAAAATAATAGATCCCAATCATTTATCACTGTTTTTAAAAGTGACTAATGTGAGGATGCATTCAAATAGTCAGTTACAATGCCTTTCCAAAGATTAGTGAGAATAAGTGTATGACCTCTTCAAATTTTATTTGGTTTCCAAGAGTAGATGATATTATCTATAAGAATGGATGGTAAAGATGTGTCATTTGGGTTTGGATTCTATTTCTTATCCAAATATTTTGAATAATTTTTTTTCTTTCACATCTTTTTCCCTACATGAAATGGGATGAACCAAGCTATTTTGACCCTTTGTTCTATATCTCCATTTGTTTTCAGTATCTTAATATTGATTTTAGCTATAGCAACCCATATTGTGTAGTTAACTCTTTTAAAATCATCAAGTCTGACAAATAACATATCTCTATTTTAAACATCTTGAACTGGATCAAATGAATTTTTTGTTATTTTACTTCTTGGACCAACATATGCATATGTAGATTCCATTAAAAAATCAAGGGTCCTATCATGATCCTTTTTATGGAAATATCTAAGAAGGGGTATGTCATGGTGAGTTCTAGGCCAAAAATCTCCTGTACATTCAAATTTAAAAGGAAACATGTCTTCTTTCATTGTGTTAAGGATATTTTGGAAGTAGTATGTTAGATCCTTCCACTTACTATTTTTTATCAAAATAGATTTATTAAATTATTATACATATTTAATCAAATTATATTTGATTTGTTTTCACTCTTTTTTATACTTTTATCTAAGACTTTTGAAAACATGTAATCTTGTGACATTTCTCTATTTTTCAAGTCTTTGAAAAATATTTTCATCGGATTACCTTATGAAACATTTGGCTCACCATTTAATTTTGTTCCCCATAATGTAATCAAGGGGGACCAATTTATATCTCTTATAGATTATTTGAAACATATAATGGGTTGACCTTACTCCATGCGTATAAGAAAATGTTGACCGTTTTCAATCTTACTATTTCATTTCTTCCCTTTAGTTGGTAACTATTAACATAGTCTTTGAAATCTACTACTTATTCAATCAAATATGGCATGAAGTTTCTTGTATTTTCATGTCCTATAACTATCTATCATATATACCACACTTTATACATATTTCCTCTTTATCCATTCAGACAAGTTTCAAAATGTGTTTTTGATGTCCTCATGGGTATGTCCTACATGGAGAAATCCAACATTGACATTGAGTAAAATACCTTTGTAGATAAAGAGAGATAAATATTATAACACAAACCTATAAAAAAAAATTATTTTGTTAATTTGTAAATTTAATATAATTACATTTAATTCTAGATAATTTTAGACATTTTTTTGATCTAATTATGGATGGAAGGTTCTTTTCTTATTGTCCCTAAAATAGTTGTCTAGTTGAAGGTATATCCTATAAGGAATTTTTTAGAAGGAACAAATTGATTATGCTTCTTCTATGTATTTCTAAAGAAAAGGAAGCTAATGAAAAGGCAAAATTATAATGTACAACATCCCATAAGGATGTGTCCTAATTAGGTGCACTAGAGGAGACTTCACTATCAAATTATCATCCTTCTATCCATAGTTGTGAGATGGCCCTACCACATCATCTCATTGCATCACTTTCTTACTTCTATTGGATCAATTTATGGTAGCTCCTATCACATTAATAGCCATATCCAATGTGTTTAATCCTAGTTACATGGAGACATATTTGGATGTTTTGTAACTACCATTGTCCAAACAAATTGAAAGATTAGTTTTATTCAAATAATCTATTATACAAAAGGTTGTATATTTAGAATATATTTTTTTTAGTTTTGCAAGGAAAAAGTATAAGTATAAATTCAAATCGATAAGGCTATGTAGCTCATCAATCCTACTTATCCTAATATATTTATATAAGTCCTTAGTGATCAGTTAATGTTTGAAGACAAACAACTCACTACATTATTGAATCATCTAATAAAATATTGGGTGAGCACAAATAAATTTTATTCCCAAAGGCAGACTATCCACACTAAAATTTAATCAATCTATGAGGTAATGGAGGAATATGTATGGGTATTACATACTTATATGCATCAGGTTAATTAGATAGCCCAAAGAATGCTTGATTAGAGGAAACACCTTGACAAATCTCTGGTTACTATGAAACTAGAGTTCACACTCATGGATAAAGCTAAATTTTTAATGAGTGATCAAACATCTAATGGATAAGTAATGATCAGTTCACTTTAATAGTTGTTAGACTATAGGGATACTATGATGAAGAAGCTTCAGGTTTGGAAGAATGAGAGAATGCACAATACATTTATGAGTTAATGAAATAGATTGGATAATAATGTGTCAAATATCTAACTTAAGTTGTCAAATGATAGAGACTTCCTTACCATAGTAAAAGAAGAAGTGAAAAATATGATGGTCATTTAGATTCCACTACACATTTTAATTACCATGGTGTGGGAAGTACTTGATAATTAAAAAATACTCAAACATGATTTCTCATAGGTTAAATTAACTATTTCACAAATCATAGAAGTACCTAAGTTCATTCTATTGCAATATCTCCAATCAATTTTGTATAAGAGAAATCTAGATACAAAGGTGAATTCTAAGCAACCATGACCTAAATATCTACCTAGCCAAACTTTGGCACTACCTCTATAGTATATATGATCTTTTGGATGTATTCATCTTTGTAAGCCAAGCCATAGATATAATAATTCCAAGAGTGTTTCCTTTTGTATGATGAAAAGATATAATGTGAAGAGACAAAGCCATGTGAAAATCTATATATAGTGCTCTGATGTAATGGAACATAGTATTGATGTTTGATAGAGATTAATAGGCTAGTTATGTTATGATTTTTCTAGGATTATTCCTCACATGCCTAGTGTGCAATGTTTAATATGTTTTATTTTAGCTTGTCTTATCTTATATTATGTTGTTTATGCTCTATAGTTGTTAGTGTCATGTTAGTTTTAGGGAAACCTTGAACATGCATATGATTGGAATGTTATTTTAAGGTATCTCTTAGGAGATACCTTCAAAGACCTTGTAATACCTTCAAGAAATAACTTATGCATGTTTAAAAGGTATCTCCTAGGATATACCTTAAAGTTACTGATTGTAGTATAATTTCCTTCAAGGTATTTTCTAGGAGATACTTTGAACGGTCTTGTAGTACCTTCAAGGGTTCCCCTAGTAGATACCTTGAACATGCACATGATTTGAATTTTATTTCAAAGTGTCTCCTAGGAGATACATTGAAGGGCCTTGTTATAACTTCAATGTTTATTTTAATGGTCATTTCGAGGTTTTTGTTATGTCTATATAGTTTTAATGTGCAAATATATTTATAGAGAATAAATAAAACACCTTTAGGAGAGAAGAAGAATATTTACAAGAAATGTAATTTATATTCATTTAGTGTGAATTGATTGTTTTGATAATTTTTCAAACAATGATTATCCATTTTATTCAAGTTTTGAATATGGTTCTGATGTGTGATAGATATTAATATACTAGTTATATTATAGTTTTATTAAGATTCTTTTATGTATGCCTAGTGCGTAGTGTTTAATCTATTTTGTTTTAGCTTTTTCTATCTTATATTATGTTTTTTATGTTCTATAATTATTAACACATGTAATGGAATATGGTTCTGATATGTGATATAAATTAATATACTAGTTATATTATGATTTTCCTAAGATTATTTTTTGTATGCCCAGTGCACAATATTTAATTTTTTTGTTCTAGTTTGTTCTATCTTATTTTATGTTGTTTATTTTCCATAATTTTTAATTCCATGTTAGTTTATGAAATCCTTGAACATGCATAAGATTGGAATTTTCTTTCAAGTTATCTTATAGAATATACCTTGAAGGGCCTTCTAAAACCTTCAAAGGTGTATTTATGCATGTTTGAAAGGTATCTCCTAAGAGATACCTTCAAGGTGTTTTATAGGAGATACCTTGAAGGGTATTATAGTATCTTAAATGGTTATCTTAGTAAATACCCTGCACATGAAAATGATTGGAATTTTATTTCAAGGTATCTCTTAAGAGATACCTTGAAGGGCCTTATAATACCTTCAGTGTTGATTATAATGGTAATTACAAGGGTTTTGATATAATAGTGGCATTCAGGGGACAATCAAGTTATGGATATATAAATTTAATGTGAAAATATATTCATAAATAATAAACAAAACACCTTCAGGAGAGTAGCAAACTATTTACCATAAATGCAATTTATATTCATTAAGTGTGAATTGATTGTTTTAATAATTATTTGAATAATGATTATCCATTTTGTTCAGGATTTGAGATCATCTCTATAGAACAATTTCACACACTATGTTTCTACAAATCATAAACACATAATTTAATGACATTTATCACATATACATCTCATTGGGTCCTAAATTTAATGTGTATCAAATCAAGATTCTTGTGATGTTTAAATTTATATTAAATTTGAGCCCTTATGCAAGGAAAACACGTTTCACACCACCATTTATCCCTTGAATATACCATGACTTAGAAGTGTTGCACACATGCACTGTAAAAATTCACCTGAGTGTGCTTGAGGGCACCCTAGGCCTACCTGTACTAGGCATCATAGTAGGTTTCATTGTTTCCCAAGCCAACCTTGGGCTGCTTCTAGTTAATACAATTTCTAATTAAATTTTATATATTTCTATACATTAATCCCATACACATAATTAAATTTTATGCTTCTTCCATAAAAAATAAGGGTTGTTATCTTGCCATGCCATTTATTAAATTGAAAACTTGGAAATATTTATTACATCTTTTTTTAAAAAATAATTTTAAATCATTGTTTTCCTATGGTAGTTTGAAGATCCTGTTAGTCAATAATTCTAAACCATATTCTTTATTATAATCCCTTAAACATTGAATCAGTGATTTTAAACCACACCCAAGCATTATGTTCATTATAAATTATATCCCTAAAAGAATCAAATAAATAACATAACTTCAAATAATGTGTTTTCTACTTAAATATGTCTAAAAAAATAGTGTCATAACTGTAACTATAAATTCAAAGTCATACAGACATTCTAAATTTGAGCATAATAACAAGATACTCACTTTTAGTGATTAATGAGACATAATTGAGAAAGTTATGTTATTATTTTACATATCGTTTGACTATGAATTTTAGTGACAATTTACACAATACCTTGTCAAAAACATTATTTTATAACCAAGAGAATGCATGTAGGGAAGCCATGAATCCTTAGTTAACAGTGACTTAGTCCTCTTAAACAATAATTTTAGAGTAATGACTAGTTGAAAATTATGCTTAATGACTAGCTAAAATTTTTAATAAGATTTCAAGGCTTATATGAAATTAAACCCTAAATTTCCAAATACATGTTAAATGTGAAGTAATTAAATTATTTAAAAATAGTTGAATTTAATACAATGTGGAGCCAAGGTCACTTGCTAGACCAAAATTTATTATATTCAAAATATAATATTCAAATATAATACAAAACAATCTAGAGCCAAAATTTACCTAATATAGACTATTATTTAACATTTATTCTAACCATATCATCATGGGCTTCTAATTTCCAATACCAAGATTTAAAATATGATTTTCATCATCAAAATTTTTAGCATGCAATTTTATAATAGTAGAATATCTAGCTCCATAATGATGTCATGACTATTATCACAATTTCCTCAAAATTAATTCTTTCATATGTGAAAAAGTATACTTCCTAAAAGAGTAATTACTAAATATAAAATACAATCACTCAAAAGAATAAATTCACCATTAATCCTAAAGAGTGGAGGTTCATTGCATCCAAAATAACCCTATGATTTTGATAGGGTTATCTCCATGCATATTTTGAAATTAATCCCCCAATAAGTTAGATTTATCTCAAAGTCAATTGTCATTTTATTTTATGTTTTGGCCTTTATAATTGGATAATAAAAATAATGTCAAAACATAAATAGACTTTAGTCTATTTATAAGTAAAAAAAGGGTAGCATTGTCACTCTTCGATGATGACATGTCCAGTCATGAATGAGCCCTTTATTAAATGCTAAAGTATACTATCATTGACACCTTGGAACAAGATGAATCACTCAAATGTCACTATGTTAATCTGTGTCACATTAATTTAACATGATCTTGATAGTTGACATTGACACCTTAACACAAGATTAATCACTTGAATAAAACCATATTAGTCTCACATTAATTTAACACACTTAGAGAGTACTTAAAAAAGGATTTATCTCTTAAGATGTGACTACTGGGGATTTTTTCTACCAAGGAGGCTACTCAAATGGGATTTTGACATCCGATGAGAACATAAACTATATTAATTATCTTAAAGTATTGATTTTTATGAACATGCCAATGGTGTCAAGTGAATCTCACCATATCCAATTTAATCTCAAACATTAAAAATATATATTTAATTATGAATAAATTCTATAATTACTCTTTTTAAATGATATGGTCCTTAATCTCACCATATTCTAAGTAAAATGAGCATTTTGTTGAAATTTGCAATTTATTCCACCCCCATTAAATACTAGTAAGGCGTGATGTTTTTTGATGTACTCAGTATTTAATTTTATTACTAATTCATAGTTAGTAGGTTTTTTAAATATGGAAATAATACCTATTTAAATAAATGAACATGTAAACCATTTGTATATCAGTCAATAATCAAGTAATCCAAGTATAATTGAGGAGAAGTATCTTTGTGTTTTTCTAAGTGATGTAGCATCTCAATGTGTTGTTTTTCTATATATTTTTATTGAATCATGGGATGGCACTACTGACACTATCTTGGGTATCTAAAAAATGATACTCGTGGATGATGGAAATGAGGATGCTAAAATTTAACCTATCATAGATAAGAAAGGTGAATCATTTGTAATACCTCCATCACCTTCATAACATACTCAAGTAAAAAACTCTAATAGTAGTTTAGATCCAACTCATGCTTCCCTTATGCCTAAAAATACAAAGAGATTGAGGGAGATCTATGATGAATCAAGGTATTATGATCTTAATGAAAATTTAAATTTTATTGAGGGAGATCTATGATGAATCAAGATATTATGATCTAAATGAAAATTTAATTTTTATTTATTTTCTCAAGATGAACCTATATGTTTTAAATAGGAAATGAAAAAAGAATCTAAAATGATAGACTTAGGTTTGTTATGGTATTTTCTTGGTATAGAAGTACAACATAAGGATCATGTCATATTCATCTCTCAGTCTAAATATGATTCACAAATCTTAAAGAGGTTCAAAATTTTGAACAACAATACTAAACCAACACTAACTACTAAAAGTCTCAAATTAAGTAAGGAATATTATAAAAATGAGGTGAATTCAATTTTAAATAACAACATGGTAGGTAGCCTCATGCATTTAAAAATATATATAGTATCTTTGATTTCTAGATTCATGTAAAGACCTAAGGATACACATTGGAAAGTAGGTAAGAGAATTCTAAGATATGTCAATGGAGACAAGAACTATGGCATCCTGTATACTGCATCAAGTGATTTTGTTTTAGTTGGATATATAGATAGTGACTAGGCAAGTAGTGTAGATGATAGGAAACATTAGGTTATGTGTTTCACATGGGTTTTGGAGCCATTTCTTGGGCATCCAAGAAGTAACCCATAGTTTCTCTTTCCATAGCAAAATTTGAATACATTGCATAAAATGTAGTTGTATGTCAAGATATTTGGCTCAAGAGAGTTTTAGCTAATTTGAAGAAGGAACAAACAAATGGAACAATCATATTTTTTGATAATATGTATTCAATAGACTAGAAAAATAATATAGTGTTTTATGGATGAAACAATCATATACATATTCAATGTCACTTCATACATGAGTTGGTTGAATGTGATGAACTAAAATTAGCATTCTATAGATCTAAAGATTAGCTAGTAGATATCTTCATGAAGGCACTAGTAAAGGATAGCTTTGAGAGTTTGAGGTAGAATTTAGGAGTAATAGATATTGTGATATTTAATGGAATAAATTAAGGGTGAGTGTTGGAATTGGTAATTTATTCCACCCAGATTAAATGCTTGTAAGGCATGATGTTTTTTGATGTAGTAAGAATTTAATTTTGTTACTAAGTCCTAGTTATTAGGTTTTATAAATATATAAATAATACCTCTTTAAATAGAGGAACTTATAAACCATTTGTATATTGAAAGCAATCAAGAAATCAAAATTTAATTAAGGAGAAGTATCTATGTGTTTTTTTAGTGCAGTAGCATTTTAGTGTGTTGTTGTGTTGTGTGTATTTTTTCTCTCACATTTAAACTTTAATGGGTCCTTTTCAAGTTATAAGTTATTCCTTTTGGTTGATCTGGGTGATATTCCATAATTTTTTAGATCTAAAACTATTAAATATATTTTTTAATAAGATTATTTGATTATAGTTATTAAAAAATGTCAACTTTACCTTAACATTTGCCATTTGTGTCCCTATTGGTTTTTTAGACATAAGGAAATAAATAATAATAATAATCAATAGAAGTAAGTGATAAATAACCCTAACTTCTACCATTTCATTATGTCAGCCATTTCATAACAATAACCCAAGTAAATTATCTGAATATCAATGATTTCATAATAGAAAGTGCTAAACAATGAATAAAAGGGCCAAGTCAATAAAAAAAAGTCACACATTTTAGATAAAGTAAAAAATATTAAATACTATTAAGATTAAATACCCAAAAATAAGGATCTAAATAAATGATAGCAACAAATATGGTCTCACTTCAGCCTCTCTGCAACCTATATTATTTCAACACTCTATAGTGTACATTCATAAAAAACTTGGAATATATATCTGCCCAAACATGTTCAGTGGATTTTGTTCCTATAAAAATGTGTTGAAATTATATGGACCCCATTTTTTAATGTAAATTTGAATTTCAAAATCGTTGTGGACTCCCACTTATTTTAATTGAATGCAAATGTATCTCGAAAGTAGTCAAGTTGAATTAAAAGGCAAGTGATATATTTAATATTGAATGATATATATATATATATATTATATTATATTAAAATATATAATTTTTATTTGAAATATATACTAAAAATATATATTAAATAATTTAATATAATATTATTAAATTTAAATATGTTATACTAAAATATATAATATATAATATTGATTTATAAACTATATAATTTAACATATATATTATATAATTAATGTTTAATATATAAAAATATGATGATATATATTATGCAATATTTATATAATAACTAATATTACACACACACACACACACATTTATGTATGTGTGTGTATCATGTATGTATGTATTGGTAAGAGGGATTATGTAAAGCAAAAGAGTATAAATCAATAGTTAAACCTAGTTATTCCAAACCCATGACAATGTCAAAATAAGTTCATATAAACTCATTATGGGTATAAACCTATCAGGTAAAGTAATTATACTAAAATATATAATATATAATATTGATTAATAAACTATATATATATATATATATATATATATATATATATATATATATAGTTCATAGAAAGTAAGTGTTGGTGCAAACCTATCAGGATCTGAATTACCATGCAATGATTTAGTCTATGATGGCTCACATTCTTTGTGTAAATATATTATAGCCTCTTAGCTAATTATCTCTATGTCAAAACTATAAGTCCTTTGGTTTTGATCAAAGGGATTCTATATTCACTAGATAAGGATCTTAATTATGGATGATCAGGGTTTTTCTTGGTGATTACAATGGATAAATTTATGTTGTTACAATAGAGGTAAAAAAATTAGAAGTGACAAAGAGGAATTTTGAGTGTGGAAATTAGATATAAATTTGAAGTGGACATATATGTTAAAAAGACATCATATATTTCGTGTATGCCTACTATGCCTAGTGATGATGCATTCTCAATTATACCAACACCACTACTTATTTTTCTTAAAGATACTGTTAATTTTTCATCTCTAAAATATGTGGATGAAACTCCACTTATGATGCAAGAGCCTATTATTTATAAATTATTATCATCAGTTCTAAAGTTTCAAATTTTATTTCTATATTTAAACTTTTGTAATTTTGCATTTATTAATGGAATGCCTATGGCCATGTTACAAATCATAATATGCATTCTCATCATATTCCCATGGAAGAGGTATACTCGTATCAACCTCTATATAGGTGCGGGGAATATATATTAAATAATATAATATAATATTATAAATTTAAAGTAATTATACTAATATATATATATATATATAAATTTATAAATTATATTATCATATAATATAGTTTATATAAATTAATTGTGGGTGTAAACCTATCAAGACCTGAATCACCATGTAATGTTTTAGTCTATGATGTGTTGCATTCTTTATGTGAAGGTATTATATCTTATTAGGACATTATTACTACACCAAAACTATAATTCCCTTGGTTTTGATTAGGGGGATTTTGTATTCATTGGATAAGGAGATAAAGTGTGGTTGATCAGGGTTTTTCTTGGTGATTACAATGGAGAAATTGATTTTTTTACAATGGAATTAAAAAAATAGAAGCAACAAAGATGAATTTCAAGTTTATAAATTGGATATAAATTTGAAGTGGACATATATGTTATAAATACACCATATATTCCATGTATTCCTATTATGCCTAATGACGATACATTCTCCTATATACCACAACCACTTATTTATCCTAAATATGTTATTAATGTTACATCTCAAAAATATATCACAAACAAAACTCCCCTTATTATGCAAGAACCTATTATTTCTAAATCATTATTATTGGTTCCAAAGTTCCAACTTCTATTTTTATATTTGGATTTATGTAATTTTGCATCTGTTAGTGGAATGCCTATGGACATGTTGCAAATCACAATATGCATTCTCATCATATTCCTATGGAAGAGGTTTAATCATATCAACCTTTATAATAGGTGTGAAGAATATATATTAAATAATGTAACATTATATTATATATTATATATTAAAATTTTAAATTAATTATACTAAAATATATAATATTGGTTTATAAATTATATATTAACATATATAGTTCATATAAACTAATTATGGGTGTAAACCTATCAGGATCTGAGTCACCATGCAATTCTTTAGTGTCTGATGGCTTGCATTATTTGTGTAAAGATATTATAGCCTCTTAGCATATTAGCTCTACTTGAAAATTGTAAGTCCCTTGGTTTTGATTAAAAAGATTATGTATTAATTTGATAAGGAGCTTAACTATGGCTGATCAGGGTTTGTCTTGGTGATTAAAATGGAGAAATTAATTTTATTACAATGGTGCCAAAAAAAATAGAAGCGTCAAAGAGAAATTTCAACATTTTAAATTGGATATAAATTATAAGTGAACATATACATTGAAAAGACACCATATATTCCATGTATTATTATTATGATTAGTGATGATGCATTCTCAAGCATACATGTTGACATCTTAGGCTACACCCTAGCTCAACAAAGGGATTGTTCAAGTCCTCTTGCTCAAACTTAGTCCAAAATGGGAATGTCCCTAGGCTATGGGTCACCTAATATTGGGTCAGATCTCTAGAGAAGGCCAACTTCTTGTTGATGTCTATTACATATGCTTAAACCTATACTAAATTCTTACAGGGAAATGGGGAGAGATTAACACTAATCTATGAAAACATGTAAAAAGGGGTGATGTACCAAATGTATTGATCATTATATTCTCACAAACACTATAAGACACATTCAAGATTTTATAAGATCAATTCACTCACTCTTTGATCAACCCTCACCTAAGTATTTCACACAAAGGCATGGACTATCTATCAACCTAGCATGGGAGTGCAGTTGACCACTTACAAACTAACCAATAGACTATATATGCACTTAGAATGACCTATGAGAACTACCAAAACACTGCATGAAGGTGAAAAAACTCAGACAGAAGTAAGGAAAACATACATTCACTCAACCACATCAATGAAGTTATAAGAAACACTTTAACTCAGCTTGAAAATGGAGTAATTTAATCTTTATTGTATTAAATAGGTGTTACAGTACAAATCTTGGCAGAGTCTAGTCATGTCAAAGAGAAGGATACATTTTAAGGCTTAAAAGTCTATATTTATATCTAAATTAGTTTAGAAAGATGGGGTCATGCACATAAGGATGAAGAAAGGAGCATAATGGCCATTATTTCCCATCATCAATCATTGATTAAATTAGAAAAGATCATAATGCCTAAGACTACTTCTAGAAAGTAGCCAAAACAACCATATCAATCCCTTTTAATATATTTTTGGCCTACATTAATGCTTCTTACAGTTATAATGGTAGGATCAAGTTATTTAAAATCTAAAATTTGGTGATGAAGTAATTACAATAGTTAGATCAATCTTTTATGATCTTGTTTTGGTATGGATTATTCCCTACTGGTTCATCTTTAACGTGTAAGAATGGAGAAAAGGGTCATAATCATAACCCATCAAAAATAACATGTTTGCCTCCAATTTAATCCCTTTGTAATATTTTATTTGGTTAAAAATTGACTATATTTATCTTTAAATTTTGATATTGGCCCTTGATCTTGATCTGGGTTTCTAAAAATGTGCCATTAGGAAGCTCTTCATTCATTCTTAGGATCTTGATGACCCTTTGACCCTATACACACCATCGATCTTATTTTGCATAGTTTGAATGTGATATATTGATATTTTTGATAGTTATCATGGTTGTGACACTTGGAAACTACATATTTATCTCTAAGATTCACTAATTTATTGACCTCTCACTCATTGTTGATCTCAATTTGTACAAATGAACATGCTCCATTAATTTGCTTAGGCACACTAGCTTTGTCAGTTAATACACACCATTGGATCTTTTCTTAGGTACCCAACATCTTTCCACTTGTCAATTTCACATTCATTCTAACCTTTTGACTTAATGCTCACCATTGATCTTTGATACATGATCAAATGCATGTTGTTAGATCTTCGAGACCCACTGACTTTGTTAGTCTCTCACTCATCTTTGGATTTGATCTTAACTTCCATCATTTTAACACTTATCATCCATGCATTTATCCTAGGAAATTTTGAATTCAAATAGATATTTGTTTTAGCTTTAACTTGATGTCCCCATGCATGTCTTACTCTGCAAGTCTAACTTTGAAGCTTTATATCTTGAGATGGAATGTTCATCAAGATAAATTTTTCAAAGAATGTTAAGGCATGAAAGACATCATGTTCATGAATTCCTTTGTATTGAGAGGATCCCTAAGGTTATTTATTAATTATGCAACTAGATTGACCCTTTCATTCTTTCAAGATGTGTTGAGATGGTTTGGTTTTCTAAGATCACCAAATTCACACTTTAATCTTGCATAAAGTGTTTCAAAAGCTTAAAAATGGCAAGTGATATTATTTTAAAGTCCATATGCTTATTATGATGTTGTATCACTCTTCAATTAGGATTTTTCTCAGCTTCTTATTTTGGATCAGGTAAATTTTGGTATATAGGCCAAATTTGTCCAACATCTTTGATGACTCAACTAGGCAGCATTCTTACTATGATTGAGAACTCAGACCATATACATGACCTTTTGATTCACCAATAATGATTAATCTAATCCATGACTACAAGATACCTTTTATATTTTAAAAATAATGAATTCCACAAAAACAAGAAGGGAAACACATAAAACATGGAAACTAACTTAATAAGCAAAATCAAAAAAAATAATGTGCTAGGACAACACTTGGAAGAAAGCCAAAATAAACTATGTATAGGGAACTCAACCTTTAGTAGTAATGTTTAAAGTGTATCCCATTAACTGGGATAGGAAGTTCCTCACCTTCCATCCTTGAAAGTTGGTGGTATTTATGGGATTTACAACTGGAGATTATGTATAGACCACTCCAAAGAGAGTCAAACTTTGTGTGCCTTCCTAGCTTAGCTCTATCGTCATCCCACTTGAGGACCAAATATCCTTCTTTAAAACTATGTGAAGAAGCTCCTTTGTCAAAGGCTCTCTTCACTTTTGCTTGATGGATTTCCATGGCTATCATGGATTGATGTCTTGTCTCTTTCAACTCTATAAGCTCAACATATTTGATCTCCATAGGTTCATTATCCAATAATTCAAGTTGATACATTAGTTCTAGGGTAGGAAATTCAATAGAAATAGGAATTCTTGCTTCTTTACCATATACCATCTTGTAAGGAGAGTTAGTTATTGAATTTTTCTAGGTGATCCTATCAACCCATTAGCTAGCTTCAATTTTGAGATGCCATGACCTCTGATTATCTTCAATTATTCTTCTTATGATCTTCAACAAGTTCTTATTAGTGGACTCATCAAGGCCATTGCCTTGTGGATAGTAATTTTATGATGTGTTGATAAAGACACTATGTTGAACTACCCATTAACTAATTTTAAAGCCCATAAAGGCCATAGCATTTCTATAAATAATGATTGAAGAGACTCTGAATCTAGTAATCAAACCTTCATATAAATCTAGAATATTGGTCTTGTTTTCTTCCTTTAATGCCATTGCTTATGTCCATCTAGTGAAGTAATCTGTGGAAACTAGTATATATTTATGACCTAATATTTGAGGGTGTTAATGAGACCAAAAAAATCCAATCCCCATTAGACAAAGGGCTGATCTACTAAAATTGATTGGAGAGGTAAGGCTAAAAGTTTCACCTTTCCTAAAAACATAACACATTATCTTAATTTCCTAACCCATGCATGACAATCACCAAATAAGTTTGGCCAATAATACCCACCTCTTATGATCTTATGGGATATTGTCCTTACTCAATAATTACCTCCACCATGTCCATCATGGAACTCTTCAAGCATCCCTTCCTTTTAATGTTGTTCAATGCATCTTAACAACATGACATTAATATCTTTCTTGAAAAAAAACCATAAATAAGAAGAAATGAAATGGATTACAATTTGAAATATCTTCTTTTTTAAGAAGTTAGGTGAGATGGATAAACATCATCTTAGAGATAGCTTACCAAATCATGATACCAACTAGAAGGTGAGGTATGATCAGCTGCAACTTCTTCATTAGATAACACCATAACCACCTCATTATCTTATTTTAAGTCTTGGGATAGATACTCAAAAACTCCTTTGCCTCTAATAAACTTTATTACTTTGACCTCCATGTCATACTCCATTACCTTTTTTATCCAACCAACTCTTTTCTCACTTATGTCCTTGTTCAAGAGAAACTCTTCGACACTTGGATGTGAAACCATTAGGTCTATCTTATTATTAGACAATAAGTATCTATATTTCTTGAGAGACCTTATGACTTAAAGTAAATATTAAATTACATTCCTTAAAACAAAGGAGTACCTTATTTCATATTCTTCTAAGCCTTGACTAAATAAGGCTATTGGTTGCTTTAATGCCTCATGGTTCTACTACATAAGAATGCCTAAAATGATGTCAATGTTAGCATAGGTGTATAGAATGAAGTCCTTTGATAAATCTAGGTTCATGAGCATAGGAGCACTAGCCATGGTTTTCTTAATTTCCTCAAAACTCCTTACTCTTTCCTTTGACCAGATGAAGCTTTGATTCTTCTTTATCATGGATATAAGTGGTTTAACTAAAGTGGAAATGTATCTTCTAATAAAATTGATCTCCCCTATGAAATTTTACAATGATATTTTGTGATTGGACAAGGAAAGTGAAATAAATAAAGCTATTATTTCAAGATCTATACTTAAACCATGCTTTGAAACTATATGTCCAAGTAGCTTACCTCCATGAACTAAGAAGACACACTTTTTGGGATTTAGGGATACCCCAAATTGTGTACATCTTTAAAACACTTGCTCAAGGTTAACCATGTGTTCACTTGAATTCTTTGAAAACACTATTATATCATCAAAATAGACCAACACAAAAATTTTAAGAAGGCCCTAGAATTCCATATCCATGGCTCTCTAAATATTTGCTCCAAAATTAGATAAACCAAAGGGCATATTTATATATTCAAATTTCCCCCACTTTTTGGTGAAGGATATCTTAAATTGGTCTTCTTACTTGAACAAAATCTAGTTGTAACCACTATATCCATCTAAAAAGGATAACCTTTCTGAATTTACAACCAATTATAAAATTTGTTCCATAGATGGTAATGGATAGTAGTTTTTAAGGGAATCCTTATTTTGGTCATGAAAGTCAACACAGAGTCTAATTTCACCATTATTTTTCCATACTAGAACAAGGTTTGCCACCCAAGTTGAGTGCTTGATTAAAAATATAATAGCTGACTCAATAAGCTTATGAAACTTAGCTCTCATCAAAGGCTCAATCTTGGGATTAATAAACATTTGTCTTTGTCTCAGTAACTTAGTTTATTCTTTTATCTCAATGGTGTTTTGAGCTAGACTGGGGTCAAATCCATTGAGATCATTATATTTCCATGTAAATACATCAACAAAACTTACACATAAATCAATGAAAGCTTCCTTTTCTGAGTAAGTGCATACTTTACCCAACTTTAATTTCTTATTAGGTGTAACTTCCACACTAGAATAGTGTTCTTCTTTTGTTGAAAAATATGAATTTTCTTTCCTTATATCATCATCCCCACTAAATATGTTTTCAAGTGTGACCAATACCTTTAGAAACTTATTTATTTTTTATTTTTAGAATATGATCACCATACTACTGTAAGTACTTTGACTAATTCCTTGAGGAAAACTCAAGTTCTTCTTACAATAATCTAAAAATTGTATTATCATCTTCAAAAACTTTCCAGTTATCATTATTATCTGGAATAGAAGGCCTTAAAACCACCTTAATGTGTTACTGGACCTTTTCACATCTTACATCAGCTAGGATACTAAATTGTGCCCTAATGGAAGCCAACCTATCTGCATGTTTGTTCTCATCTCTTAGTATTGCCTAAATGTTGAAGGCCTAGAACTCCTCAAGTAAGTCCCATACTCTATGATTATAAGATTTAAGAAATGGATTTTTGAATACATTATTACCTCTCACTTTATTAACTATAATTTCACTATCACCAAAGACTTACAAGATGTCAAATTTCATCTTCGTAGCCCATTATAAACTATAAACTAGTGCCTTATATTCTATAACATTATTTGAGAAACTAAATTAAAACTTAATAGATGAGAAGTAAATTTTATTTATTGTATAAATCAACATAATTCCATCCATGGTACCATGATTATTATTTAACCCATCAAAATATAATTGTCAAAGATCATCACTACACTTATCATCCTTCATCAAGGCTAGAATTGGTGCATCTTTCTCATGCAAGAAATAAATAAAAGGTCATTATCATTAAATCATCTTATAATGATCATATTAATGTGAGATATAGGACTAATCATCAATGAAAAAATATGAAATCCCATCTAAGGGTGATTTAGTTTCCTCTACACTATCTTTTATTACCTCATTTGAGATGAGGCAATTGGTGTTCACAACACTTGGCATATATAGTTCCAAATAGAATGATGCAATTGGTTAAAAATATATGGTTAAATTATTGCCATACCTGGTCTTGAATATCAAATATTTTTAGATAGATAGTAAATATCCTCTAATCTTTGAGGTAAAAACCTTTGACAGACACATGTAAAAGTAGGGAGGCAAGTCCACCATAACTACATCCTATTGAATGGTAACATTGGGACAAGAATGTAATGTCAACTTCAGATCTTTAATTATGATAGTATCTTTGTTGGTGACACATATAATTGTAATAATCCTTTAGTATTTGGTTCATTGACAAGATCAAGCTTGTCTGTGATTTGCATAGGCATGATAGTGCTCTTGGCTCCACTATCTACCATGCAGTTATGAACTTAAAAATCATCAAATATCAAAGAGAGGTAGAAGAGAGGATTTTTACTTGAATTTAACTCATATTTGTCCTTTTTTCCATTTTTTTAATCTTTTGTACTTGATTATTCACTAACTAGTCTAGATTAGTTAGGACAACTCCTTGTTTCTCAACTAGTTCTGGTGACACCTTGAGAGCTAAAAGCTCTTGGATGAGCATGTCATTTTATCTTAGGATAGAAAATAAATACCACATGCTAATTTTATCATTGTATTTATTCATATAATCCACTATATTTAATGCATCTCCACTAAACTTTGGCTACACATTTTGAACCACTGGTTATTCATGGACTAGAGGTATTTGAGGGACCTTCTCAGCCTCTACATTCTAATTTATCTATGTTATAGGGGCAGAAAGTTGATCTTTGATAATATTAGAAATAACATTAGGATTAATTGAAATGTTAGTCACATCTTGAGCCTCATAAATGGATCTTCTTTTAGCTTTAGTTATAGCTACAACTTGACCACTTGAACTGTTAGTCTCACCACCATGATTGAAAGTAACATAATCATCCATTTGCCAATTCACATTGATGGAATTAGGCTGCCCTTGAAATTGTTGAGACTACCCTTTGGGTACCAATTTTTTCTCTTGATATTGACCTCCTTGAAGATAAAATTCTTCTTATGTCATTTGTCACATAGTAATGTTTTGTGATACTAAGGTTTCATCATGAGCATCATTAAGGGTGGAACACTACCAAATTGAGTCATGCATCAAATTATTTTGAGGTGGTGTGGGAATAATAACTTTTGATGTGTAAGGTACATTAGGATCAAGATATATATGGATTAGATGGAACTATGGCTCCTTGTGATTGGTAGGGTGGTCTATTTTCTCTAAATCCTTGATAAAGAGGCCTTCAATTTCTAAAGGGATGATAAGTAGTCTAATTATATTATTGATAAGTCCTATTAGCCTGATATTATTACCTCTTGAGTTTTACTATTTCATTTCTAAAATATTGAATCAAAATTTTCAACTCACCAAGCTCATTAGCTTGACTAGAAGGGGCTACAACTTGAGATTAAGGAGCTAGAATATGGGATAATGATGGAAATTGATGAACTTGAGGGGGTGAAATGTATTGAAACTCTATGAATATAGGTATTGGAGACCTTAGATCAAATTTACCAACTTGTATCAAACTATTTTTTGCTCTTATTACAACCTCATAAGCATTTGGCAAGGTATTACCACCCATAAACTATATCATAACACTAATATTAAAATGAAGGGATCTTAAATAATACAATAATACATATTATATGGATGGTTTAATCACTACAAGTATTATAGTCCATGTCTTTTAGAAGCTAAGGTTGAACTCAGACATGAACTCATGAGGAGATATCTTTATGTTAATTAGCTCTTTAACTAAAGATAGGTGATCATATTTATCATTAAATTATCTCACTAAGGTTTTACCTAGCTCATATTAGGTAGTAATGGAATTCAATGGAATATTTATATACCACTGCAATGCTTTTCCTTTGAAGGAAGCAGCAAGAAGTCTGATAGCCACCTTATCTTGAACAATATTGTAAACAAAAAAAGGTTGGAAACATCTTGGATGTGCTTAATAGCATTTGCCTAACCTTATCCTCAGAATAATGGGATAATATTAAGGTCAGACATAGGAATTTCATCAAAATGGGCTAAATTTAGTAGACTACCTTTATTAAATGAGACAAACACTTGATTCTTGATGGCAATTTGGGTAGTAAGGATTACACTACTTAAAATAATAAGATGAACAGGAGATGAATATTGATTTTTGGGGTAAGGTATTGTCACATTAAATCTACCTCTCTTATATGAAATAAAATTTAACTCAATGAATTCAAGGGGAATAACTTTACTAGTTGAACTTGTAGTAACCCTTAGCATGAGAATGCTATCTAGATAGAGTTATGAACTCTACAACTTGAAGAATATTCAAATATTAATGATGATGGATCTCATTTGTTAATAAAAATAATTCTCCTTATCTCTAATTTTAATCTATTTGAAGGATAATGGGTCCTATCGAGCGTGCCATAACTATTGGTATCCTAGTTTGAACCCTAGATGAGTAAAGGGATTATTCAGATCCTCTTGGTCAAACCTAGTCCAATATGGGAATGACCCTTGGTTATGGGTCACCTAATCTTGGGTCAAAAATTTTAAGAAGGCCATCTTCCTTTTTATGTCTATCACCTATGCCTAAACCTATACTAGCTTCTTGCTTGGAAAAGGGGAGAGAGATTAACACTAGTCTATGAAAGCATGTAAAAGGGGTATGATGCAACAAATATATTGATCCTTATATTTTCATAATACAAAATATAATAAATATTAAATATTATATAAGATAATTTCTCTCACTCTTTGATCAACCCTCACATAACTATTTCACACAAAGGCATGGACTAGCTATCAACTTAGCATGGGAGGGTAGTTGACCACTTCCAAACTAGCCATTAGACTATATATGCACTTATAATGACCTATGAGAACTAAAAAAACACTAAAATAAGGTGAGAATACTCAGAAAGAGGCAAGGAAAACATACATTCACTCAACCACATCAATGAAGTTATAATACACACTTTAACTTAGCTTGTAAATGGAGTAATCCAGTCTTTATTGCATCAAATAGGTGTTATAATACAAATCTTGATAAAATCTAGTCATGCCAAAGAGAGGGATATATTTCAAGGATTAGAATCTTGTATTTATAAATAAATGGGATGAGAGATATGGGGCCATGTTTAGAAGGATGGAGAAGGGATCATAATGGCTAAGATTTCCCATCATCCATTGTTGATTTAATTAGAAAATATCACCATACCTAAGATTAATTTTATAAATTGGCCAAAACAACTATAATTAGTCCCTTTAAATCTATTTTTGGCCTCCATAGATGCCCCTTATGATTATAATGGTGCGATCAAGTTGTTTAAAAGATGAAATTTAGTGTTGAAGCAATTATAATAGGTGGATCAATCTGTTATGATCTTGTTCTAATGTGAATTACTCCCTACTGGTTTATATTTGGTATGCAAGAATGGAGAAAAGGGTTATAATCATGATACTAGATTTGGTGATGAACCCATCAAAATTGATGTGTCTACCTCCATGGCATCCCTTTGAAATATTTTCTCTAGTTTGACCTTGATTGTATTTGGCTTCAACTTTTGATATTGGCCCTTGATCTTGATCTAGGTTTCTAATAATGTGCCACCTGGTAGCTCTTCATTCATTCTTAGGATCCTACTAACCTTTTAACCCTACATGCACCATAAATTTGTTTTTACATAGTTTTGGCATGTTCCATTGATATTTTTGATTATTACTATAGTTATGACACTATGCAACTGTGCATTTATCTTTGAGATTTGTTGAATTTTTGACCTCTTAATCACTATTGATCTCAATTTGTAAAATTGAATTGTGTTTCATTGATTTTCTTGAGCCCACTGGATTTATTATTCTATGCACACCATTATATCTCTACTTAGGTACTTGAGATCTTTCCACTTGTTAGTTACATGTTCATGTTGACCTTTTGACTTCATGCTTATTGTTGATCTTTGATACATGATCAAATGCATGCCATTGGATCTTTGGGACCATCTAAATTTTTCAATCATTCACTCACCATTGGATTTGATCTTATCTTCCATGATTTAGACACTTTTCATTTGCACATTTATCCTATGAACTTTTGAATTTAAATGGCTATTTTCCATACCTTTAACTTGACGTCCCTATGCATGTCTTACTCTTCAAGTATAACTTTGAAGCTTTATATTTGAGATAGAAAGATCATCAAGACATGAATCTTTAATATAATTTTAGAGTAATGAAATACATAATTTTCATGAAATCATTTGGTCTAAGAGGTTCCCTAAGTTCATTTATTAAATGTGCAACTAGATTGACCTATTCATTCTTACAAGATATGTTGTGATGGTCTAGTTGTCTAAGATCAACAAATTAACACTTTAAGATTACCTAAAGTGTTTTAAAATATTTTAAATGGTAATTGATCTTGTTTTTAAGTCCATATACTTATTATTACATTGAATCACTCTTTAATTAGGACCTTGCTTAGCTTCTTACTCTAGATTAGGAAAATTTTGGTATGTGAGCTAGATTTGGCCAACAATACCACCACCACTTGTTTCCCCTAAAGATACTAATAATGTTACATCTCCAATATATGTCATATATGAAACTCCACTTATTATTCAAGATCCTATTATTTCTAAATCATTACCATAATTTCTAAAGTTTCACCTTCTATTTATATATTTGAACTTATAAAATTTTATTTCTGCTAATGCAATGCCTATGGCCATGTTGTAAATCACAATATGCATTCTCATCGTATCCCCATGAAAGAGGTTTAATAATTTTAAACTTTATAATAGGTGTGGGTAATATATATTAAATACTTAAATTAATTATACTATTGAGGTCAACATACCCCATTTCTAAAAAATAGGGACCCTTGTGTCAAATTGTCCAAATTTCAAACTTAACACTAAAAATCCACTTGATCAGAGTGTCACTAACATTTTTTAACATTATTTCTATTTAAATATCATCCACACCATGACTTGGTTGGTTCATTTTTTCATGGTTTTGGTTTAATCCTGCCTAATATTGTTAATGGTGAATCTTCTTGTTTCAAGTTACAAGATTAATGGAACCCTCATTGAGTGGATTATGCTTCAATTTTACATTGTAATCCCTACCCAAGATTTTAATATCCTTTTGTCTATAGGAATTTAAGATAATTCCATGTTTAAAGTTTATATAAACTCTCCTTTAAGAAACTCTAGCATAGGTTCTTTTGAACCAAATTAAAAAATTAATAGGAATAATTTACATGGGAACACTTTAAAATTTCCATAGGCCTAAGTTTAATTTCTATACTAAGGCTTGGGTGTTTTTTTAAACACAACCAAACCTTAGCCTAAAATTATATACTTCATCTCTTCATGTCCTAAACTCCTCATTCCTTTTCTACTTTAGCATGGTCTAATTTTAATGATAGTAGGGTCCTTTTAATGTGTTCCTAGCTTGGTCCAACTTTATTATTCACATGGTCCCTCTTGTTACAAACTTATAATAATTTCTTAGTCCTAAGGACCCATTCATGTTTATTAACATAAACAAGACCTTAGTCTTAAAAATTTATCCTAAGTATTATATGTCTATAATCCATGACTTAAACCATTTGCTTATTTGCAAGATCAACAACCCATATTTAATCAGGCAAAGTTGATCAGATGGAGTGAGGAAGACCCAATCAGTCAAAGACTTAATCCATAGATACAATCTCATTTAAATACTTGAATCATAATCAATATCCCACATTCGAGTAGATGTCAGAGATTAAACGGAGTGAGATCAAAGCAATAAAATAAGAGGGTCCCTTTTTATTACATAGACTTAGCTTAAGTCTTTATCTTAAGGTTTTTATTATACTTATTAATATAATAAAACCTTAGGATAAAATTTTATTCTATGACTTTATAATACACGGGGTCCTTTTTCATTATGTTTCTAACTTAGGCTAGAAACTTATACTTTCCTAAGCATAGGGCCCTCTTTATGTTGTAACCTAGCTTAAAACCTTAGACTAAAGTTTGTTTATATTTATTAAAATGATTAAACATTAGTCATAGGATCCATATATTTCCTTGACTTAATTAAACCTTTTTATAAATGTAGGAGCCAATCACAATCAACTACTTGGATCTTAATCCATGACCCACGTTCACTTAGATAGGATCAATCTAACGATGCAAGATCTACGATTGAAAAGTCAAACCATGGAACCCAATTTAAGCATCGAGAAAGTTCTAGATGATTGATAAGATGTGTTACAATGTACACATTTTATCAATGGATCATATCAATCTAAGATTTTTCAATGGGTCTCCAAGTTAATGTGAGACCACCACATGGTGAAGAGGCATTTCTCGATAGAAATGATAGGGTACAACTCAAACTAAAAGATGAAAAGTGGCAAGCTTAGCATAGGATCCATAATATGAGCTTAAAATTTATGGTCACATAGATGTCAAATATGTTCATGCAGACATCAAATGATGTTCATGTAGATGTCAAATGACATTTACATAGACATCAACTTTAAACTCAGTAGAGAGTCTCAACAATGAGCTTAAAATTAATGGTCCCACAGATGTCAAAGACATTCATGAAAAAATAAAATGATGGCCATGTGGATGTAAATTTTAATAAATTTATCTAGATCTAAATATCTAAGGTTTGCATTCATATGTACCTATTAGATCTGATAGTGTGAGGTAAAAATAGATTTAAAAAGGCAATGATCAATTTTAAATAATTTATGAATTAAGTGCCACAAAAATGCCACATAGGTGTCATAACAATTTCAAATAGGTAAAAGGGGAAAAAATCAAATATTTGGTGGGCTCAAAAATGTAAAGGTATAAATGTGAATGTTCAAATCAAATCTAAGGCATAAACTTGCTCAAGTTCAAATAATGTCACCATTAAAGCTTGGAAAAGACTTGAAAAAAACCCATAACATATCCAAAATACCTAATTTAATCCTAGAGTGATAAAATTCAATCTTGAGAGAGTCAAATTTCAATCTAAGCAAGTACAAACTAATCTATAAGTGAATTATAGACCACTAGTGAGTAATTTGAATAAAATCACAGTCATGACAGCCCAAAAACAACATAGGGAGATAATAATTGGTCCAATACTTTTGGATCATTGAGGATCTACCAACCATCACAAGGGAGGATGAAAGGAATGTGTTAATCAAAAGGAAGTACTATGACCTGGTCTCCATTCAGATGATGAGCCTTCACTATGATATAACAAAACTAGAGGTACTAAATTGCAATGATGTTATTGTTCTTGCTTTCAAGTATTGTAAAATTTATCAAGGTATGTTAGTCCATGAAAATATCTTTAGGAAGGTTTCATATATTTCTCTTATAACATTTGAAAACTACTATAAATTACTAAATCTCTAGGTATATGTACCCACAATTAAAGAATGGTCCAAGAAGAATGACCTAAAAACCATCCTTACCCCATGGTTATATTTAGGAACCCATGTAACCTCTGAAGTTAGTGAAAAAAATTAAAGTAGGCAATTTAGGGCAAAGATTAGGATGATGATGACATTACTGAATAGATTGTCTAGTGATTTAACTATTTTTGGAATATTAGAGTCTTATTCCTTATTTAGTTAAGCATCTGAGTTAATTAAATTAGTAAATAATATTGGGATAATTAATTTACTAATTTTTATAATTTAATTTTAATTTAAACCTTTCTAAATAAAGTAATAAATGAGGAGAAATGTAAATTAGCTTAAATAGGATTGAGATGGCTGAGACATAAATTAGTACTAGTTGTACAAGATTAGGACACTATCACAAATTAGGATCTATATTTAATTCAGTGAAAGGATAGGAACACCAAAAATAGGAAACTTTGAGGTTCAATGCTATAGTGTAGGTCCTATTGCTATTGTCTAAACTAGTCATAGAGATCTGAGTTTTTTGGGTTTTATCCACTGTCCCTATATTATTTTGCCTATGAAATTTTAAGTCTTTATTATAAATTAATCTCCTTATAGAAATAACATAATCTCAAACATTAGATCTTCCTTATGCTTGAACTTGAATGAAAACATGGAGAAAGAGGTGGAGGGGTTAGTATGTATAAGATGCACTGAACATGTATCAACACCCCTTGTGTGGGCACACTACCTACATAACAATACTCCTAAGAAGGATCAAGCCATATGTAGTTCTCACACTTGATGTGATTTATACAATAGATTAATTAAGATGCAAAAATGTTAAATTTGGTGTGTTTGAGGTGGCTAGGGACTGGCATGAGGGTTTGAAAAAGCTTATAGTTGTATTAGTTGGTTGTATGCAGAGAATAGGGAAAATTACCTTAGTGGTCTTTATTGTATACTTACTTGATTTTGAAAATAATTTCAAATCCCATATAAATGAACTTTGAATGGGATTTTATAGAGATATATTAGTCATGGGTTAAATGCAATCATGCTAGGCTAACACAATGAAGAAGAGGAATCAAGGGAAAATGGTCACTTGGGCTCAAAATGTGATTAGACAAGAGTGCTAGAAATGGGACACCCTAGGGTCGAGCGCTATATTCCAACTTGGGTGATATTTTTATGTGGGTATGAGACCTAGGAGGATGGAATAATCATGAAAAAAGGGTCTTAGATAAGCTAGAATGAGGTATTTAAATCCTATAGATGATTGGGAATTAGTGAAAATATGCTTAGAAGGATCATGAGAGCATGCAAGAGAGACCTATGGATTGGGTGTAATAATCCACGCTTAAGCTACCAAATTTAACATTTTATATGACTAAATTCCCCCCCCCCCCTTTATTTTAGTGATGCAACAAATCAAAATACTAGGATAAAGTAAAAATAGAAAGCATGCCTAAACTTACTTGTAAGAGTGAATCCCATGAAGCTGTATGATGTTGGGTGTGCATAGAGAGCACATCATGAAGTGTAAATATATAAGAAAAAAAATATATTATATTAGTTCGTACTAGATAATTTATATTTAAAATAATAATGCACAAAGCTAGGTAAGAGATAGGAAGGGAAAGGAATGAATACAACTCATCAGGTACATGAACCAATACAAAACCTATTGTGATTCTGAGTGATGTTGGATGATTTTGAGTAATTATAGGTGTGTGTTGTACCAAGATTAATATCACAAATGGAGATAATTTCTCAATTCCCTAAGAGTGGCTTAAGAATGAAAAGGTTATCCTTTTAGCTCCATCATTTCACACTAAGTGAAGCTATGTGGCCATGCATGTGTTTATTGATGTTTGCATTGTGTGTCCAATCCCTTTGAGTAGGTGGCTTAAGAATACAAAGGATATCTATTCCTTTGGATCCATAATTGCCTTGTGAAGTGAAGTTATGAACTAATATTGGTATCAAATGTGTGTCAAATGAGTTGTCTCTTGAAGCCCATGAATATACTATAATTTGACAATGTATCATGGATAGTTGAATGTGTACTATAAACTAGGGAAATCTTGGCCAACTTAGAAAAAAGGTGGAGATTAGGCTTGTATGAAATCCACTCCAAAATTAGGAAATAATATTATGTGGAAAACACTTATAAATATGGAGGCTAGGCTTGCATGAAATCCATTTGAAAATGATGTCAACCACCTACAGATGGAGTAAGGCACATAACTATTGAGAATACCTAAGTAATGTGTTAAACTTGAAAAGAAAATAGGACTAATGTGCCATGCACATTACCCCCAATCACTAGTGTTTGTAACATGGATTTTAATCTAGAAGTTATACCAACTACCTTATCTAAAACTAGAATTGAGAGAAATCATGTCATGCATGATGCTCCTTATATCTAGATTTTTTCAAAAAAATTGTATTGAAACTATTAAATCTGAAGTGGTTTGTATGTATAAAACTATAGTTGAGCTTACCTTTTTGATTATTTTTGGAAAATATAAGATTTTTTGTTTGGATGGGAGCACCACAAATAAGACACCCTTATGTCTAGTGTTATTATCCATGTTCAGTGTTATTGTCCTTTACTGAAACTAAATACTGTTATGGAATTGTCATTATTTTTCTAGTCTATTCTGCCTAGTTTGAACTTTGATTGTTTTTATGAGTTTCTTAAAAACTAATTATTTGACCATTAGGAACTATGTTCTATATGATAAAACCATTAATTTTTGACCCCTCTTCTAAGGGTAGGAATTAAGACCCTGTAATGATTTCCCTTAGAAGAAAGAGCCTTATAAGTGTGTTATACTATGAAATACATGATATAGTAATGATAATCGACAATATATCTCAATATATAATATGGTCTATATTTGAGATTTTTAGATAAAATAGGGGTATTCCTAGATAGATATAACAATATAATATCATGTGTAATATATTGAATTGAAACTAGAAATGTTAATTGTTAGTTATTATTTGTCAAGGAGGGATGAAGCATGATGTCCATCATGGCATCCAAGAAGTAGGATAATGCATGATGTGAATCATGGAATTAAAAATAGTGAGAATAAAATAAGCAACAAGTGCATGAGGTAAGATGTAAGAATCATACAAGAGTGACTAAGGGGATAAGTAAACAAGGGATATGTGCACATGTCATTCAAATTAGAAAGCAAGTATACAAGGCATGTTCATTTGCCACATACATATACAAATGAAACAAGTAAGGTTGGAATAAGGGCCATAGGCACATATAAGATTACAAGAAAAGAACATTGGGAAATGTCCTAAGGTAAACATAAGAATATAAGCAAAAGACATTGGCAAATGTCCTAAGGCAAATACATGAGACAAAAAAGGAACTGAGGAATGCAATCACATCTAACTACTCAAAGCAAAAAAATAATTCATGTAATATAGTGGAAATATAATCACATCTAACTAAATCAATGTAAGAAGTGAAAGTATGTAAGACATGGAGTACAAGACTAGGTATATGCTAAGAAATACATAAGTGTTATATACTAGTGAATGTTGATAGAGTAATAGGTGTAAGTTAGTAAGTAATTACATCAACATGATAACTAGAGTATGTGGTGTAGGAATGAAATAACTTGGATGGTTTCATCATATAAAAGATGCCCCTAGTGGGTAAATATATTGATGTATGTCTCGAATGTAGTAGGATGCCCCCTCAATAGGTATAGTGAAGCAATCATAGATTTGGATGTCATTCCACACACTCAAAGAAGATCAAGTGAAGCATGGTAATGTAGATAAATTTACAAACAATAGTATAGTTAACAAATGTAAGTATAGCATGGTAGTAGAAATGTAAATCATGGAGAATGCAAACAACTGAAATGTTTTTAGTGTTTTTGAATTAATTGAATGTTTTTGGATTTTGAAATTTTGTATCATTTTTGCTATTTTGGAATATTTATTTTTTTTTGGTATTTTTGATATATATACAATTAATTCATAAATAAACTATGTAAAAATAATTAGAAATAAGCTATATAAAATTAATTTTGAAAAATATATACAATCAAGTTCAAAGGAAACTATGTACAAAAAATACTAAGAAGAAATGATACTAACCGATGAGTCTCATGGGAGACTCCCTATCATAGTGTCTTATATTGAACAAATGAATTATGTATGATTTTGAAGTATTATTGAATGGCTATGAATATGATTTATGATATTTGGATTCATTATTAGTATCTTGAAAATCATAATAACCTATATTATCCCACTCATCATTAACATCTTGATTTTGAACCAATGGAATGTTAGTGTTAACTTTTGTTGTATCTAGATTTTTTCCTTTAATAAATTGCATCTATGAATTATTTACCTTAGGATGTTAAATAAATCACAAATTTTTTTTCAAACATTATAAACTACTAGAATAGGAGTAGTGATGCCTTGAGCATGCTTACCCAACCCTTGACCTTGAAAATCAAACTATTGTAAATATTTTTGACCAAACCCATACTACTTTGAAAGTTTAGATTCATTTTGGAGAGGTATATTTTCATATTATTCAAGCTTTACATATTATTATGGTATTATTTGTTTCTTTGATTTTTCTTTTTGATCCTTTTTTTATTTGGAGTTATGCTTTCATAACCACTTTTCTACTAGTTCTAAATTTGACCCTTTGTGAATGTGTTCCTGTGTCACTATGGAGTAATTTATTGATTTAACTTGTATAGGATTCTCATTAGAAATTATCTATTTTATATTTGTTTTCAATGACAAACATAAATCTATGTGATGCCCATGCATTCTATTATATGCACAATAATATCTATATCTTCTCATTGGATGTAGAGAAGGTAGTTTGATCAACATAGATTTTATCATTTCCATTAGTACCTCATTTTAAATCTTATTTGTTATTTGAAAATTTTTTTTATCACTATTTGTAGAGTTACTTTATTATGATTTCTTGTTTTGATATCTAACATTACTTGCAAGCAATTGACAAGGTGAAGGTGCATATACATGATTGACACTAGTGTACCTTTGGGGATTTTGTATTATAATTTCATTGTCCAATATTGTGATATTTTCTTGTAATATTTGATTCTATATTTGTAAAGCTAAAATTAACTTGCTCAAATTCATAAATAAAGCCCTAGTTGTTTCCGATTGTACATGTCAGCACATATGTTGAAGAAGGTTTGAAGAAGATATAGGATGAATGTATGCATTAGGAACAATACTATAGGTTTCCTTACCTTTTGGAGGGGTGATATCATGTACCTAGTTAGAGGGAAAGTAGCTATCACCCTCTTAGGGGAGAGGAGGAGAAGAAAATTCTTTATTAATATGCAATAAATTGTCATGTGAAATTTGAATACTATGTGCATTTATGTTATCTTTGTATGGAGTGCATGCATTATTTTTATTTGCAATATGAGAAGTAAGAGTAAGAGAGTTATCGTTTAGACATTCTTTTTTCATTGTCTGAGATGATAAAGTAGAGTTAAAAACATGAGATTGATCATTTGAACTATTTATTGGAAATTTTATTCTATTTCATTTATATTATCGTAATTTGAACATAGAAGTAACAAAAAAGTGATATGCATCTAGGTAAAAAAAACATGTATATGTGATGAAATGCATGTAATTAGAGTTATAAGTTGTATAACAATATGTTTTTGAAGATCATTCCACATGAAGGATAACAAGTTTGGGATAGAGAGCATGGAATTATGCATTAATGCATAACTTTGATATGTGTTATGACATTTCTAATGTATTTAGCATGATAAACTTGAAAAAATTTCCATATGAGAGAGAGAAAGCAAGGGATAGAAAACATGAATTGGTGCATGAATGCATAAGAAACTTTGACATGTGCTATGATATTTTTAATTTTTTTAGCATGATAAACTTGAAAAAATTTCCATATAAGAAATAGAAAGTAATGAAACCTTGTATTAAAGACAAGTAAACATTACTTTAAAGGAGAGGGAATGTATTATATGTAATAAATTTTTTCTTAATATCATCCCATATTATGAAAAGTAAGCATGAAATGAAAATAATTAACCTTTGTACTAACATATGATAAACTTCATCATCCATGTGCATGATAGGACTGAGTATAGTCTCCTTATTATTTGCAAGAAATGCAAAAAATATGTGTAAATAAGTGATATCCATTTTCATTATTATTTGAAATTTGATTATAGATGTAAGGTGATACCTCAAGAAAATAAATGGACCTAGTATATGTAACTATGGTTTTGAAAAATGATGTTTTTAATATTTACTATGGAATTTTAAAAATTAAAGTGAATTTTTGATTTAAATATGTAAGTAAAAAATTATAAAAATATTGGAAAATTCTTGATTTGAAAGGACCTAGTATATGCAACTAAGGTTTTATGGAAAATATGATTTTAAAAATTAATATAGAGTTTTAAAATTAAAAGTGAATTTTTTATTTAAATATGCAAGTAAAAAATTTAAAATATATTGATAAAATCAGTAAAGAATTTACCTTAGGGATTCTTAGATTTTTATGCACAAATGAAGGAAGTCAGGTTCACCAAAAGATTTAATTATTTTGGAAATATTGGAGTCTTATTCTTAATTTAGTTAAGGTTCTGAGTTAATTAAATCAATAAATAATATTTGGATAATTAAGCTATTGATTTATATAATTTGATTGTAATTTAAACCTTTCTAAAAATAGTAATAAGTGAGTAAAAATGTAACTTAGCTTAAATAGGACTAAGACAGTTGAGATAAAAGCTGGTAATAGTTATGCAAGACTGGGACACTATCACAAATTAGGATCTAGGTTTTATTTAGCAAAAAGATAGGAGTGCCAAAAATAAGACACTTTAGGGTCTGGAATTATAGTCTAGGTCTTGCTGCTATTGTCTAAACTAGTCACAGAGATTTGAGTTTTTTGGGTTTTGTCAACTATCCTTGTATTAGTCTGTCTATGAAATTTCAAGTATTGACTATCAATGAATCTCCTTTTATATATAATTTAATATCAAACCCTAGATCTTCTTTGTGCTTGAACTTGAAATGAAAACTTGAAGAAAGAGGGGGAGGGGTTAGTGTGTTTAAGATGCACTTAATGTGTATCCACACCCCTTGTGTGGGCATGCTACCTACATACCAATACTTTGAAGAGGGATCAAGCCATATGTACTTATCCCACTTGATGTGCTTTATGCAATAGTGTAATGAAGATGAAAAAATACTAAACTGGGTGTGCTTGAGGTTGCTAGGGACTGGTGTGAGGTTTGAATAAGATTATGGTTATATTGGATGGATGTATGTAGAGAATAGGGAAAATTACCTTAGTGGTCTTGCTTTTATTCTTGCTTGATTTTGAAAATAATTTCCAACCCCCTCTAAATGAACTTTGAATGGGATTTTATAGAGATGTATTGGTCATGGGTTAAATGCAATTGCATTAAGCTGACACAATGAAGATGAGGAATTAGATAAAAATAGTCACTTGGGATCAAAATGTAATTGGATAGGAGCACTAAAAATAAGACACCCTAGGATCTAGTGCTATAGTCCAACTTGGGCACTATTGTCCTAAGGGTATGGGAACTAGGGGGATGAAATAAGCATGAAAAAAGGGTCTTGTATAAGATGGAATGAGGTCTTGAAATCCTATAGATGATTGGGAATCAATGAAAAGATGTTTATAAGGGTCATGAAATCATACACAAGGGACCTATGGATTAGGTGTCATAAGCATCACTCAAGCTACCAAATTTAACATTTTATATGACTACATCTAGGAACCCTTCCACCACTTATGTTGACAAACTCTGGGTCCATTTTGTGTATTTTATGGTTGAGAGAGGACTTACCCCTCCCATATGTGATATTATTAGCACGTGTTTGAATAAATAATTCACTAGAATCAAGAAAAATACTAGAAACCATTTTTACATTATGTCTTACCTTTTAGACACCCTGCTAGCCACCACCAAAATACCCAACATTAAATAATGGTCATATGAAGGGAAATAAATAGTCTCCCAATACTACTCAAAATTACATATTTTCAAATATAAGGACCATATTTGATTCATTTTTTACTATGTTTATCCAATCTTAGTTGAGGCCATTATAGGGATCCCAATGATGAGGGCCATCCCTTTGATAAAAAAGTATGTTGAACTCATTGGGTACATTTAGTTATATCTGAATTACACTATAATCAACATAGAGGGAAATTTGAGTCAACCCTTTAGGATACTAGTTCATGTGCCCACCAAATTGGTAGAGTAAGAAGTGGCATACCAACTATTCCATGACATAGATGGTGTGTGTAAAAGTAAATGGAAGGGACTTCTCCATTCCTTTCCCTTATTCATTACTAGGACTATGTTTCATAATTGGAATAATGTAGAGACTGTATTGAAGCATAAAACGTCCTTCAATGTAAAAATTGATGAATTGAGACAATGGGACCCCAATGAAAGGGTTGTAAAACATTTGAAATCTAAGAAGATCAACATGACCTATAAGCATCACCCTAGTGTTTATGACTCAATGTATACCTGGGCATCCTTTTTCATAGAGGTATTGGAAAGATTAAATAATTGAAACATCAAGATTGGAGCTAAATTTTTAAGAGAGTAAAATCCAAGTGATCATATATGGTAGATCAGGCCTATGTAGTATTATTTATTACCAAGACAATCTTCTATACCTCCTCTGGCATAGCCATAGGCAATAACACAAGAGCCTAAAACACAAGCTACATAAAGGCTACAAGAAAAGAGACCTAGGGAGAAGATACCTGGTGATGTGGCATTTTCTTCATCTCAATTTGAAGAATGAGAGTCACCTATTAAATAAATTGACATAATTGTATTAGATCCTAAGGAGACATAAAGGATGCCCTGAAAGCACTAACTTGTGCTTATGAATCAAATAAATAAGTGTAGATAGAAAATCCTCAAGCTCTAGTTGAATAAGCAAAGGAAGAAAAGGGAAAGAAATTAGCTTTGGACTTGGTTCTTATTTCAACCCAACCCAAAAGGAAAGTTGAGGTAGATTTAATCCAAACAAAGAAAAAGAGGCCAAAGTTGACCTTCACTCATCCTTTGAGCGAGGTCAACATTTTTATTAATGATAATACAATTCATGATCCAACCATTCCAAAATGGTTTTTATATGGGAAGATAAATAAAATCCCAATCGTACACCACCTATGGTCCATTATAAAGTCTGCTAATATCCATGTGCATGATTAGCTCAAGCCTTGGATTGTGGTATTGCAACAACAAGAGAATGAAAGACAAATGGATACTCTTATAACTACAAGCATGTAAGTGGAGACCCTCGATCCTCTAAAATTAACTCAATCATAAGTTGGTATTAGGTTTCACCCAACAATAGTTGGTTTGCAAAGAGTCACTAAGAAGAAAGCCTTGGTTGGAGGAGAATAATTCACTTTTTAGAAAGTGGAACCATTTGTTGTCTTGACTCTTACTGAAGGGTAGAGACTGAGTGAGAACTACATCTTTGAGGAAAATGTGGTTAAATTGGCTTAGTCACAATCATCTCAACTACAGGATGTCATCAAAGGCTTGAAATAGCAAAGGGAAAATTTGTAATAGCAAAAGGAGAATTTAGAAAGGCAAGTTTTTTTGTTATTTCCTGATGCCATGATTAAGATGTTTGAATCATATTTCTATTATATGTTTGACTCCCTAAAGTCAACAAAGGCAAGAAAGAACATTTTGGGCTAGAAAGATATAGAAACCAAAGGCTTAACTACCCAATGGCATAATTTCAAGTATAAGATGAAATATTTGATTAACATCTTGGTATAGGATCAAATCCTTGGTTTCAACACCATCAGCTTAGCTCACTTGAACACAGTCATGGGATTAATAATATATAAGATAAATGGTTTGAGTACATGTCCAAGATCTTAGAAAGACTCCTTAGAGATGATAAGATGATACTAGGTAGGATGTAACAATTCCTTGGGACCATGACTGCTCAACTAATAATGTACAGCCCCATGAATCTCATAAAATAATAAGGAATTCAAGCACAAGACCACCTTAGTCATACAGGAGGTAAAGAGCAAGAGCCAAAGCAAGTCTGGGACTAAAAATATCAAAATCATGGATATGATCATAATAGTAGAAGAAAAGATAGTTGAGGTAAGGAACATCAAAGAATCCTTGGAGAGAAATGATAGAGACCTTGGAGACTTAGCTGATCAAAATTATGAGCTCTTCCTAGAATCCATAGTTAATTTGAAGATTATTAATGAAAAACATCATAAAGTAGTAAGACTTATTTAGTATAAATAGGGGACTTCATCAAAATAGGGTCCACAAAGTTAGGTAGGAATATTCTTCCATATAGCTTTGTAATATTGAAAATAGAATATTCTTTTGTAAAGGCATGTGCAACTTATAAGCACATTTGCCTTTAGGTCAATTTATTTGGAAAGTCTAGTGTATTCTATAACTTTGGTAGAAAAAGAAAACTATCCTTACACTTGTACACTTGTAATTTGATATGATTGATTGACATACTCCCTTGCATTCTATAAAAGGGAGTATTATCAATCGTAAGAGGGGATAGTATTTTTAACTAAAAAAAACTAATGTAAACTTTGAACAACTAATGCAAATAGAGAATTCTAAAAAGATTGTCTCATTTTATTTGCGTTAATTTTTATATGGATACTCTCTCACTTTCATGTTATGAATTATAAATTTTAATAGTTATTGTATGTTCTTGGTGTGTACCTTTAAATGTAGAATTGTTAACTTGTGCTTATGCTAGGATAATTAAAGGTTCTCTAGTTTACTTCATTTTATTTGCTCTATACTTTTAGATGTGCATCAGCTATCTACTAATAGTGCTAAATATTTAAAGTAAGCTTGGTTCTTATTTGAATTATTTTCACTTTCCTTAGAAGTTTGACTGATGTGTGGTAAGATTCAATATTAAGCTATTTTGTATCATATATTGGTTTTATGTACATGCTTGGATAATATTTGAAATTTGTCATGATGTTTGGAATGAAGATCAACAACATATTTTATCTCTTCCCTATCCTTCATTTTTATTCTTTATTAACCAAATTACTTTAGATTAAATCTTCATTGTATATCTCCATATTAATTTAGATTTAGACTTAGATTTGATCACAATTCACCTTAATTAGCATATATCATATTCTTATTTCAAAAACTTATAGGCCATGATGGCTCCCAACCACCAACTAATATAAATGTTGTGAAACAGTCATTTGTTCTGCCTTTATTCCATCATAGATAACAAGATTATCATAAAACTACAACTCATGCTCTAAATTCTTTGAATTCTAAAATGGTAATTGTTTCTTAAATACTCTGAGCACCTTGTGATACATATTTAAACATCAACAAGGCAAACTTTACTGGCACTAGAAGGAGGACCAATTCTTCATAGATTTATAGTATCTTTGCTAGTTTTTATTAATTATATTTAAAGATCACTTTACTCTTTGTATATTTGTGTTTATTTTAGCATAATCATGTAAAGGTCAGTGATCTTCACAGTTTTAGACCAGTCTTTTTTGTTTATTTAGATAAATATTGACATTCTTTGAAGACATATGTTGGATTATGGTAAAGATAGCTTTAGAATTGTGAACCCACAATAGGTTTGAGGTTAGTAATAGTTGTTTTGATCTAAGATTCCTAGATTATTTGCTCAACTAAGTTCATTCAAGCTTAAAACATGTAATGGTTGATCTTAATTATGTATTTGGATACATCTTTGAGCTAACTTGATTAAAGATTATTATCCTTTGTCATCTTTTATATGCATCTTTGAAAACTACTTAATGTACATTTCTAATCATTATTCTCTACAAAGATAGGATTAACACATCATATTTCAAATAATTTTTGAAATACCAAATATGGAATTACCAAGAATCAGAACAAGGTCACATTCAAAGACTAGGGAGCCTCTTCTTGAATTAGAAGTCCATATAAGAGATAGATGATACCGAGGTAAGTATAGGCTTTCAAAGTATTTTCCAACTTCAATAATTTAGGGTGCTCATGTATTCAACCACAATCAAGGTATGGCTTGGCTGGGTGGCTCTTCTATCAACAAGCCAGGTGTGGTGCATGACCTCCCTTGTAACCTTGAGAAATATTTGCCAATATCTAGTTTTAATAGCATTATAATAGTTGAGGATCATATTAAGTCATTCAAAGCTACTTTGAGATTGTTAAATGTCATTCATGAAGATGTAACATGTAGACTATTTCCTTTCACTTTTAAAGATGTTGCATATGAATGGTTTCTAAATCTCTCTAAAAATTAAATTACAAGTTGGGTTGATTTTAATAATGTCTTCATTGACTAGTTTGGCATAATTATCATTCCTTCTATCTTGTACCATCAATTCACCATAGTAAAAAGGTATGAGAATGAACCTATAATAGCTTTCAATGATAGGTTCTAAAATATGCTCAGTATGTCTATCTTTTTCTAGACCATATGAGGCTTTAGCCTTGGAAGTATATAAGGATGCCTTAGATCCTATAACTTCATTATTTATAAAGAGAGTTGTTAGACCCATAAATGCATTAGCTTTAGCTTATGTTAAAGCTATGATTATGAATGATCAGATGCAACCCCAAGGTTAGATGGCTTAATCTATTCCCAACATCAACCCACATTTGCCTACCTTGAATGTCTTCCCAAATAATAATTAGAATATACATATTTTGAACCAAATCCCAACTTTAAACCAATTAACCTTAAGTCATGCTCATCCTACCCAGAATGTGGGATTCTTTAACACTGTTGCTAATGCAATTAACCCTAGTGACTAAAAGGCCTTGGTACGAACCACTAGTACTAATAACAATCAAGTTCATCATTATGAGGCACCCAAAAAAGAAAATAACTCTATCTTAAAAATGGTCCATAAGTTAAGCACTAATTTTTTTCATCTATAGAATCATGTTGGTAATACTATGAGAGCTTGAGTAGGAAATTTTATTTCCAAAGGTCCAATAGGCTTGGTAATATATTCCATAATGATAGTTATAACAATAATAAGAATAATGAGTCTTCTGTTGATAATAAAATAATGGATATAAATCTTATTCATATTAATTTACCTAATTATTATAGAGTAAATTAGACTTCTAGTAATGGTAAGATAAATTGCATTGAATTCTATAAAGCTTTTGAGGCCTTTCAAGAAGATTTAGATATATTTGAAGTGGTTCCTAAAAAAGATAATGGTGTAAGTACATCAGGGTCTAAATATACTAACCAAGCCTTAATAATAGAGATGTTTGACTTCACTTTACAAGAATATAATGAACATGATGATATTACTAAATAAGTTCATGCTTTTTGGTGGTTCTTAAAGAAGACCTACCCTATAAGGAATAGAGATAATAAGTATACCCTGAATACTTTAACACCTCCAAATAAATTGGCACTCCTCTGGATACTACCTTAGATAATAACCCAGAGACTCCAATTGGAAGTACTTCTAAACATAATATTGATGCATTTAATTATTCCAATAAAAACTAGGTACAATATTGTGGATGACATGAATAAAATTTAGGATAACATTATATTGTATGATTTGATGCATATCTCTTAACAAAGAGACCTATTTTTGGATTCCTTATCTAAAAAGGCTAGTAAGCCACCCAAAATTGACAATGCCAATGTTTCTATGTATAAAGCTAAAATAGAATCCCCACATTTTTTGCTTACTATCAAAATGTTTGGTAATAAATTTTTATTATATTTTGGTGCATCCACAAACATTATGCTAGAAGCTATTTATAATAAATTTGGTTTGACTCCTATTAAATATAATAGAGTTGTTACTCAATTAGATAAATCTAAAGTCAAAGTAATTGGGGAATTATCAAATGTTCATATGTAACTTGCCTTTTAGCCAAGGGTCCAAAAATTTATTGACATCTAGGTGGTGGGCATTCCTAATGATTATGGGATACTATTAAATAGAGAGTGGACAAATGCCCTGAATGGATATATGTCCACTGACTATTCACATTTGTGGCTACCATAGAAATGAGTCCCAAATCATATCAGAGTGGAAAGATATCCTTGGATGAAACACATGATCACCAGGTATAATGTTGTGAAATAAAGGGTTAACATGATAGACTGTAATGAGATTAACATGATGGATTCTAAATTAGCAGTGTATACTCTTGAGACTTCTAAGGTATGTAGTTCTAAGACTTCTCATGATTTGCCTAGAATTTGGGAATTACATTTTGATGGTACTAGGTGTAAGTTTGGATCTAGAGTAGGAATTATTCTTATTAATCATATTGGGAAAGAAATAAAAGTTGCTTATAGACTTCAGTTTCCTTGTACAATTAATCTTGCAAAGTATGAAGCTTTGATTTTAGGATTGACATTTTCTATTAAGAATAAGGTTAAATAACTCTTGGTTCATTGTGACTTAGAACTTGTGTTCAATAGGTGAGGAGTAAATACTAGTGTAAATTGTCATATCTCTAGATATATAAGTTTAGAGTCTAGGATTTACTAGAATATTTTGATGCTTTCAACATCATTTCCATTCTTAGGGAGGAGAACAAGGTAGTTGATGATATTTCATTAGATGAAACCAATATTATGCCAAACCATGAATCTCAACACGTTATAATTGAGATATTTCAATGCCTTTTGGTCCCAAATAACATAAACCATTTATAAATTTTCAATGATGATCAATAGATCATAGAGTTCCTAACTAGTTTAGAATTATTTGAGGGTCATGTTATTGATGAAGCCAATCTCCTTGATGATGAAATAATTTAAAACACCCTTGATAACAAATTCATTTATCTAATTGACAAAAAATATATTGAAAGGCATGATTGCCTTGGAGAGGTTATTTGATCAAGATAAAGTAGTTGAGAATACTAGGATTCTCAAAGTGAGTGGGAAGAAATACAAAGTAGTTGATATTGGGAAATTTAGGATTCATTAGTGATATTCGCACACAAAAATAAATTTTTTATGTTTATTTTACATTTGATTAGGCCTTTATAGGCCAAAATTGATACAAAAACATTATATCCACTTATAACTTGAGAAAGTGAAGAAAATGTTTGGACACATGTGCACAATCACATTAATTCACTTCAAATGTAGGCCAAAATGGTGTGAATGGGATAACATAAGTTTTATGTGTGTGTTTATGGGTCACCAATGTGATTAAGTCTATTAAGCCAAAATATACATAATATCACTATATCCACTTGTGACCAAGATAAATGTAGATGATTTGGGGAACACATAAGTGCGATTACCCAAAATTCACTTAAAAATCAAGATAAATTGGTATGATTTGGGTAATGTGGGTCACATTGGTGACCTAAAAATATCCAACCACCTTTTTATGGATTTTTTACTTGAGATTATGTGGATTATAAGCCAAAATAAACATAACAAAACTATAATTATTATTATCTAAACTATGGGAATGTGATATTTCTAAAGTGTTCCTCAATAATAAACATAATACATTGAACCTTTATATATGTGGTGATACACTATAGGTGGTATTCCTCTATCATATTACATGTAGCATCTATCATGTTACATGTATATATAAGATAAAAGCACATGTAATGATTTATCCATGAGTAATGATCCATGGTTATTATCTTGAGACAATATAAGGGCTAAGATATATGGTTCTATTTAATGACATAAGAACATTCAATGGGCCCACCACACTAATGGAACCCATACATAATGAATCTCATTTAATTGTTCCAAGAATTTGAAACTAGCTACCATATTAATAGGGCAAGGATTATCCATCACATCATGTTACCCACACCATTCCATTATTTATCACATAAACGTCATGTCACACATAAAGATGACATTAGTATATTCTATGACATGGATATATACTACATCACATAAATCATTCATGTCATGTCAAGCATTATGCACATTGGGTCACTTTAGTCATACCATATATTTATGTACATAATGCGTAGAATTGATCATTGATAGACTCATTTAATGGATAGAGTGAACTTGATATAGATGTTTTGATTAATAGACCTTGGATCATATCTGTATCCACTCTAAATATATATCTAAATACATATGTGGCATCAGGGTGCCAATATATATTATGTCAATTAAAATATATATTGTGCCAATGCCAATAAAATTATATATCATTACATTTGAGGGTGGTCACATGTTTTTTTAATTAAGGGTAAAGGGGAATTTTTTTGGACTAGGGACCCTAAACCCTAGAATACATATAATCAGAGAGGGCCTAGATAGCCCAAAAACAACATTTAGTCTAATATAAACAATAATAAAAGCCAAAAGGATATAACCATCCCAATGACAACCAAAATACCACCAATTGAGAGGTTTTAAGGCCTAAAACCTTAAACCTTAAAATGAAATAAGATCCTTGATATAAAAAAAATTGCCCTGAGATTTAAAAAATAAGATCAACCCTTTCAGGCCTTTCCTCCACCTTCCACATAATTTTTGTGTGGCCCTCCAAAATGGAGTAACATGTTGCATGATTGGGCCTCCTCTATTTTGTTTTTCTTCTTTATATATACTTTAATACATCCTATGTTATCCTTAAATTTTATTAAATAAAAAACATTTCCCAAACCATTTTTAGGGTTATATGAAATCAAGTCAAAATCCTCACTATCTAAAATGTTTCCTTTTTCACTTGAGGATGTGATGATTGGAACACTAGTTTCTTCAGAAATATATAAACTTTTACAAGACTGAATAGATATTGAGTTACATTCAATAAATTTATGATATTTCTTTTTTCCCACTATAATAAGTTGATCCATAATAGGCTCTATATCATTCTCTTCTTATACATCTAAGATATCTCTTCCATCATACTCCAAACCATAGAGTGTTAGAAGATCTAAATAAGAATGTTTGTACCAAGCTAGTTCATTTTTTTTAAAGATAAGGACAAAATCAAGATAAATGACCAATATTAAAATGCCTAAAACACCTAAATGGTATCCATTCATAGTATAACGTATGTCTCCATACTTGATCTTATAATATTAGATCTATGGAGGTTGAGAGATCAAACATTTTATCAATGAAGACTAAAATTTTAGTAAATGTTATATGAGAAAACAAACCATTGTCTAAATCTTATTGGGACCCTTATTTTAGTAAGTCTCAAACTCATGCTAGCATGATATCCACATGGTCATGAAGATATCATTTTGAATAATTATTGGCATTTTGTCATTTTGGTGCTAGCTAGAGGTTGTAGCACATACCTTATGCTAATTGGCAGGTAATTAACTAGTTTATAGATCTTTAGGGTACCTTCTATGATTTGGTGAATGTGGTAGATATAATTTAAACTTAATAAATTAATAGATCTAGTAGGAATTATTACCAAAGATCTATCTCAACACTTGGTGTGTACATTCCACCTTAGAAGAAATGCTCTTCAAGAGATATTTAAGGAGATCAAACTAGTTGATATAGGGAGATGAATGATAGTTCAATAGAGCTTTGGAAAATTTGAATTACTCTGTATACACTATTTTTTAATCTATTATACTTAGGAGTAATATAAATTCCATGAAATATCCTTTTTTAATCACCTAGATCACTTGTGAGCCTCTAGGTCGTTAAGTAGTTTGAGCTAGGCATTTACTCATTCTAAATGTTATGAATTTTATACTTTGTTTGATTTATGACTAATTGAAAATATAATTATAGTAAATATGATGAATATATTCTATTCATATTTTGTATTATTAATTAACTATGTAGTAGATGTAATATCATTTTTTAAATACAATTAGGTTAAGTAGTGTTTATGCAATGCTTGTGGTTTGTGTCGTTAATGGAGTCCCTATAATAAATGGTGATGCCATCATAAACCTATATAGAGAATGATTATAGATCCTACACCAAATTTACCTATCCTTTCTATAATCACAATCTTAGTATGGGTACTTGAAGTGAAAATAAACCTTTAATCCTTCAAGTGCCTATATGATGCTAGGCTTAGTTTAACAAAGGCTTACATCCATATGGATCTAGGATTAGTCAACTAAAAGGCTTTCACCCATATGCCACTAGGTTTTCCATAAAATTACTGTGCCTATGAATATACTCTAAGCTTTATATGAGTTTCTCAAGTCTTATAATCAATACCTTCCACCATAGCATAACTATCCCAATGCAGGGCCCAGATCCTTCTCAGCTACACTTTGGGTAAATTAATAAAGCTTATGTATTATGTGGATTGATGTTAGAATAGTGAAGTGTTCAATCATTGAGAATAAAGGGAATATCCCATTATTACACCTTGTTCTAATAAACTAAGAACCAACTAATAAAATTTTGTTCATGGTTTTTTACAACATTTTAGTTCTATTAATAGGACTTGTGTTGAATTTTTTTATTTTAATGGTATGGCAGAATGATGTACCAAATCTACCTTTTAAACATAGAGTATTTCTTGAAATAGGTGGAAGATGTATTTATGTTGAATAATCCAATCTATAAAGGAAAAAAGATAAGAAAATGGGTTCAGAATAACCTCTATGATGCTATGTATGATGTCTTTTTATGTGAGCTACTTGAGCATGTGTATCAGTGGTTGGCTACAAATTCAACCAATATAATAAGAATATATTGATAGTTACATGAGTGGATGAAGGAGTGTCTAGACATTCATGAGACCCTAGATGCTATTTGGACTAGAGCAGTGGATAAATGGTGGTAAGGAGTGATGAATAGCTACATACTTGAGTTCGTAGTCTCAACATATTCATATGCTAAGGAAGTATATTACTAGTTTTTATGTGACCCTAGAGGAATTTTTATGAAGTAATTTAGTGTAGATCTTAAAAATATAATGGTGGATTATGGTTTTGAAACTTTGGGGATGGAAGTCTAAAGTACTTTCACGTATGAGCAACACAAAGGGGGAAAAGGGATGTGTAGGTGAGGCATAATGGAAGGGGATGAGTGAATTGACACCCAAGAGCTTAGAAGGTAAAATTATAATAAGAGACAACATTGAATAATAGAATATATAGAGCCTAAAAGTGTTAAGAGAACTTATAGTGATTAGGAATGGAATGGGGAAGGGTCTCCTAAAATATAGTAGTGTGAGGATGAGAAATATAATGAGGGATAGACTGATCTCAACACTTGTTAGGTGTATAATATGTTGGGTTACTATAGGATTTAGTGACTACATATACATTTGACATGCCTACCCCTTTAGACATATGACACATACTCACACACTAGATCCACCACTTGAATAAAGTACATAATTTATAATTGACTCTATTGACAACTTTAATCTTAGATGTTTTGTAGATTTGGAGTGTAACTTTGTGATTAACCAAATTATTCCATATAAAGAGCTAAGCACAACTACCTCTAGACCAATGGGCGCTAGCTCACCACCATATAAATAGAATGTGAGCATACCATCTCAACCCATGTCAATAACACAAAGTGGAAAATGTCTCATAGGAAGTGGCCTAGTACCATAGACAAGTAACAAAACACCATCAACATCAACTATGCTAGAATTAATGATGGGGCTAACACCTAACCCAATGCCTGGAGGTTCTAAAGGACCACTACTAAGATATACGAAAGGGGATAGGTACCTCAAAAACTAGTTCCCCCATAGTAAATATACTATGAAATGACCATGCACTTGCCAGAGTATCATGGCATAGAGAATACCACAAAATATGTTGAAGTGTGAAATATAATGGCATGCATGGGGCCTGACCCAATTAGAGTGAAAGGGTACCTAGTTTTGACCACTCTACTTAATCACACCCATACCTAGTATACAATATTTGATTTTAATTAGGCCATGGTTGAATTTGATAGCCTAAAGGAATTTGAAATTATAGAGTTTGAACAATAGAGTATTGCCACACTAAAAAAGATTACCCAAGGACTCTCAAAAAGTGTGTGTTTATACAATTCAAGGTTTAACACTCTTATATCAAAGATCTTATATGATATTAACCCTTCCAAACATTTGCAGTGGTTTATTTTAATGTTGTTTACATGATTAGAAAGAACACTTTCCATGAATACGTTTATAGATCCTCAAGAAACACTTGAAGATGCCCTCAAAGCAGAAGCAGTTAGAAGTTAAAATATTAGAATAAACCCATTTATGGAGGTGTAGATTAAATATATGGCCTCATAGCTCAAAAATATTATCTCTAACTCATCACATGATGCTCAAAGTGGACTATGGTGAATTGACTATGAAGTAGAAGGACATGATATGACTAATTACCCATGAAAAAATTTGTGGACTTTTCTTCCAAGATACAAATTATATCAAGAGGTACATGACATCGATAAATGCATTTTGTTATAACTTTATATCCAAGTCAAGACAAATATCTATTATTAGTTTTGTGATTCCTACACTTAGAACACTAATGGTTGTCAGGTGATGGATGAAAAACATGAGAACATGGAAAGAGGCATACATAGGCCACTATAATAGTTAGAGGGAAAGTAAACCAAGGTAATGAGGGATAAAATAAATAAAATTTAGGATTTGTAATGTAATGAGGTGCTAGAGTTTGAGGTGGAGGACATGAGGGTGGAAGGTTCCCATCATGATCATGTTATAAGTATGTCTCAATACAGTATTATTAGTGTGACTACCCCACATATCCCATGTGTGGGTATTTTCAAGGGTCCCATAAGGTCTAATAATTATCTAACTTGTACAAAACATTAACCCAAGGTAGACCTAATATAGACAAGGGCATAATAATGATCAAGCATGAGCCAAAAATGGAAAAATTTACCCCAAAGGCACAACCAAACTACACAAAGATAGTCAAAGTGAAGGTGATTACTTGTAATCGATTCACCACCTAGCCATTAGTTGTACCAACATTTAAGGTACACTTAAAATATGAAAATAAGGGTCATACTAAGTACATAAAATAGCTTAAACTAAAATCTATACTTTACCCAAACCCAACATGTTAAAAGGATGTATTACAGTAGGCCATGAGTGTAATCCAAAACATATAATGGGAGCTTCAATTAGTGCAAGATGTAGAACCACAAGTTATTACCTCTCAAAATAATTAGGATAACTAGGAAGTTTAGATATAATAATTAACTAAGATCTTTCACCTCATACAAATAGAAGGAACATTTCCCCTATTGAAAAACTTACTTTTAGAACATGCAGGTCAGAAGTAAGTTGATTTTATTACACCATGCATGGAGAGGGTATGAAAAGTTTAGCATACACAAAATGCAGAGTATGACAAAGAACTTTTAGTGAATACCAATATTGATGGATGGTCTATTTGTGAGGTCCCTATAAACATAGGCACTAAGGATAACATATTAATCAAGAAATCTTAGGAGAAAATGGGTAGGCTAGCCTTGAGGCCTTCCCCTCATTTACTCTTTATGTCCAATAAGACCCCAGCATAGTTTTAGATATCATGGGCACCAAATTCCATGATGACTTTGAAGTGATCAAGTTAGTATAATATGATAACTACCTATCACTTCTAGGAAGCCTATGGTGTTATGAAAATAATGTAGATATACACTTTAAAAGGAGTTACATTACCTTTGATAATTGAAAAGATAGGGTAGTTATACCCCTCTTAAATGACCAAGGACCCACTATGTCAAGAGTGTGAACATCAAATATGAGATCAACCACATCTATAGCATCACGATGCAATAAATAAAGACTCTAAACCCAAATAATCAAGGAGTCCTCTCTTGGGAAGATGGAAAATTATCCTTAGACACCACTGATGTTGCTTCTATTTATGGGTCAATGAAGCATATTAGACCAATGGTCTAAGGAGTTTCTTTGTGCATACAAAAAAACTAAAACTAGTAAAGATAGGCTAGGTCTAATTTGATTATGCTTCTAAAAGGTGGGTCCCTTATGCCAAAAATAAGGGAAAGAGAGTGTTTCACCTTAGTAAGGGAAAAATTGTAGTGCTCCAAATATATGAGGTGAGTAATCCAATGGAATATTATGTTTGATACCTCAAAGCATGCATCCAAAAAGAGGTGGATAAAATGGGCACACTAGTGTATAAATTGAATAACACTACTACTCATTGGTGGATACCACAAAATCCTAACTTTCCAATATGACAAGATGTGAAGGTAGTCATTTGCATTAGATTTAGAAGGATTAATGAGGACCTAAACATCTCAACCTACTCTGGTGACTCTAACCCTATAGTGCATGTGCAACTTTATGAATAAATGTGGACTATGTACTGTAAAAACACCCCAAAGAATTTGTGGGTACATGCCATCTTTAGGACCTTAAAGACTTAGGCATGGGCATGGTACATTATCAATGAGATGCTTTGAAAGACAACCAATTAGGATGCCCTTAAGGAGTGGTTTTTTCTCACCTTCTCCTTTTCTTTGAAAAACCTTAAATTAATTTATCCACTCTATGTAGCCTGAAGGTTAGTGTTTGAGGACACTACAATATTAGAGGATCACATAAAATACATGTTCAGTGAAAAGGGGTTGGCATTTCAAACTTTATTTAAAGAATAAAACCTCAAAAATAACTCTAATGAAAAAATTTATGACACATGGAAGGTGTACATCTGGAATAATTTGATAGGTAAAAGGAAATTAGTGTGCCAAGTTAAGGATAACACCCTAGAAGAATAACACCCTACCCATCTTTGGATAAAAATAACTGAGGGTAACATACATGCCAAAGATTCACATAGAGAGAAGAATAAACCCTACCACATGTCATTAAAAACTACAAAGGTAGATATCAGCTTAGAAATGGAACCAAATATTACCACTCTGGGTGCTTATTAGTTTGACATAGATATAGCATATATTAGACACCTCTTAAAGGAATTTCAAGACTTGTTTCCTTAGAATTAAATAGATATGAAAGGTACACACCCATACCTAGGGAATATGGGCATCAATTTAGTCGATAGTCTAAGAACCATCAAGAATCAACCTTAAAGGATGAACCCAAATATTTGTGCCAAGGTCAAGATAGAGATTGATAATATGCTAGTAGCATGCATCATCTACCCTATGCAAGAATTTGAATGGGTTATCCGCATGGTCATCAACATCAATAAGGATGGACACATCTGAAATTGTGTTGACTATAGACTATTGAATACCACCTGCATGACTAACCCCTTCCCAACTCCATTCGTTAATGAAGTATTGGATGACATCATAGGTTATGAGATATGCACCTTTATTGATGGATTCTGAAGATACCATCAATTCTAGATAAGGAAGAGGACAAGCCCAAAACTAAATTTTTTATAGAATGGGGTTTTTTTACATAGAACATGATGCCATATATAATTAATAATGTGTCAACTATGTTCTCCTGAGTGGTGATCATCAATTTTAAAGATTTCATTCATAAGTTCCTCCAACTATACTTAGATGATTCAACTATGTATAGGTTAGTGAAGGATAACTATGACAACTTGTACCTTATACTTGAAAGGTGTAGGCAATTGAAAATTTATTTAAACCTAAAGAAGAGTGTTTTTTAACATCATTTATCACTTTACTCAAGAAAATCATTTTTAAGGATGATTTGCTCATTAATCTAGCAAAGATTTTAATCATCCTTTAGATCCATACCCCATCAATATAGAAATATGTTCATGACTTTTTTAGACATTATGGGTAATATATGAAATTAATAAGGAACTATGCCAAGATTATAGTGCCACTAGAAGAGATCTTGTGAAAGGATGGCCCATTATATTGGTGAACAACATAGGAAGATGCATTTGAGACCCTGAAGCTCAAACTAGCAAGTGCACTAATTTTGCAATTTCTTGACTAGATGAATCCCTTCCACATCCATGTTGATGCATTTGATACTATCATCGATGTCATTCTAGTGAAATTAGGCAAAGGCAAAATGGATCATCATATTTCTTTTTCAAGAGAATTATAATCAAGGTAGAGTAGAACTACAACATAACTAAGTATGAGGCACTTGCCATGGTTTATGCCCTATAGAAGTTTAGGTAATATTTTTTGGAAAGCCCCCTCATCTTATTCATTAATCATGAGGCACTTAAGTACCTAGTGAACAAACACATTCTCCATGGGCACATTTTTTGAGGTACTATTTTATTTCAAGAGTTTGAGGTCTCTATTGTAATGAAACCTAAAAAATAAATCTTGGGCGTAGACCATGTATCATGCATCGAATATAGAAATATAGTATCACCTATTGAATATGATATACCTAATACATAAATTTATAGATTCCATCATGTTCTTGAAGACTTAATATATATTTCCACATTTTTGACATTTGGATTTATACCCTATACCATAATGACTAAGGAGAAGAAGTAGCTTGTAGTTTGCACTACCCCTTTTTAACTCATTGGTGGGAAACTATACAAGTTAATACATGATGAGGTCATGTATCAATGTGTCCTCAAACATGAATGAGACTTAGTCTTATAAGACTTATAAGAGGTACATGAGGTGATTACTAGAGGCAATTATACTAGAGATGCTACAGTATGCACATGTGACATTCTCCAACACAAAAGAAAACCAAATCATTAGGATGAGATGTCTCTCATCCCCATCCTTACCCATGCACCATTTGAAAAATGAACCATTAACTTTTTTGGGTCTATTACTCTTGCTCTAAGGTACATAATTGCATGATACATTTTGGTTGCCACAAATTACATCACCATGTAGGATGAAGCAACACTGACCAAAGATTTTATAACCACCAATATGTGTTCTATCTAGGATAATATCATCAATCACTATGGATTCTCATTTATCTTGATTAACAACCATGGTGTGCACTTAATCAATGAAACTATTTAGATCTTGCTAACTAAATGTATGATGGCACACAATAGAATGACACAATACCATACCAAATCAAATGGCACCACTAAGGCATTCAATAATATATTGGGAATATGCCTCACAAAGATATATGACATTGGTCACAAAAATTGAGAAAATCTTATGTCAACAGTAATGTGGGCCTATCACACTACGTATAAGCACCTTAATAAGGCTATACCATTTCAATTGGTGTTTGTCACATAGGTCATTTTACTTATGGAATTTCTATTTCCCTCATTGTGCATCACACACATTGGTCGATAGGATGACCAAAAGTATTTGAGCACATGTTTGGAAGACTTAAGTGCTTGGATGAGACACATTCCCAAGTAAGATGGAGCTATCAAATAGAAAATTTACATGAAAAGCTATGGCATGAAAAGCATATAAATTACATGGTATGTATCGAAGGTGCATTGGTCTTACTATATGACTCTAAGTACCTCAAGCATGGAGGTAAGCTATGGATTAGGTGGATGTGACCCTATGTTATCCATAGTATATTGGATACTAATGCATGCAAGCTATACACATTGATAGGTGGAATGCTCCCTAAGAATTTTAATGGAAACATATTGAAGCCTTATAGTCACTAAGATGACACTTACGCCATTAGACACTGACTTCGCAATCACAAGTTGATTGCTTTATGTTGACCATAATAAAATTTGGTGCAAGCCAAATATTTCCTTGTGTTTTTTTAATTAAGGTTACATGAATAATTGTGGCACTTTTAGGCTCATATCATAACTCTTCTAGTATTTACATGCATAAACCTAATTAGATGAGTCAAGCATAGACGATATCTCCTCTAAGTGCATAAGGCTAGACACCTAATTTTTTAGGCATTTGAATTTTGCCAAATTTATAAAACTATGAGTACGAGTTGACAAGTGAAGACACATAAGATTCTCATTTGAAATAAATTAAGAAGAGAGAATGAAGCATTGGAAGACTAGCATAAGGATTTGTATGGGATAGGGAAGGTCGAAGCAAGAGACATGAAAGTGAAAATAAATTGACTAGGAAAGAGAGGTACACTTAAAAATAAGTACAATACTAAAAAAAGATGGGATTGAGGAGGCTGAATCATGTGCATGTGAAGTGGTATGCCCATGTTACCATAAGAAGAACAAAGGTCATGCAAAGGTGAACAAAGATCAAGATAAATATTGTCAAGATAGCTCTTGCTTGTTGATGATGGAAATTATAAAATCAATGAATCAACCCTTTCACCTATCATGAAGGTCAAGGTGGAATTGTACCAATCTAATCATGGGGTTTTAAAGGTTAAATTATGATCTTAAAGATGCAAAGTTTTTTTTATAATTTTTTGGAAATAATCAATAAATTAATAAATGCAATATATTCCATTATAATATTTAGAAATCCTTTTTATCAAATCATGAATCAGTTAAGATAAAAAAATTTCCTATTATATCTGATAAAGAAAAATTATGACTTAGATAATCTCTTGAATAATAGAAATCTAATTCAATAAATGTTTGTATATTCAATAATGTTTTGATTCTTGATGTAACATTTTCCAATATAACTTTCAAAAGACAACTAAAAATAGAAAGAAAAAGATTTAAGAAAAATAAAAGATAAGATATGCAAGAACATAACCAACAAAAAAGGGATACAGCAACAAACAAACTAACTAAAGACAAGCAAACAACTAAAATAAGAAAAGAATAATAAACTATTCAAAAGAAACCAAATCTAGGTTAGAGATACCTAGTCAAATAAAAAGACAAACATAAAATAAGGTAAATATAAGGACTAAAATATTCAATTAAATAATCTAAGGCTAAACAAAAACATAAATTATTCTAATAAACTATAACAACTATCAAATAACAAGTATAAATTAAACTGAATAGTAAAGACTAATAATAAGAAAACTTAAACAAATTTAGAAGAAAATTAAGATTAAGATTAAACACTACAAAACTAAACCTTAAAAAAAATAAAAATAAAGAGTTGATCAAAATAAATAACTAATATTATCTAATATAAAGAAAGAACTATAATTAAACTAAATAATAAACTCTAAAATAGAAATGAAACTAAAAATAATCTAGGAAACAAACTAACAAAGAGAAATAGAGATAGATTAAAGGAAACTTAAAGATAAAATTACAATAAATTTAGAGTCAAAATAGATTACAATAAAACATGTGAGTCTCAAAAGACAGTCATCTTAGTAGAAAAAGATAGCTTTATTAATAAAACCAACATTCTTTGTTTACAATAACTTGAGTTACAACTTTAAAATCAAATAGATCAATGAAGTGTCGTAAAATAATGATGTGTTCATCATTTTTTGGGTTGAATACTTAGAATATACACATAGGACTATGAATAGAAATCATCAAAATATTTTAAGCCTATCAAATTTTAGATAATCAATAGTAAATGATAATAAAAAGATAGATATACTTGTGTTACATAAGCAATTACTCAACCGTCAGATAAAGTTCCATTAGATCTATCTACAAGAGTTGTATTATCTCATAGAAGTTGTGTAGAAAGAATAAATATGTATTATTAACTTCACATAATGTCTAAGTCCTCAAGACCTATTGTTTTTCTATCTTAAAATGAGTCCTTGATCTCCCTTAATACCTTAAAACTTAGGTACAAATAAGTTATAACTAAATTTAGTTAGTTATTAGTTTATGTTAGCTAATTGTCTTTTTTTTAAAAATCAATTAATTATAACAATTATTGGATAAGAATAGGTTCAGTTAAGACTTAAAAGTCTTAATTGATCAATCTATTTAAATATAGATGAGGGGTATTAATCTCAATGGGTGGGGACCTTCATTGATTAATAATATAATAGAATATATATTTTAACTATAAAATAGATAAATCAAAGATCAATAAAATTCCATTTATATTAATCCATAATGCATGTCAATGCTTAATTTTATCAAAATATATCAAAAGTTTAAACATTAAAGTATCAACTAAGATGAAGTATCAATTGAAAGTGTAAAGTTCTCTCATGAAAAAGTTTAGCATAAAAATAAAGTTTATCCTTTAGATAGCCAATAATCCTCTTAATTATAAATTAGTTCAATTATAGGTTTATCTTATGTATTAAGACAAACATTATACTCCATTTATGTTGTAGGGAACTACACCAGTCTTATTCTAGATTCAATTGTACTATCATCAACCTCCAATTTGATTTTCTTCAACATTCTGACCTCCATAGGACTATCTGGATCTGACTGACTTTCATCTCTTTTTTCTATTTATTTTATCTATAATGGGAAGGGGAGTATCCATTGTCTTTCTTTTACCAACATAGCCTTGTATTCCCAAATTCAATCTATCAAATCCCAAGATAGGCTCACTATGGAAAGTAGTCATACCTAATCTTTTACCTTTCATAAAGGATCTTGGTTAGAAGGTGATGGTTCATCTAAAGGAATAACTAAATTCTTATATTTTTTAGCATGGACTATCTCAATTTCCAACAATGTGGTCTACTTTATAGGAAGAGGATCAATAGTTGGTTCAATTCGTTCAATATTAAGAGGCTAAAGTGGCAACTGATGAGGGTTACTATCTAAATGGTGAGACATAAACTACATTGAGAGGGAGCTTAGGATCCAAACCTACATCCAAAGAAGCCTATGTTATCCCTATAACCTCTATTTACAGGTTTGGTACACAAATTACTCAAGATATCTTAGAATTTAATATGTGAGGCATTAAAATGTATAGACATTCTTGTTCCCCTATCGAATCTAAGATCAAAATTTCTTTCATGAAAACCACCTCTAGGAAAGTTTTTTATTAGGATTAGGCTGATTAGTATCACTACCAAAACTCTATCCCCATCCCCTATTGTCATTACTTCTAGATGAACTAGGTTGGTCCCACCTGGACATTATGAATAAATATGAAAATGAGTCAAATTTAAAGACTAAGAATTAACAATTGCCCAAAAGTAAATAAGACTAAATATTTGATATACCATCACTTATCATAAATTGAATTGAATTGATTTCACATACTACAAATAATCTAGCTGTATCAAATTCTATCTAAATTTTTAATTAACATTGACATGATTTCATCCTTGAATATCTCAATGAAATTCCAACTTTCAAATAGTTATTTAAACTATCCTAAATTTGATGACATAGAATTTCCAACATGAGATCATCAACTAATATCTAAAACCATCACCACTTATTCCAATATAATGTCTTCATATAAATTTAAAATGAAAAGTATCAAAAAATTCTAACTTCTATGTCTATTTTCAAAATAAAACCTAAAAAATGAATATTGAGATATAATTTTAATAGAAATCTCATTTTAACTAGATCCTTAAAATCACACTTACAACTGTAGACTGGCATGTAGGCTCATAAATTCAAGATTTATCCATATATATCTATTGATGATTTTTTAGCATATTACTAAAAAAATAGCCAACTAAATCCATTCAAATTTCCTCCTTATAAAACCAAATTGAACAAATAGAAATTGTCATCAAGTAACCAAAACATGGGCTTTGAAGACCATTATAATCTCTTAAATTCAAATTCCTTTAGAATATTTGAAGACAAACACAACATATAATACCAATGATATATGTTTAAATACTTATAAAAAATTCTTAATCCAACTATACCAAACCCTGATATGACTGTCTGATGAAATTTTAATGTCCTAAGTATATACATATATTAATCATTAATTTTTCAAACACATGCAAACTATCATACTACTCCCATATGTAAATACTGATATATTTTATAATGCATGTGAACCTTTTCTAAAACTAAACCAAATTTTTTACACCATTGAAACACAAACCAATCTATTCATATTAATAAAAATAAGATTTTCATAAATGTTCAAGAATACTCTTTTTAAAAATCTTAACAGGGTCCATATATCAAACAAAATAGAAAAGTAAAACTTGAGAGGAAATGTCCATAGCCATCCAAATCCCAACCAACCCAAATACAACAACAACAACAACAACAAAAAAAAAAATCCTTATTCATCAAACATAGAAAATATTCAGTTCAAAAATAATATGGTTAACTCACAAATGAATACCCATAAAATCCAACAGCTGAACTGACTCCAAAAACTAAACAAAACCATCAAATCTACAAAATCATAAAGATCAGGAGAACCTATTTCATTTTCTATTTAAACTAACTTATTCCAAACTATGCATGTGACTTTCCTCATCAATATAAGGAAAAGAAATGCATGCACCATTACCATTTTATCCAAAAATCTATGAAACCAAACATACTCAAGGGTTATTCACATCATTCATCTGAAACCTAAAAATTTCAAACTTTTCATATATCTTACACCTAAACACCTTGTATATTTTTTAGATACCCATAATATATCAGATAAAAACTATTCACATATCATTCATGAAATAAAAACATCCAAGACTGAAAATCATTATCCTCCAAACATGCATGCACAATAAATATCATTGACCTTTAAAACTTTGAAGACTATGTAATCCATTTTCTTATCTAAAGTCCTTATTTCATCATAGAAAATCATTCAATAATTATCCTAAACTTTCATTAATGCTCATACAGACCTAAAAACTTAAACTATAACTTATTTCTTCATTGTAAATTGTAAGTTTTCTAATAAATCTTCATGATATTTTTAGAACAAAATTCACTCAACACTGCACAAACATACCTAGTAATGCACCCTGAGACTTTTGTCCAATATCCTTCAAAACTTCTTCACTATAATTCCAAGAACTTGATAAACTAGAGCTCCACTTACATGAGAAGATTTAAAATAATTAACCAAAATCCAAGAAACTCAAAACTTATATCCACCACCTCCCTGCCATAACTAAGTAAGGTGTTCAAATCTCATTGGCTCACATTAAATCAAGCATACTCTATCAATATTACTAATCTATTTGTTAGAAAAAATAAACTTAGTTATTGTTAATTTCACCACCAAATCATCCACCAATTTCCATTATTTGAGGTGATCATTTTTGCATTAAATCACCATATCACCAAATCCTTGGCATATCTTGAATCTTCGAGACCATGCCTTTTTATTTAATATTCATGATAACTCACATTACCATAGTGTCCATCACTTTCCAATCAATATCTAACTCATTAATCCAATTAAATCAATAAATAATCGTCACATTTAATCCAAAGTCTTTAAAACCATAACTTATACTTAGACAAAACCAACATATTTCATGATGGACCTTATACCTTAGAAAATGTCAATACCTTAGCATCATGACCCAATGGGTCACAAATCATGTCATAATATAGGCCTCTTAAACCATTTCAAAGATCTCAAGACAAGTGATATTAATCCTTTGAAAATATATGTGAGGATTATCCTAAAAACACTTTATGTCATTGGCATTTTATTCCAAGAACAAAAATAGGTAAAAAACTAGCTCCTTAATCAAATAAATTTGTATGTCCAATAAGACATAAAATAAATCTATCATGCTTCGAGACCTATGATCCCTTTTTGGATATTTTTTTTGATATTATATTGATAATGATTCAGACTTAGGAAATTAAATCTGATCTATGAATAATGATCTTAAGATATGTATTTTGATAAATCAGTCACAAGATCATTATAAAATAGAAAAATACCTTTAACTATACAAAACTAAACCTAAAATCTCAACATCACCAAATCAATTAGAGCACATCAATGTTTTGAGTATACATTATACCATAATTAGTAAATAAAATTAGCCATGAATCTAATCTTTACCTTCAAAATATTAATTTAAATAATAGATGCATTGATTTTCAAATATAGTATTTTTCAAATGTGATAATCATCCATATAATAGCATTATCTACTTTGAATTAGAAACCATATCATATCATCTTATGCAAAATAATTACTATAAATCTATTGAAACTGTCAAAACTAAAAATCCATTTATCAACTGAAATACTATCTAAAAATTGCTTTGACTGAAAAACTAAACATATTCATAACTATATATGTGTATTTTATTCATTAATCTACCATGATTTTTGAAACCACTTAGAAACATAAATATGAACGAATCAACCAATTATTATCATTTCATAATTAAAAATATGATCTAAAAATATTATTAATCAACTAAGTCCTTAACACAGTTTTAGATTTCATGACAGGGTCATCTCTATGGTAGAAAGTATTAGTTTTTTTAAAAAAATAGGGGTTGTAGAAAATAGGCATAACACTATCAACCTTGATAGTAAAATCTGTGTAATAAAATTTAATAACAATAAATTAACTATTATAAATCATAATTCTCTTGAGAGTGTGATCCAAAAAAATCATTTCTCAAGTAGCTAATCATGGACACCTTTAAATTATGACTTTTTGGTAAGGGATGGATTGTTTGGATAGCATGGCATAAAGAAAGGGAATTTAATAATAGGAAAGTTTAGGGTAGATGCACAATCAAATATAAATGCCTTAATCACAAAATCTAAAACTTAATTAACACTTTAACAACCAAATACAACTTAGCACATATTATGCATTTATTATAAAAAACTACATTTGTAAGAGTAACTTTTGAAAATGAATGGTACTCACAACAAATTTGCATATTTCTTGTATTTTTCCTTCATAATATGACATTTATCTATTTTCAACATTTCATTGATCATCAAAAGTAAAGTATAGCAAATATAAACTTCAAAATAAATAGAAATAATAATAAATGAAAAGGCACAAAATAAAACAACAGACCCAAAAGAAAAAAAAGAAAGAAAACAAAAAACAAATCAGAGAACAAACTGAAAGATAACTAATCATGAATGATTTCAAGTGATGGTCATTAATTGAGTAATGAAACTAATTTCCTTCAAGATATTTAAGATGAAATGCATTATTTTCAAGAGTTATGGAAATTCTATAAGGTCCAAGCTATAAAGAATCAAACTTATGATGATTTCCAAGATCCTCATGGGCTTTATCCCATTATAATATTAAATCACCAACATTAAAATTTGTGTTATAAAACTTTTTATCCAAATTTTTTTTTATGTTTTTAATTGGCTCTTTCTAATTTATGTTATCTTTTTGCTTTGGATTCATTAAGAGCTACTAAGTCATGAAATATTTATTCAATTAAATTTATATCTTTAGATATATATTGTAAAGCAATTCTAGTTGAAGAAAACTAAATTTCTATCAACAAAGTAGCTTCAAAGCCATATGCTAACATAAAAGGTGAATAATTAGTAGCTATTTTAATGATAGTCCTACCAGTTAAAAAATTTGAAATGTCATTTTTTTTTTTATCACACACTAGTTTCTTCATAATAGAAATCAAATTATTATTTGTGGACTCATCTTGTCCATTTTCTTGTGAATAATACTTAGATGAATGACTAGAAATAATAGAGTATTTTTTGAAGAATTCTAGAAATCCATTTGAAATGAATTGAGGTCTATTAAATTTTGTATGGGACTCTAAATCTAGATAATTTTAACTTTATAAGAAAGAGATTACTTCACCTATTACCAAACTTTTAAGTGCCTTAGCTTCAAGCCATTCAGTGAAAAAATATGTGGCTATCAAAATATATCTATGACCTATAGATGAAGGTGGGTGAATATCCAAAATAAATTTAATTCCCCTTTTTGTAAAAGGTTTTTCAAGAATAACAAAATTTAAAAGCATTTTAGTCAATTTATCTCTTTCAATAAATTATTGACAAGGCATGCAAGAAGAAACCAATTTATAAGAATTTTGAAACAAAGTAGGCCAATAATAACCTACTCTCAAAATCTCATAAGTAGTTATTTTCATAGCATAATGTCCACCATAATTACCTTCATGGTAGTCCCTAATAACCTTCTATGTTTTATTATGTGTAAGACATCTCAACAAAAATCCATCTCTATTACGATAAAATAGGAAATTTTCTAACAAGTTGAAATTTAATGCTTTTGGTCTTAAAGAATGTCTTTGTTTTTTATGTAAGTTATTAGGACAAGACTAATTTTGTAAATAATTAACTAAGTCATGATACTGATCATCTTCAACTAATAAACATTCTCATTCATTCATTTCATGACCAAATTTAAAAAAATTAGAAAATTCAGCAACCTTCATGGTCTTTAAGTGTGGTTTTGCATTTAAGTTTTCATAAACTAAAAAAACTAAAATATTAATATCTGAAAGAGCATTTGTAGCTAAGTTTTTTGGCAATTCATTACCTTTATTATTTTTCTAAGCTTCAAATTTAAGATCAAACTCTTAAATTCATAAAATCCACTTAGCAAGCCTTAATTGGATGGTTGGTTGTTTTAAAAGATAAGACAAAATAGGTACATTAGATCACATAAAAAAATTATTTTCCATCAATAAATATCAAAATTTAATAAAAGAGGAAACTAATGAGAAAATAAATTTATCAATAAGAGGGTACCTAGTTTCTTCATCTTTTAATACTTACCTCATATAACCGATTAGTTTTTCTTCATTATTTTCAAATTCTTGAGTTATTACAACTCATATAGCTTTTTTGATAGAATTACCATAGAGAATTAATGTTTTATTTAAATCAGGTTTAGAAAGAACATGAGCACTTTTAATGCCATTTTTAACACAATTAAAAGCCAATTCATCATTCTCATCCAAATTATATATTTTATATTTCTTAAGAAATAATTACAATGGATTAGACTTGTTAGGAAAATCTGAATTACATTTTCTAACAAAATTTATTTTACCAAAAAAAGACCTTAAACTGGATTGACATTTGGGAGGAGGTAATTTGTTAATGTCTTTAATATGTTTGGGGTCAATTGAAATACCATCCTTTGAAATAATGTGTCCTAATAGCTTACCCTCAGTCACACCAAAAATTGATTTCTTTGGATTCAAATAAATGTCAAATATTCTACATCTTGTTTATACTTCATGAAGATGGTATAAATGTTTTTGTTCTCTTTTTATAATGTATGGTGAGATCATATAAATAAACTTGAATAACAATACCAATAAAATCATCAAAATAAATGTGCATAACTCTCTAAAAATTAGCTCCTGCATTCATCAATCCAAAAGGCATTCTGCTATAAGTGAAATTACCTCTTCAAGTGGTAAAAGTAGTTTTATGTCTATCTTCAAGATTCATAAAAATGTGATTATAACTTTAAAATCCATCCAATAAAGACATCATTTTTATCCTACAACCTATTGTAAAATCTGGTATATGCTTGATAGAGAAAAATTGTCTGTAACACTAGTTTTAATTAGATCTCTAAAATCAGCATATAATCTAATGTAACTATTTTTATTTCTAATCATAACTAGATTAACTATCCATTCTAAATATGTTATAAGAAAAATGACAACAACATCAATCATCTTATCTAGCTCTTTTTTAATGGTGTCTTCTAACAAAGGGTTGATTCTTCAAATTTTTTGCCTAACGTGTTTGATACCAATATTAATAGGTATATTATGTCTAATAACTTCAATATCATGTCCTTTAAGATCCTTATATGACTAAGCAAAAATGTCAATGAACTCTTTAAATAATTTAATTAATTTAACCTTCTCATTAGTAATCACTTGAATTCCTAAATAAACATATTTTGGATCTTCTTTAGTACCTAAATTAATAGGAATGGTCTCACCTATGATTTTCTCTGATGGTTCTTCCATACTGGAGATTTTAAGATGATTATTAGGTGAGAACATAGATTCTAAACTCACCAAATCAATAGGTAATCTATTATTACTCTATTGAAAATAATCTCTATAATTTAGTACATAGTCATCATGATCAAAATAATTGCTTTTAATCAATGAATCTATATGTTCATCACAATAAAAAGTATGTCTACTATCATTAAAATCAATAATATTAAAATGATATACATCAGCAAAATAAAAATCCATAGTAGGCTCAATCTCACTTAAATTTGGATTAGAGGCATAAAAAACAAGCTTATCAACTCTAATGTTAAATTATATAAGAATATACATAATATTAAATGCCTCAAAATATTGAATTAATGAGAAAACTTTGTGTGTAATAGTGTAGATGATTTTGATTAGTCTTATAAATCTTATAAACTTATCTAACAACTAACTCTGAATCTCCAAAAACTTCTAAATGCTCAATTTTTAGTTTTATTGCCTTTTCTAATCCCAAACATAATGCTTCAAATTCTACTATATTATTAGTATTTTCAAAAGACAATTTGAAGGCATAACAAAAAAATCTACCTATAAAAGAAATCAGATAAATTTCAGCACCATTACCTTGTTTAGAGGAAGCTCCATCAAAATAAAGTGACCATAAAATATTCTTTTCAATTATTTCTTCATAATAATTTTTTAGTTCATCTAAATCTATTAGTTCATAAGTCCTAATTCTAGTTTCAACATAAGAAATATTAAAAGAAGTCAGTGATTCAATATGTGTAACATAAAAATATTCTCTTTTAATGAATTTAATTTCATTAGTAATAGAAACCCATGTTATATCTTTCAAAATAAAATCCCCAGTTGCTTTAGACCAATCCCTTCCTAAAAGCATTACTACGAGTATCCAATAATTGAATAACAGTCATCATCTAATCCATTCATTTTATGCAATTATAATGACTATGTCATGAAACTTACCATAACTCTTTGTTTATCTAGCATCAAAACCAATAAGCTTCCTACAATCTGCTTCAGAAGATATACCTAATTGGTCTACAATGGACTTAGGCATAATATTCTTTGAGACACTTATATCTAAGATACAATTAGGAATTATCTTATTATAAATCTTAACTATGACATAGAAAGGAGGAATGTAATCAACAAGAGGGTCAAAATACTGAGTATAAATATGTTCATAATTGCTTTCTTCTTACAAGCTTACAACAGCTCTAAGATTTTTCATAGCTTCATTAATCTTATCAAGTTATCTCGAAAGACTAGCTGCCTATAGTAAAGAAAAACTAGCCTTAATTATTAATAAATCATCAATTATGTTGTAAGTTTTAGCATAATTTTGTCTAAAATTCTTAAATTTATAATGCTAATATTAACTATTATTAGACCTAGTTGAGAAAGGAATATTTTGTGTAGTATTATCATTTAAATTATTAGCATTATTCTGAACTAATTTTCCTTTATCTGTTTCCCTTTATTATTAGAATAAGGTTTATCATTTTTTATTTTATTTTTGTTTTAAGGGGAACTATAATCTTTATTCCTAATATTTATAACATAACCATTCTCATTTTCTGATGGATCATCTAGAGTCTTTATATTATACACTAGATCTTTAGATATTTCATTTTTCCCATGAAGAAATTTATTGAATTTAAGAACAGTAAGACATGTGTCTAGATTATGATCTAGTTAACAAATATTACAGTAATAATTTATCTTTTTTACTATTTCTATTTGATGAAGAAGATTTATCATTAAGTTATCTTTTAATAATAACCAACTCATTGCCTAAACTTTATATGGAATTTAATTTTTTAAATTATCTAAATTTAAGCCTGTGGATGATTTATCTTTAAAACTAATGTGTTTAAGCTTATTTTCATATTCAGTATAGAAACCTAAAGTTTTACTATATATTGTAATATCTTTATCTTCTAAAGTTATTTTATACTTTAAAGGTAAAGCATTATAAAAATAATGGCTAGATAAATTTTTAGAAGGTTTAAGATCATGTGGGATATTTTGACATAGATTAGTGAATCTAGAAACTAAATGATAAATAGTCTCTCTTGGATCAATGGAAAAATTCACAAGGTCATTGACTAGATCAAAATATTATTTAGCTTTTCTAAAGGATAACTCTAGCCAATATTCAACATATCTCTGAGTGTCAATAGCCTTAGTAGGTAGACTAACAAATACATGATAAGCTTTCCCTTCTAATGTTTGGGCAAAAAATCTTAAGAAAATATTTTCATTAGTTATTCTAAGATTAACACAAACTAATCTAAAATTTTCTAAGTAATCCTCTCAAGATTTTATAGCAACACCAAAAAAGTTTGGTATATTCAATCCCTTAAGAGAAGGTAACTTACTAAGATGATTCCTAATATTAATTAGATTAGTATAAATCCATGGTAATACAACTATCTGATGCTCTTCCTGAGATTCTACTTCATCTTTATCTTTAGTGAGATCAACTTGTTTTCTATTATTTTACAACCCACGAATCAGATCCTCTAGTCTTCGCTCTACTACTGGTTGTTATCCCACTAGTTGATCTCCCATTGAAAATTTTATCAGTTTCTACTTTAATAGATTGATTACCTTGAACCTAATGTACTTGAATTAATTTTAAATTTATCATAGTAGCTTCAATAGGCAAAACAAAATAATCAAGTGGAAAATAATTAAAAATAAAATGAGTTCTAGGCCTAAGATTAGAGCTAAAATTCTACCTCTATCTTCCTAAATTCTTCTATTTGAATTTAGAATGTCATTTTGTGTCTCACGTGTAAGATTTAAATACCAATCAATTTTAAATTCTACAATATCTTATTGATTTATGAATTCAATAACTTGATGAATATTTTTAGGATGATTATATTATGCATAATGCATTAGATTGAAATCAAAATCAACTTGATCATATTTTGTATATATTCTAGGTTGAATAATATGAGGTTGTTGACCTCCAAGTACCATTATCAAGAATAAAATAAAACTTAAAATAAATCAGATTTTTTAATGAAGTTTGCTAGTAGAGTCACCAAATTTATTGAATATGTAAATTATACCATCAATAAATCAACTTTTTTTCCTATCATGAAGGTCAAGGTAGAATCATACCAGTCTAATCATGGGGTTTTAAAGTTTCAACTATGATCCTAAAGATGTGAGGGATTTTTTATAAGTTTTGGGAAATAATCAATAAGTTACTAAATGCAACATATTCCATTATAACAATCATAAATCCTCTTTATCAAATCATGAATCAGTTAAGATAAGAATATGTAATATATTTTAATCTAATAGAGAAAACCTATGAGTTAGATAATCTCTTGAAGAATAAAAATCTGATTCAATAAATATTTATAAATTCAATAATATTTTGATTCTTGTTGTAATATTCCCTAAGTTAACTTTCAAAAGAAAACCAAAAATAGATTTAAGAAAAATAAAAGACAAGATATTCAATCACATAACCAAGAAAATAGAGATATAACAACAAACAAACAAACTAAAGACAATCAAATAACTAAACTAAGAAAATAACAATAAACTATTCAAAAGCAACCAAATCTAAGCTAGAGAAACCTAGTCAAATCAAAAAATAAACCTAAAATAAGGTAAAGCTAAAGAATAAAAGATTCAAATAAATAATCTAAAGCTAAATATAAAAAAAATTAATCTAATAAACTATAACAACTATCAAATAACAAATCTAAATTAAACTAAATAGAAAAGACTAATAATCATAAAACTTAAATAGATTTGGAAATAGATTAATATTAAGATTAAACACTATAGAACTAAACATTAAAATAGAACAAAAAGTAAGGGTTTCTCAAAAGAAATAACTAATACTATCTAATCTAAATAATGAACCAGAATTAAACTAAGAAACTTATAAACTCTATAATAGAAATGAAACTAAAAACAATCTAGTTAAGAAAATAATAAAGAGAAATAGAACTAGATTAAAGGAAACTTAAATAGAAAATTATACTAAAGTTAGATTCAAAATAGATTACAATAAAGCATGTAAGTCTCAAAGGAGAGTTGTCTTAGTAGAAAAAGATAACTTTTTTTAGAAAACCAACATTATTTATTTACAATGACTTGAGTAACAACTTTATAATCAAATAGATCAATGAAGTGTCATAAAATAGCAATGTGTTCATCATTTTTAGGTTGAATACTTAGAATATGCATATAGGACTATGAATAGAAATCATAAAAATATGTTAAGATTAGAAAAATTTAGATAATTAGTATTAAAAGACAATGAAAATCTATATATACTTATGTTACATAAGCAACTACTCAAACATTAGATAAAGTACCATTAGATCTATCTACAAGAATTATACTATCTTAGAGAATTTTTATAGAAAGAAGAAAGATGAATGATTGAATTCATAAAATTTCTAAGTTCTCAATACCTATTTTTTCTCTTCTATCTTCAAATGAGTCCTCATCTCATTTAATACCTTTAAACTTAATTTTAAATAAGTTATAACTAACTTTAGTTAGTTATTAGTTTATGTTAACTAATTGACTCCATCATAACAACAAAGTTTATCCTCTAGATAGATAATAATCCTTTGAATCATAAAGTACTTCAATCATAGTTTTATCTTGTGCATTAATACAAAAATTATACTCCATTTCTATTACAGGGAACTACACCAGTCTTGTTCTAGATTTAGTTGTACTATAATCAACCTTTAATTTAATTCTCTTGAACATTCTAACCTCAAAAGGAGTATCTAGATCTGACTATATTTTAGATCTCTTTTTTGTATTTATTTTCTCTATAGGGGGAAGGGGAGTATCCATTTTTTTAATTATACCTACATAGCCTTGTATTCCCAGATTCAATCTATCAGATCCCAATGCAGGCTCACTATGGGAAGTAGTCATACCTAACCTTTTAACTTTCATAATAGGCTCTCGATTAAAAATTGATGGTTTATATGAAGGAATAGATAAATTATTATATTTTTTAGCATGGATTGTCTCAATTTACAACTATGTGGTTTGATTTTTAGGAAGAGCATCAACAATTAATTTAATTCTTTCAACATTAGGAGGTTGAAGTGGCAAGTGTTGAAGGTTAATATCCAAATGGAGAGATGAACTATTTTATGAGGGAGTTCAAGCTCCAAACCTACATCTAAATAAGCCTATGTTACCCTTGTAACCTCTATTTATATGGTTTTTAGGAAAATTACTTAAGATATCCCATAATTCAGGATCTTAGGTGTCAAAATGTATAGACATTCATGTTCCCCTATGGAATCAAGGACCAAATTTTTCTGTATAAAAACCACCTCTAGAAAAAAATTTGTTGTGATTAGACTGATTAGTATTACTACCCAAACTCTATCCTCATCCCCTACTATCATTACTTCTAGCTGAACCAGATTGGTCCCACCAGGACATTATGAACAAATCTAAAAATGAATCAAATGTAAAGACTAAGAATCAACAAATGCCCCAAAAGAAATAAGTCTAAATATATAATATACCATCACTTCTCATAAACTAAACTAAATTTATTTTAAATACTACAAATAATATAGATGTGTCAAATTATAACTAAATTTTCAATTAACAATAACATATTTCATCCTTGAATATCTCAATAAAATTACAACATTCAAATAAACTATGAACTAAACTATCCCAAATTTGATGACACAAAATTTTGAACATGAGATCATCAACTAATATATGAAACCATCACCACTTATTCCAATATAATATCTTCATATAAGTTTCAAATGAGAAATGTCAAGGAACTCTAACTTCTATGTTCATTCTCAAAATAAAACTTAAAACTTCAATATTGAGATATAATTTTAATAGAAATCTCATTTTAATGGAATCTTTATAATAACACCTACAACTATATACTGGTAGGTAGGCTCATAAATTCAATATTTATCCATATATATCTATTGATAATTTTCTAGCATATTACTTGCAAAATGGTTGACTAAATCCATTCAAATTTCTTCTATATAAAACCGACATTTAGAAATAGAAATTATCATTAAGTAACCAAAACTTGGGCTTCAAAAACCTTTATAATCTCATGAATTCAAACTATTTTAGAGAATTTGAAGATAAAAACAACATATAATACCAATGATATATGCATAAATAATTAGAGCAAATTCTTACTTCATATATACCTATTGGTTCATTTATTTACTTTATTGCATTTACTTGTATTTTTTATTTAAATTGGTACACTAATTACTTATTGTAATTAATTTATTATTTTGATTAATAATTGCACCAAATAGGATAAGCTTTCTTATCTATTAGTCTACTTGGACACCTATCTTGTTACCTAGAGTTGCACTCCACTACTCAGAGTAAGATAGGATAAGATTTCTTAACTAGTAGTCAACTTGTGTTGATCATTTACACAAGTTTTACATCTATCTTATTATTTTGGAGTTGCACTCTACTATTCATGTAGTCTGATATTAGTTGAACTACACGTGTTATGTGAGTTCATTGATCTTTATCTCACATGACTTGCTCTATATAAGCAATGGTTATATGTGTGTTCATTATCAGATTAATATTAAATTATCAAAGTAATTCATCATATTTGAGTTATTTATTCATTTTAGTTATTGTCTCAAATATATAGTTATTATTTATTACTATTTTATCTCTTATTCATACTTTTTATTAGATTCATTAAATCTTGTATGTTAATTCTAATATGGTACCATAGTTATCTTGAATTTGTAGATTGTTAAATATTTAAGAGAAAAATATCTAGATATAGGATTATTTTTTTGAGTTTGTAAATAGGCAAAAATTATAGCTTTGTGGAGAATTTGTGAGCTCACCATTGAGTTCAAAATGCTTGAGATAGTCAAAATCATCTACAATTTTGTCTAGATTGGGCACAAGAGGTGAAATTAGTAAGGTTTTGATCCAAAAGCACCATGCCCAAATCCAATGGGTACGTAAAAATAAAAGAATTTTGTTATTAGAATAGACCTTATGATTATGTTTGAAAGGCATAAAAACCTATAAATCCATATAAAATTTGTCTAATTTGGACACAATCACTCGAAAGACAATTTTTTTAACTCCCAGGTATAGTCATATTGAATGTATGGATTGTGCAGGGCAAAACAAGAAAAAAATTGAGTAGACCTTATGGATAAATACGTAGAATTGATAGGGAAACTTTAGGAGACTATCATTTGAACACTGAGAGGTGTTTTTGAGTGAAATGTTTTTTAAATTGCTTAAAATTTCATGCTCTTTGCTACTATACTTTCAATTTTTTTCATATTTTTATAGAATTGAGGTTTGTCAATAGTAGCTCTTGCCCAACCTCATTAATTCAACTTCAGAGGCTCATAACTTTCATAAATAACCTCATATTAAGGTTTCATTTTTTTGAAACTTAATATTTTTTTGAGCATAAGACATTGGTGCAATTTTTTTTGTAATAATGTGCATACTTTTTTATACTTTTAGTCTAGAGGGCCTAATTGAATTTTTTGTAAACTAGAAAAATTATAATCTAGCTTTGTAACTACACTCAATTATAAAGTGCCAATAAATAATTTTTGGGTCAGATAAAACTAAGTAATTCAAGGGGGTTTTGTGGTGTGTTCTATACTTTGATTTCTATATTTTGATGGTTTATTTTCAATTGCATCATGGGGAATACTAAATTCCTACTATTAATAGCATACAACTATAACACATGAAAATGGAATGCTTGGAATTCATTAATGATACTAGGATATACGCCTTACATAACAACTCTTATTAATCTACCTATTGATGTAAAAGAGTTACAACACTTTCTCTTTGAAACTACTAAGGTTATTGGATGCTTTCAGTCTTACATGTCTTTAGATTTCAATTTTCATCTTGATAAATGTACAAATTTAAAAGATGATTAGGATAAATTAGCATCATTGTTTTGAAAAATAGATGACATTCATGATTACCAAATTGACAACAAACTCATTAGTTTAAATCCTAAAAGTTATGCTATAATAAAATACTACATCACTAAAGTCATAAATCTTAGAGCACAAATTCCTAAATGTAAAATTGATAAAAGGGATATTCAAATGATTTTTAGTGCCTTACATAAATTTGATCTTAAATATTCATCCTTTATTTCTAGGTTTTAAACTCATAGGCTCACATTGGGCACAACATATCAAATGCCCACCTTTAAGGTATTTTCTAAGATTCTAATGGTTAAAGAAGAAATGTTAATATTTATGGGTCTAATCAAGTCATCTAAATCTCAAGCTCTAGTTGCAACTAAACCTCAACATAAGCAAGCTTTAACATTAGCATTAAATATAAGTTCAAGTAAAAAAAAGTAGAATAATTAGAATAAGTCACAAAAAGATAAGAATAAAGGGAAACAATCTTCCTCACAAGGAGATTATAAATCCACTAATAAGAAATGGGATTCACAAAAAATGACTGCCACTCCTTGACCTTATTGCAAAAAGGGGTTTCATAGTGAACAAGATTGCTAAAAGAAAAAGATTGATGACCTTAAGGGTCTTTTCAAGAAGAATAACATCAATCAATCCTCTTCAAAAGATTATTATACACCTTAAAATTTATGGAAAGGGAAAGCTATGGCACTAGTTTCACTATAAAATTATCCCAAGTTATGGGTACATGACTCAGGTGATTCACACCATATGGGTTCTGATCAAGAACAATTTTTTGTATTAGAACCACTTTTCTTGTCTCATATTCTCATAGGTGATGATTCTAAGGTAGATGTCATAGGAAAAGGTAAAATTGATGTTGATAGTGGTGTATTTGAGGATATCTTATGTGTACCAAAGTTATCAACTAACCTTCTCTCTATCTACCAAATCACTCACTTTGATAATGGTAAGAAAGTTGATTTCACACCTGATTCTATATCAATCAAACAAATGGAGGATAATGCCTTAGTTTTAGTGAGAAATGTTGACAATCAAACTTAGATTTATTCATTTTTCTCATTTTGTGCCTTAGTCTTCCTTTACAAATTTTCTCTCACACACTGATTCAATTACCAAGCTATGGCATGAGCAGTTTGGTGATCTAAATTACCATTACTTATAATAGTTTAGTTAGCAGAAGATGGTTACAAGACTTCCACAAATTTAGTTTTCATGGAGTGTATGTCATGGTTATGCCTTAGGCAAACATCTAGAGGATAAGTTTGATAAAAGGAAGGCTTAAAGGGCTACACAAATCCTCAAACTTATTTATAGTCATTTAGTGGGTCTATTAACTACTTTGTCTTCCAATAAAACCCATTATGTTATCATAGTTATTGATGAATATTTCAGATATACTTGGGTTTATTTTTTGAAACCCAAGAGTGAAGTATTTGATATATTTATAGAGTTTCAAGATCTAGCAGAGAAATAATCTAGGAAGTATGTCAAGATTTTCTGCACTGATAATGGGAGGGAATAATTATGTGATCTTGAAAGAATTAGAATTCAACATTCAGTTGCATACACACCTTAGTATAATGGTGTATTATAGAGGAGGAATAGATTTTTAAAATAGATGGCAAGTTGTATGATTTATGAAAAATCATTAGTACCTGAGCACTAGGTAGAAGCGATTAATTATGCTAAATATATATTAAATAGAGTTCCTTAAAAATATTTAAAGGAGATAACACCTCTTAAAGCTTGGTGAAATAGGAAGCTAGAAGTGCATCATTTTAGATTCTTTGATAGTCCAGCATGTGCTCACATACCTTCAAACAAACACTATGCTTTAGAAAAACAAAGCTAGACTTGCATATTTATGGGATATCCTGATGGTGTTAAGGGATATCATTTCATTATTATAGATTCACATGAGATTATTATAGAGAGAAGTGTTTACTTTGAATAAATTCATTCAGACTTATCTTTTAGCATTTCTCATTCTTCTTCCTTAGAAGAATTAGGTAGCAGTGTTGATGATACTCCTACTTCATCTACTCATAGGGATGATGAGGTAATACCTCCCCAACTAGATTTAGTAGGTCAGATTCTAGTTATTCCTCCTCTAGTTCCTCACCCATTGATGCCTTTGTGGTATACATAGACTTTGGAGGATGTAAACCCTCTTATTTGGGATCCATTAGATAGAAGGAAAACATAGTCACAACATGATCTTCCACATTCCTGCCACAACTTTTGATCCATAATATTTTTAGGAAGCCATAGGGATAGTTGAGTGGGACTTAATAATGGAATAAGAGTATGACTCATTGATTAGGAATAACACTTGGGATCTTGTTCCTCTTCCTAAGGGAAGAAAATTAGTACGATGTAGGTGGATATATGATAATAATTTTGTAGTAGATGGAAATATTGATAAGTATGAAGCATGCTTAGTGGCTAAAAGTCTCTACCAAGTGGAAGGCATTGACTATAAAAAAAAATCACCTATTGCTAAGATAAATTCTATTCACTTGATATTAGATATTGGTGTAACTCATGGTTGGGATGTATATCAGATGGATGTGAAGAGTGCATTTCTTCATGGGGATCTTCATGAGGAGATATATATGAAGCATTCATAAGGGTTCATTCAAGATTATTCATTGGTGTGTCACTTTTAGAAGTCTCTCTATGGTCTAAAACAAGCTTCCAGGGCTTTGTATTATAAGATGGACACACTTCTTCTCTTATTTGGGTTTTCAAGATGTCACTAAAATTTGAATGTCTACATTTTATGGTAGGGGGATTCACTATTGTACTTGGTGCACTCTATTGATGATCTCATTATTATAGGGAACACAACATCCATCATTAGTAGTGTTAATATTCCACTTCATGATAGGGTTTCTATGATAAAGATGGGCCTATTGCATAATTTTCTTAAGATTCAAATAATAAAATTTTCTTTCAAGATTACTCTTTCAGAGCCCAAGTATGCCATGGACTTGTTAGCTCAATTTCACATGGCTAATTGTATGCCTGCACTGATTCCTTTCTTATTTAGAATTAGACTTGAGGTTCATTATTCCACTCCCTTGGTTGATGCCACATTGTATCACTAGCTTGTAGGAAACCTCATCTATCTGACTTATACACAACCTAACATTTCATATGTAATTGGCATGGTTTCATGCTTTCTATTGACACCACATGAGCCTCATTGGAGAGCCACCAAGCACATTTTTAAATACATTCAGGGCATTATAAAAAATGAGATTCATTATATAATAGGTATAAGTTCAAACCTGGTGGAATACATAGATTCTGATTGGGTTGGTGATTATGATGATCATATGTCCACTTCTAGTTATAGTTTTCACTTCATATCTAACCCCATTTGTTGGCAGAACAAGAAGCAACATTATATTTCTCTTTCATCTATAGAGGTTGAGTATCATGGTGTTGTTAATGCTACTACTAAGGCTATTTGTCTTTACAATATTCTCATTAAGCTTAGTGTTCCAATTTAGAAGCTATCAATAATCTATTATGACATCTAGAGAACTATCTAGATCTCAAAGAATTTAGTTTATCATCAAAAAACCAAACACATAGAGATCCATATCTACTTTATTAGGGAGCTCATTCAGGCAGAGATAATTGATCTTCAATATTATCCTATGGAGGAGTAGATTATAGATATTTTCACCAAACCTTTCATTGAGAGCAAGTATCTTCACTTGCTATCTATTTTAGTGGTGTGGGACATCAATTGTTTAAAGTACATTAGTTCTTTAGAGATGGTCTCCTAAAAATTCATTTTGAGGAGTTTTTTTTCCTTTGATTTTTCTCCTTTCCTCATCTATCTGTACAAAGTACCTAATATGGCTACAAATTGTCATGACTCTTATCTACATAGCCATACCTAAACTTCACTTATGGGGGGTATTAGTGAATTTATTTATTTTATTGCATTTACTTGTATTTACTATTTAGATTGGTGCGCTAATTACTTATTTTAATTAGTTTATTATGTTGATTAATAATTTGTACTAGATAGGATAAGCTTGCTTAGCTAGTAGTCAGCTTGGACACATATCTTGTTAAAATAGAGTTAAACTCCACTATTCAGGGTAAGATAGGATAAGATTGCTTAGCTACTAGTCAACTTGTGATGATCATTTACACAAGTTTGACACCTATCTTTTTATTGTAGAGTTACACTCCTTTATTCATGTAGTTAGATGTCAGTTGAAATAAATGTGTTGTGTGAGTTCCCTAATATTTATCTTGTATGCCTTGATTTATATAAGCAATGGTTATTTGTATATTCATTATCAGATCAATATTAAATTATTAGAGTAATTCATCATATTTGAGTTATTTATTCATTTTAGTTATTGTTTTAGATATACAGTTATTGTTTATAACTATTGTTTTTATCACTTGTTCATACTTTATATTAGATTCATTAGATCCTATATGCTAATTCTAACAATACCAAACCCTAATAAAAATATGTGATGCATCTTTGATGTCCTGAGTGTATACACATATTAACCTTTAATATTTCAAACACATGCAAACTATCATACTACTCCCATATCTAAATAATGATATATTTTATCATGCATGTGAACCTTTTTTGAAACTAAACCAAATTTGTAGGAACCATATGAAACATGAACCAATCTATTCATATTATTGAAAACAATATTTTCATTAACATTCTAGAATACTCTTTTTGAAAATATTAACAAGGTTCATATATGAAACAAAATATAAAATTAAAACTCAAATCTTGAGAGAAAATGTTCATAGCCTTCCAAATCCCAACCAATAAAAATATAACAATAATAGAAACCTTAATCATCAAACATAGAAACTATTCAATTGAAAATAAAAATATCAACTCAAAAATGAATACCCATAAAATCTAAAACCTGTACTGACTCCAAAAACTGTACAGAACCATTAAATATACAAAATCACAAAGATCAGGAGAACCTATTTCATTTTTTATTTAAATTGAATTATTCCAAAATATGCTTTTGATTTTCCTTGTCAATTAAGGAAAATAAAATCATGCATCATTACCATTTTATCCAAAAATATGTGAAACCAAACATACCTGAGGACCACTCACATCATGCATTTAAAACCCAAAAATTCAAACCTTTTATGTATCTTAGACCTAAACTCCTTGTATAAGTTTTGGATACCCATAGTATATCAAATATAAACTCATTCATGTAATAAAAACTTCACAGACTAAAAGTCATTATCCTCCAAATGTGCATGCATATAAAATATCATCAACCTTTAAAACTTTAACGAGTATGCTATCCATTTTCTTATCTAAAGTCCTTATTTCATCATATAAAATCATTCAATAATTATTCTAAAATTTTGTTAATGCTCATGTAGACCTAAAAACTCAAACTAGAACTTATTTATTCACTTTAAATTGTATGTTTTCTCATAAATCATCATGATATTTTCATAAGAAAATTCACCCTAAGAGTTCTATCTAATATCATTCAAAACTTCTTCACTGTAACTCCAAGAACTTGACAAACCAAAGCTCCACTTTCATGAGAATATTGCAAATAATGAACCAAAAACCAATAAATTCAAAAATTATATCCACCACCTCCCCATCACAACTAAGTGAGGTGTTTAAATCTTATTAGCTCACATTAAATCAAGCATACTCTATAAATCTTGCTAATCTATTTGTCGATAAAACTAAACTTAGTTATTACCAATTCCTCCACCAAACCATCTACCAACATCCATTATTTGAGGTGATCAATTTAGCATTAACTCACTATACTACCAAATACTTGGCATATCCTAAAGCTTCAAGACCATGCCTTTTCATTTAGTTTTCATTCCAACTCACCTTTCCATGGTGTCTATTATTTTCTAATCAATCTCTAGCTCATTAAGCCAATGGGATCAATAAATACACTTCACATTCAATCCAAAGTCTTTTAAACCATAACTTATACCTAGGAAAAACTAACATATTTCATGATGGACCTTATACCTTAACAAATGTCAATAACTTGGCATCATGACCTGAAGGGTCACAAACCATGGCATATGATAAGCCCCTTGAACCATTTTGAATATCTCAAGACAAGTGATATTAATACTTTGAAATTATATGAGGATTATTCTTAGAACACCTTGTGTCATTGACATTTTATTCCAAGAACAAGTGTAGGTAAACAAATATCTCCTTAATCAAATAAATTTGTATTCCCAATGAGACACAAAATAATGTCATCATGCTTTGAGACATGTTCTTTATTTTTAAATAACTTAGATTTATAATGATTCAGACTTATGAAATCAAATAGGGCCTAAGAATAATTATCTTAAGATATGTATTTTGATAAATTAGTCATAAGATCATTATATAATAGAAAGATACCTTTGACTATACAAAACTAAACCTAAAATTTCAACAAGATCACCAAATCAATTTAAGCACATCAATGTTTCAAATATCCATTATACCAGAAGTAGTGAATGAAATGAGCCATGAATCTGATCTTTACCTTCAAAATAACACTTCAAATAATAGATGCATTGATTTTAAAATATAGTGTTTTTTAAATGTGATAATCATCCATATAATAATATTATCTACTTTGAATCACAAATCATATCATATCATCTTATGAAAAAGAATTACTATAAATCTACTAAAACTGTTAAAACTAAAAGTCTATTTATCAATTGAAATACTATCTCAAAACTACTTTGACTAAAAAAATAAACATATTCATGACTATAAATGTGTATTTTATTCATTAATACACCATGCTTTTCAAAACCACTTAGAAACATAAATATTAATTAATTAACCAATTATTATCATTTCATAATAAAAAACATGCATATAAAAATATTATTAATTAACTAATTCCCTAACATAGTTTTAGATTTCATGACAAGGTCATCGATATGGCAACAAGTATTGGTTTTTTGAAAAATTTAGGGCATGTAAAATATATGCATAACAATACCCACCCAATAGTTGGTGAGAAGTGACCATTTGAATCACCTATCACTTTATCGAATAAACCATTAGAAAAAATAATTTTTTGATGATAGAAGCACAAAGATATGTAATAAATACATAGTTAATAATGGATTTTCGTAGATTTTACAAGTTTAGTAGATTTTAATAAATCCATGGATTTCCAAGCCATTAATTTCTAGCCATTAATGGTGTATCTAAAAATAGAGTATAAAGGGATGCATAGAAAACATTAATAGGTTACAAACCTTTTGAGAATTCTAATTAGAAAACAAATCCTAATAGATCCAAAACCATTTAAAACCATAAAATGATACCAATGAAAACCAAAGCATCCACAACCCCCAAGCAAGAATTGTTAAACCATGACAATATTACATTACTCTTTGAATTAAAAAGGAGGTGAGTATAGAGGGATTGTGAGATAAACTAGGTAGTAGAAGTTCTATATAATGATGAGGCATCCATTAATGGAAAAAGAATCTTGTGATCTAAAGACAGTCATAGTTATAATAACTATAGTGATAAGCATGATTAAGGGCTTCAATAAGATCAACCACCCATGCTTTAATAGTAGTTGATTCAGAATATGTAAGAAAAGGTTGAGTATAGGTCTATCATAGGCATATAAGGATGTGAAGAATGTGTAGATGGTGAAAGAAGTAGCTACTACAAAATGAGAGGCACAATTTGTATAAATCATAAGCATCATGGTAATAGACCCTAAATAAAGTGTAAATCTTGCTTATAAATAGATGCCGTTCCCTTAGAGGTCATGATGGGGGAGAAATGGGTGTCATTTATGAATATGTTCAAGATTAAAGATTAAAACTAATGTATAGGGATACATTCAAAAGATTTAAACAAATATTGGATGGTAGACATAAGGAAGAAGACAAAGGCAGGTGTCACACTCTTTGACATCTCCATCAGAGACAAATTGGCAATAATCGGTGCAACCCAACTATTCAATCTACCAATATTTATAAATCTAGAGGAATTAGTGTAGTTACTCCTCTCATGATCTATGGAAACCATTTTTACTTCATAATATGGCACATGATGATCCTAGTTCACCTCATCAGTAGGATCATGGGGATTCCAAGCATAGGGGTAGACATACATCAAATAATGGAAGATGAAGTAGAGGTTGAGAGGGTCATGAATCTCTTGAGATATTACATTTCAAGATTCACATTCCCCATAAAGGATAACTAGGACCATAGCATGAGGGAAATGGTTTACTTGGTTGGCTAAAAATTATGCCCTGATAGATGGTGGTATGATATTAGCAAAACCTTCTTGTGTAATACCCACCATATGATATAAGGGATGAAGTTTAACATATCCAAATTCATTACTGAGGAGATTATTAAGAACATATAAGATTACTACCAAGCACATAAAACCTTTAGGTGTGGATATATGCTAATATTGATAGCAATAGAGGAGACAGGTGTGCCAGATGGTGATGATGAAAACATATGGGTGTTCTACCCAATTATGAGTCCCCTACAATGAATTATCAAGACTTCATTTGCCCACCTAGCTTCTCATAAAAATATAAGATAAGGGTAAAAGGGTGGTGTCATAGGTAAATTAAAGCCTTTGGGATTTAATGGTGCATCTTTCAAAATCTTCCACAATATCTAGTGGGAACAATGACCTTTGTTGTAATGTAGCATTTCTATGTAGTGCACCTAGTGCTCATAGATGGAAACTTGTCTGCATGGCTTAAGTTTCTTTATCCATTTTACACCAAGTATTTCATGGTAGAGCTAAGGAGGATTCTTAATTCATAATAATTGAAGACCCAATTCAAGACCATGGATCAAGACAAGATAATGTTGAGGTGCTAGTTTTTACACCCCAAAGCCAAGGCCACCAAGGATGAAGAGGATGACTCTGATAGGATGGACCTTTATCTCCTCTAGAGATAGATAATACATGTGTACATCTTGAACCTCTACTATGAAATGAATCCATGCAAGAATGGAAATGATCCTAGAAAGGATAATGATCACCCCTTCCTAGTCGATGATGAAGGGAAGGCTGCACTAAATACATAGGATAAGACTCTCCAAAATAAATGGTGAGAGAAATTTGAAGAGATAAAGAAGAGCATTAAGTTTAATATTTATTCTAGAGAAAACATTACACCCCCCAACTTCTAATAAGAATGTGACCTTCATGCCTATAATGTTTCCTTTATCAAGAAGCACAAGAAAAAGACTAGAGGACAATTTGCATTCCCTACTATAACTCTAGCGAATATGGAGAAAAAGGTGACTATCACACCTAAAATGGAGGAGGAAAGAAAATAAGAAAGATTAAGGACATATATCCTATATATATAATAAGAAGAGAAACTAATTATATACACATAATATTTTTAACTTTTATCAATTACTAACATTTTACATCTTGTAGGAACCTGTAGAGAGTCATTCTCTTTGAGTGCATGCCCTAAGGGGTGAATCAAAAAAGGGGGGACAAAACTTTCATGTTTTGTAGGATTTTTGTCCCTTTTTGCCACATTATTACCAATCTAATTAGCTCTTAAAACCATTACATAATCTATTTCTCCTCTCTTGAGTATTATTCCACTATTTTCCTCTTTCTATCCCTCTTTTCTTGTCTTAAGCTCCTTTTTGGCTATAAGTTATATAGGGTCAACTGGGTCAACCTTATACAACTTATGGGTATTTTTGATTTTCTTAGATTCATAGTCCTTTGGCTGACCTAGCTCAAACCTAGTAATTTGTCCCTTAAAACACACTCGGTCACCTGGGTTGACCCTATATTCTCAACATTTCTAAAAGGATATAGGGAAAAATGCACCTATATATACAAGATCATTTCAGTCATTATTAATATGTGTAATAAATAGTTATTATTCAGTCATGCTTCTTCACAATCTACTCTTACACCATTCTACTTGAGGAGACTTATCTTAGGTTTCTTATTTTGTAAAATCTAGTCTTATGGATAAGTATTGGATGATTTGGCCTTTTTGAGTGATCCTCACAAACCACAAAAACCTATTACAAATTTCCTTTTCCCAAGGAAGAGATTAAGTCTGGATAGGTTTACATTCAGGTAAGTATATTTTAACTTTGTTCTCCTCTCTTTAGTAGATAGAAATAGCATAAGTGTTGGCTTGAATAATAATATCTTTCATATTTTATGTATTAGGGTGTTACTCATACTTACTTTAATTGAATTTCCCTATACATGTTTATTTTATTGTCTCTAACCCCCACTTTATGCCACAAATTTTAAAGTGTACTAGATTAGATTTTACTTTCTTGATAGTAGAATAGAGCAAATTTTTTAAACCTTAGGACTTCATTAGGGTTGTGTGATTGTGTTAGACTATAGTATTTGAAACCCTTCCTAGCATGATATGTTCTAATAAGTGATACAATGGATCCCCTAATAGATTCTAGTGGATCCTCATATTGGTCATGCTCCCAATTAACAAGTGTATCCCCAATCAAAAGTGTAGGTATGGTCTATCTTCTCCAAGCCAGGATTGATTTATAGATATGATGCATTTTTGATTGCATACATTATGGTAAACCCAACATGAAGTAACCCTTGTAGGATTTGTCCATTTTTACTTCATTTATTTTATTCTTTTGATCATCATTTGATCATATATTTTTAACATTCTGGATTGATTTTATTGACCCAACTTTTTATCTTTGTGTGTAGGTTTCAAGAATAAGCAATTGAATTGACCTTGTCAACCTAACATATATTTATAGCATTTCAAACATCCAATTCAACATACTAGGCTTACATAATCAACCCCTTAGAGTTACAACACTTTTCAATAGGTTCTTGTACAGCTTGATTGATATTATCGACCTAGTTTGTAAGTTTCTCAAGCATAATTCAAGATTCTTCATCAGTAATATTCATTCATTACATCTCTAATCCACCAAGGTTATTTTCTACCTCTCTATCTACCTTCTTTATTATATTTCCTTTCATAGTTTTTAGTCTTTAAAACTTCCCTTGTACAATCAACTAGATCGACACTGCTAACCCAATTTTGTGTTCTATGTGTTGTCTAAAATAACTGGATCAACACTGTTGACCTATTTAATTTTTAGACCTTGATTTTGTATTATAGGTTTGACCCTACCAACCCTATTATATATTTTTTAAATATACTATCAATATTATACCTTATTTCAAATTGGAATTAACCTTATATTTATTATTAATTAGCTCACACTTTTTTTCTTGTTATTTGCATGCTTAAAATAGTTCACATAGTTTAATTAGAGGATCTTCAATTTATTGTTTAGTTTCACTATTTCTATTTTATGCATACATGACCAAATCACATAACATAAAAATCACCTTAAAATTTGTCTACCCTAGGCCAACCTAGATGGATTTCATCACCAAGGGGGAAGCTGACTTGATGTTCTGGTCAAATATAAAGCATTTAAAATGGTATATTCTAGCTAATTACATGATACCCTTATCACTACAGTGTGTAAAGTGAGGGGGTAGGCCGAAATACCAAGCCTATATCATTACTAATATAATCCCTTTCATCCCAAACTACCTAAAACCATCCTTAGATTTTTATCTAGTACCTTGTTATAGCCAACTTCTAATCATAATTAAAACCATTCTTAATAATCTAATAAACATTTCAAGTTGACCTATTATTTATATCTTTACTTTTGAAGTTGATTATTTTCTCTTTTCTTAATTGTGTGTGCAAAAACTTGCCTTAGCCAGTATTGGTGCAAGGTTTTATTTTGTGTGCCTCAAACAAATTGACCAACATTGATCTAATTAATTATTCGTTTCCCTTCAGCTCTTATTTTCCTAAAATAACTATAATTTTTTTCTTATTTCAGCTCATAACTTATTATCATCTTTCTCTTTCTCCCTATGTCTTGTACTAGATCAACCTAGTTGATCTTATACTCTTATTTCATCCTTTTCTAGCCTTTGTTTATTGTACAAGATCAACCCAATTGACCTTTTACTATCTATAAACACTTTTTAAACTATATCTATTATACTTGGTCAATCTATTTGATCTTGTACTATTTTCTACCCATTTTGTTTGTTGATTCAATTCCTTATATGTCTCACTTAGTTATCTATTTACCTGACTTAGTTCTTTGTCTCTGTCTATTATTATTCTTGATTAGCATCCTCTTTATTTCCTCAAGCATCATATCCCTTATTATAATCTTCTTGGATAACTTAAATCCATTTAGAAACTATATGTGGTTCTCTTTCCTTCTTGTCTTTTCTTATCTTTGCTTCCTCTTTTCAGCTTGTGGGGCATCTTGTGATGCCCATCCACATTTTAATCTAACCTTTAGGTCATATTTTGATGCCCACCCATATATTATTTTAGACTTTGGAGCATCTTGTGATTCCCATATTTACATTCACTTACCCTTTAGGGCATCTTGTGATTCCCACACTTATTCTCCATTACATGCTACCAAACTAATATGACTTGAAGAAACCTTATAAGACACATAGGCTTGTCTTTCACATGTTCATCCTTCATATAACCAGTAATGTAGGATCTTTCACTTATTTCATGCTTTATATCTACATCAATCTAACATTTTTTATAGGTTACTTAAGCATGGGTCTCTTATTCTATAGTAGTTCCCTCTTTTTCACAAACCTTTAGTCCTCCCTTTTGGTCTTCTGGTTTCTTTACAAACCATACTCTTTTTTATCTTCTTGTATTTTATCTTTTTTTTCACACCCCTTGGATTTTTAATTTGTGACTTGCTTTGTAAGACTACATATAGGACCCAACATTCCTCACAAAACCACCATCTTTTATCTATTTATCTTTCATTATTATTTCTTGCCAATGTTATTTTGGCATCCTTTGGGTTTTTTATTTTGTGAGTTTCTTTGTAAGGCTGTGGATAGGACCCGACATCCCTCAAAATATACCACTATTTATTTATTTCCCTCATTTTACTTTTTCTCTTGCTTATCATCACCCTCATGGGTCTCTATTTTATGATTTTATTTTTAAGACTACGAATAAGACTTGACCATCCTTATAAAATTACCACCTTTTCATTTTCTTGATCCTTGTTTTCAACTTTAGCTTTTGATTATTTTATTAAATGAAATCTACACAATAATCTATGTTATCATGTTTTCCTCCATTTCCCTCATTTTTATGATAAGTAATCATACTTTACTATCATTGTATCCATTTTTTTCCCCTTTGTCACATTTTTTTCAATTCTAAGAAATTTAAATTGTTCCATGTGTCATTCATCTTGATTTCCCCTTCCTTTCATCTCTAAATTGGGTAAAACAAGGTCAAAGTCAAGGTAACACTTTTATTTTAGCTAGATTTATGAGACTCTTAGACCCCATGATCTTTGAAGTTTCTTTTTCTTAGTAAACTTATCCCAAGTATTCAAATTAAAGTCATATTTAGCATCCATGTTTAGTTTTTTAAATATATATGAAGGAGGAATAGAAAAATACATCAATAAAGTTCAAATCTAAATAATTTAAACAAAAGGTAATTATATCTAAAAGGCAACATACAAATTTCAAAAGTTAAAATAACACTAAATGATGTGATTCAAAGCACATCTCCTTATTCTAATTAAATATAAAACTCCAAATTTGGCCTCATAGTATAGCTAAGTTCCTTTGGGGTGTGGTAGGCTAGAATATTAGAAAAGGAGAATAAAAAAATATTTTGGTGCTACCTACTTTCTCATACAAGTACCCAATCTTTGCAGTAGATTGATGACTCTATAAAGGGTCTTGAAAACAAGGAACACTTCATGGGGAGGTAGGTATATTTTAATTTTCATTGATATAACCTTCCCAAGATGATCTATATACTCCATTTATTGACCCAAGTCTTGTATGGTTAAGAGAAGTTCTTCATAATCCTTAAGGTTGAAAGTCATCTTATTTTGGCAAACCTGATTTAAGTGTCTTGACTTTGATCAAGAGTTCCTCTACCTTGGTTTTTCATTCATCTTCCCCTCCACCCATTTAATTTTCCCCCTTGATAGACAAATTGTGATTACAAATCTATTTTACCTCTTATTTAATTCCTTTTTCTTCACCTCTTAAAATTATGCTATTACTACTTTGTTTTAGTTTTATCTATCCTTAGAGTAAAACATGTTTGATCAAACTATGGATTCTTCTTTCTTTACACCATGATTTTACATTTACATTTATAAACCTACTTTACTTTCATTTTTCCATTTTTTATAGTTTTATTTTCCTCTTATTACAAACACCTAAGTTTTTACCCTTTTTCTATTATTAATTAAGGTTGGCTTGTTACTTCTTACTCATCAATGTTGTTTTCCATTTTTTATGCACCTTTTTACATTGTTGAGTGAGATGTGGATTATTACTACTCCCTCATCAATATATTTTTACCATTTGTTTTTAGTCTTTCACCATGCATTTTTTATTTGTTTTACCATCTTGTTTGATATGTATCCTTGCTTTAACTTGGTGATTTTACCTTTCCTACTTAAGGATAGCTTATCTGAGTTTTTTGGTCTTTAATAGCCTTAGATTTTTGGTTACCCAATTTACTCTTATTTTTTTTGACTTGGTCATTTGGTCTAACATATAACCTATCACCACAAAATGCCAAATTTCATAAGTATGTCATGTCATCATAGCACTAGCTATCTTGGCTTTTCATACGTTTTTTTGTTTTCTATCTTTAGTTTTGTATTCTTGGGTTTGTCAAAAGTAGTGTCTACACCCTACACAATAAAAACTAATAATATAATAGACAACCATACTATTATAAAGGTAATTCAAGGTACACATTGAATTTACTTTTTAGTTATTTACCTTTCTAGATTATCTTCCTTTTTAGTCATTTACTTTCAGTTATTTTTTCCTTAAAATACTACAATTTTTTTTAGCATCAACATTGTGTGTTACTATGTTCTTTCTCAAAGCACCATCCCCTTTTTCACCTTAGTGACATGTGATGAGATTCAAGTGGAGAATATGTATACACATAATATTTTTAACTTTTATCAATTACTGATGCTTTACATCTTACAAGAATCCATCTAGACTCAATCTCTCGGACTTCATGCCCTAAGGGGTACACTGAGAAAGGGTTGGGTAGACCTTTGGTGCTTTGTAGGATTTTTGTCCCTTTTTTGCACATTATTATGAATCCAATCATCTCTTAAAACCATTCCCTAAGCTATTTTTCCTCCATTGAGTATTTTTCCAATCTTTTCCTCTTTTCATCCTTCCTTTATTATCTTAAACTCCTTTTTGACTATTTATTGTACTGGGTCAACTGGGTTGACTTAGTACACTTTATTGGTATTATTTACCTTAATATCTTTTTATCCCTTTGGCCGACCGAGCTCAGACTGAGTAATTCGTCACAAAAAACACATTAGGTCAATTGAGTCAACCCTGTACAAGTAACATTCCTAGAAGGATTTAGGGAAAGATCCACCTGTATATACAAGATCATTTTGATCATTATTCATATGCACAATTAAGAGTTATTATTCGATCGTGCTTACTCACAATCCAATCTTCCACCATTCTACTTGAGGAGACTTAGATTAGGTTTCTTATTTTGGAGATTCTAGTCTTCTGGATAAGTCTTATATGTTTTGGTATTTCATAGTGATCCTTAGAAACCACAACAACCTCTTACAAATCCTTTTTGTAAGGGAGAGATTCAGTCTTAATAGGTTCATATTTAGGTAAGTATATTATAACTTTGTTCTCCTCTATTTTAGTAAATAAAAGTATCATTAGTGTTAGCTCAATTAATATTATCTTTCATATTTTATGTATTAGGGTGTTATTCATACTTAATTTAATTGAAGTTCCCTATACATGTTTATTTTATTATTTCTAACCCCCACTTTGTGTCATAAGCTTTGGTGTGTACTAGATTAGACTTTACTTTATTGATATTAGAATAAAGTGAATGTTTTAAATGTTAGGACTCCATTAGGGTTATTGTGTGATTGTGTTAGACTGTAGGCTTTCAAACCCTTCCTAGCATGATATATTGTGACAAGTGATATAAGTGATCCCCTAATCATGTCTAGTAGATCCCCATATTGGTCATCCTCCCTCTTAGAAAGTGTATCCATAATTAGAAGTGTAGGTATTCTCTATCTTCTCTAAGCTATGATTGATTTATAGACATTACTATGCCCTTAAACTTTGGTGTGTCTTGGGATATGTGTGGTAAACTTCTAGCTTACATACCTCTTTTATATTCTTGTTATATTTCTATATGTTCTTAGTTAGGTCATCTTATAAGAAAACCATGGCTAAGTAGACCATATATAGGAGGCATTAGTTAGTCTTTGATCATCATGTTAAGTATTCTACTCTTAGTGTATTGTTGTTGAGGTTTTCGCCTAAAACTAGCTTTGTTATGTTATCCAGTATTCTACTCTGTTATCAATTATTATTGTGTGATCTCTCATATTTGCTTATTATATGTGATATAAATTCATTTTATATTAACATATAAGTAATTTTATTACAATTAGTATCATATCTTCAATTTGGATAAGTTTCCTATAGTTTTATTTTTTGGATCTAGTGAGGCACATCTTCTATGAGGGGGAGGAGTGAAAAAAGGTAACTTGTAATCTAGGAAGAATTAATTTTTACTGTCAGCATAGTATTATTCAAAACATTTTTTTGAAATAATATAATTTAGAAATAAAAGTCTAGAGTTTTTTTCTTTGCACATTTGTATTCATTGGATTCCTCTCGATGAGATGATTGTAATGGTATATTCTACCAGTACACTTCTTTGTGCCAAATGTTTTTACCCTAGTGCACAAAAGTAGTCATTATATTCATCTTAGTGAGGCAATCACAAAGGTACCATCTCCTAGTACACTTTTTTTATGGAAAAAAAACCCTCCTAAGTTTTTTATATGGTTAGTCCTTCTACATGGGGATAAAATAGGGGGCAAGAAACTACTAAGACTCCTTTTATCAATGACATAGAATCTATAACTTTAGATCCATTGATTTCTCAACTTTAGGCTAACATAAAGGGCTTAGTGTGGCATGATGAAAATTTTTAGTTTAAATGATGTTTCAAGGATTCACAGAGAGAATAATGGGGTTTATAATCAATTGAATCAAATCACTAATTTATTGGCTTGTCTTTTATCTTAGTTATAGTCAAATAACCCTCCACTTCATCATTTGGGTCCTTCTCCTCTCAACAATAACAACTCTAATTTTGGTGTGAAACTGATGTTATCCAAATTGGACATGCATAAGTTTTATGGTAAGGATCTTCTCACTTGGATTACCCAAATTAATAATTTATTTAATCTACATCAAACTCCTAGTTCTCAAAAGGTGATAGTGGCATCTTTGTATTTGGAACCTGAGCAGTTTATTTGGTATCATTAGTTGTATGCTCAAAAGAAAATGAATGGTGTTCTTATTACATGTTATATTTTAATTGATGAGTTTTTGGATTATTATAAAAATAATGTCTCTGAGAACTACTTCATCCAATTAGTTAAACTAGAGCAAATGGGAATTGTAAAGGATTATATTCATTAGTTTTAGAATTTATCCTTATAGGTGGAAGATATCACTGATTAAAATTTGACTGATCTATTTTTGGGTGGTCTCAAAGATAGCATCCAATTAGAAGTTTGGATGTTCAACCAAACATCTATATCATAAGTTATCCCATGGGCATGTTGGAAGAAGAAAAAGAGATGGTTAATCAAAAAACCTTCACTATTGGTCATGATCACACCTTTCTTACACCATCATATCCTCAACCTACAAGACTAACACCTTAACAAATTAAAAAGAAGTAAACCAAAGGGTTGTGTTATGGTTACAATAGAAAATGGAGCAAAGACCATCATTGTGCTAAAAATAAGTTATTTTACATCAAAGGTACCAATGAGAATGAGGATGATGAGGAGGATCTTTGTGAGGATGAATAAGGTCCTAAGAAAGAATCTAAAGACCCTCAGCCTACTATTTTCTATCATTCCCTTTCAAGTATTAATTCTCCCCAAACTCTTAAGGTGGTAGGTTTCTTAAAGAAATATAAGGTCACTATTTTGATTGATTATGGGAGCACACATAACTTCAACAATAATAAGTTGGTTAATCACTTGAACTATTTAATTTATGTTGATCTTAAATTTTAGGTCTTGATTGCAGATGGTGGTAGTGTCAGCTACTCAAGAAAATGTCATAGTATTAAGTTGGCCATCGGAGATTACTTAGTGGATTCTCTTATGTTTTCTATTCCCATGGGGGGAGTTGACAATATTCTAGGAGTATGGTGGCTCACCACTTTGGGAACTATTGAGATGAATTTATAATAATTATTCATGTGTTTTCATTTATAGGGTAGGACATTTGAGCTAAAGGATTAAGGGCTAAATCTATACAACTTTTTAGCTCCCATCAAATGACAAAGATTATCTGAAAGGGTGCTAAAGAATTTATAGCTCACTTGTTTTACATGGAAGTTCATCCAACTCAACCATTTACACCTCTTGATCTACAATAAGTGATTGATGCCCATTTGGTTATTTTTGGTGACATGCTAAAATTAATTCCACCTAGACACACACATGATCATGCTATCAAACTTATTCCTAGTAGTACACCACCCAACATCAGGGCATATAGGTATCCTTATACCTATAAAAGTGAAATTTAAAATATGGTATGAGAAATGTTAGATGCAAGAATAATTTTCCATAGCCAAAGAAAATATTCTTCACAAATTTTCATGATGTGAAAGAAAGATGACACTTAGAGGCTATGCCTTGACTACAAGGAACTCAATAAGTAAATAATTAAAGATAAGTTTCATATTCTTGTCATTGATGATTTACTATATTAATTAAATGTTGCACTTTATTTTACTAAGTTAGATTTGCATTCTAGGTATCATCAAATCTAGACTCATGATGAAGACACACCCAGAACTGCTTTCAAGACTCATGAGGGCCATATGAGTTTTTAGTTATGACTTTTGGGATAACAAATACACCATATACCTTTTAGAGTTGGATGAATAATATTTTTAGGCAATTTTTGATAAAATTGGTTCCCTTTATTTTTAATAATATCCTCATTTACATTAAAAATTGGGAAGACCATTCACACCATGTGAAATAGGTACTCTCAATTTTGAAACAACATCAATTGTATGCCAAACCTTTCAAATTTACTTTTGGAGCTTATATCAGCTCTATGAGTGTATAGAGATAGCTAAACCATCCATTTTGGTTGGAATTGATACTTTGGACCTCTTAGAGGATGACAAAATCTGTGTTAGTGGAACAGATGCTCCCAAGGTTAAAACCTGAGCTAGTGCAAGAAGAAGAAGAAGATCCCGACATCATGTTACAGAAGGAGTTGGATGATAAGCTCAAATAAGTAGATCTCTTTTATAAAATACAATAGGGTGTGAATTTATTTGATACCATTTTATTTATCTTTTCTAATTAAGCCTCAGTCATAAACATGTGCCTAAATTAGGCAAAGGAGGAGAATGAGAAGTTAATGGCATAAGTATACTCAATGAGAAAATTAAATAGGGTGTAGATCATGGGGAGCATCAACACACTCAATAATAAAAGAAAGGATCAATATTAGAACTTAGAATCACTCTTTTATGTTGTATATAATATGGCCTATGAGTGAGGATTGATCCTAGATGGGAGTGTGGAAAAGGCAAAAGCAAAGGTTGAAGCCTTTTGTAAAGAACTAGATAAAATGGATGTGCTTTCTCTCACTACTACATACACCAAAATAGATAGTGTCATTGAATAAATCAATCTCATCATTAAGAGCTTTGAATAATTTAGCACCAAACTTAAGGAAAGCATCCCAAGTTTGACACTCTAAAGAGATTAATAGCCTAGTCCAAGGACTGACTAAAAACTTTGTATGGGGTGATGTTGGGCCCCCTTTTCATTAAGTCTTGAATTCATCCCAAAATAGCATCCACATGGGTGAAAATATATAATTTTGTGTAATTATTGACATTTTGGTATGTTGACAAAAGCTAAAGATTACAACACATACCTTGTGCTAGCTTACAAGTGATTAACTAGTTATTGAATCTTTAGGGCAACTTCGATGATTTGGAAAACATGATAACTATAGTGTGAACTTCACAAAGTCATGGAGCTAGTAGGAATGATCACCAAAGATCTAGATCAGAACTTGGTGTGCATGTTACACCTTGGTGGATATGCTCTTGAAGAGATATTTTAGGATCTCGATCTAATTGATGCAATGAGACAAAATATAATGCAGTGAAGCTCTAAAAATTTGGAATTAATTTGTATACACTACTTTGGTATTTATTAGACTTAGGAGTAATATGAACACCATGAAGGATCCATTTATAAGCACCCAAGCTTGCTTGTGATCCTTTGGGTCATTAAGTAATTTAATCTAGGCATTTACTCATTCTAAATGTTATGAACTTTATACTTTGTTTGAATTATGATTAATGGCAGAGATCATTGCAGTAAAAAATGATGAATCTTGTCTATGCATCTTTTATATTGTTAATGAACTATGTAGTGGATGTAGTGTTGTATTTTAAATACAATTGTGTTAAGTAGTGTTCATGCAATAATTTTGGTTCACAATCTTAATGAAGTCCCTATTATAAATGGTGACATCATCATAAACCTATAGAGAGAATGAGTATAGATCATGTGTCAAGTATACCTATCCTTTCTAGAAGCATGATCCTAGTATGGGTATTTAAATTGAAAATAACCCTTTAACCCTTAAAGTGCCTATATGATGTTAGGCTTAGTTTAATAAAGGATTTCATTAATATGGCTCTATGATTAGTCCACCAAAAATCTTATGCCTATAGGCCATTATGTTATCCATAAAAATCTTGTACCTATGAATCTACTTTAAGCTTCTATGAATTGCTCAAGTCTCATAATTGATATATTGTGTCATGGCATAACTAGTTCAATGCAGGGCCCATTTCCTTCTCAGCTACAATTCAAATGAGTGCATAAGGCCTATGCATTATTTTTATTGATGATGGCATAATTGAGTGTTCAATTTTTGAGCATAAATGTAATATCACATGCTTATTCCTAGGTGTAATAAACTAATAACCAACAAAGATAAATTTGTGTGCACATTTTTACAATAAATCTATCTAAGTGAATTTATCAATGGAATAACCAATAATACTAAAGCAAGGTTTACCCTAGAAATGAAGGGGAAGATGTGGGAGGTAGATCCAAACAAGTTTAGAAGAAAAAGTATCATAAATGGGGTTGAAATTTGGATCCCAAGGTTTCATAAACAATTGGTGATGATTCTATCTCCACTAATCCCCAAGAATAAGATCTTTATTTGAATAAAGGAGAAAATCAATAGTAAAAAACCCTTTGCATAAGGATAAATTTCTAATTTACCTTTAAATATAGGTTTCTATTGTAAGAAGATCCACTCATTTAGATATTGAAGATTGAGCCAAAGTTTTTTAAACTAGCATATGACTCCTCTTATGAGATAGAATATGATTTTAGGGGCTAACATCTTAGGGGTTTTAAAGGATTTATGACCACTTATAAGTAGGATTTAGTTGTATTAGATAATTCCCCATAAACCATTTACTTAATTATCATCCCAAATTTATGAGGGTTCATGGAGGGAGATAAAACACCTACAATAAATGGTGAATTTCATAGCTCACCACCTGGACTATCATGAGGAAGAGAGGGATCTTGATCAAGAAATCCAAGAATATAAATCATCTTGGACCCATCATACTGAGGAGTAGGTATATTTACATGTTCATTACCCATCACCATGACATTAATTCATAGTTTTTATAATCAAATGATCTAATCCTATTATGTATGTAATATGATTCATTCACTTGGTGGGCACTTGCCATATATAGATGTGGGATATGGATATGGAATTGATTCATTATGGACATACCCATATGTTATGAAGTGGAGTGGACTAATTAGTTAATTTTTTAGGCTCATTACTTGAATATAATATGTTTAAACCCTACACACCCATTTCCATACTGACATATAATTAGGGATAGGTGAGTGCCCATTTATGATAGGGTCCCTTGATTAATATAATAAATTAATTTTGTCTTTGTTTATATGTATGCGGCCTCATCCTACATAGATATAAATAGGGGTGGTTTAGTGCCCATATATATATATGGTCCCTATATTGGTTTACAAATTGAGTTTTTGATTAACCACATATATTTAATGGCTCACCTACCCCTATATATTTATTTATATTAAATATATATCATTAGTCATCAATGATTGATGTGTGAGTGATGCATAAAAAATTTCACTTTTGAAATTCTATCTATTTTAGATATGGACATGACATATATAATATAGTGGGAATAATAATGGGTGGTGGATATCCCCTATATATATGGGTACCCTTATATACAAATATATATGGGTGCCTCTATATATATAGAGCGAACATCTATAGTTAGTTCTGAGAGAGAGGTCCTTTTAACACTCTAAACTTCACCCTAGGAGGAGATTGTCTAGTCCTATCTCCAAGTCTAGGCTAACATGGGATTATCCCAAGGCTGTGACTGACCTCTAGATGGGATAAACCTCTAGTTTAAGGGGATATATTTCTTGGTGCATAATTTTGAGCTCACTTCCAAAGACATACTAATTTATTAGGGTGAAAATAAATAGACAAATGAATGAAATAAACCTATGTTATTAGGGTTAATGCACCAATATGATGTATCCACTCTAACTAAAATTAAACAACCCTAATGAATAGTAGATGAATTGGAATACTCTCTACAATGCTTCTAGGAGTTAGTGTTTCTAGTGAAGGCTATGATGGATCATGGATGTTTGCAGCTTGAAGGTAATGGATAAGAGGCTTATTCAAGACACTATCAACTAGACTGCTCTTCAAACACAACTAACAACACTTTGGCACATCACATGAACTAAATAGGATATCATACTATTAAATAGGTGGGGAAATGACTTGAAAAGGGAGATAAACCTAACACATATGCAAATCAAATATTTATAACACACTAAAATAGTATCAAAAAAGTTGAAACAATCTTTGTATTACCTCAAGAGGTCTATAAAGTACAAACTTATGTAAAGTTTCCTCATACCTATATAGTAGGAATCCAAAGAAATATATTCCATGTGTTAGATAAAAAACAAATTAATCATAAAGAACATAACATACTAATCTTACTCCCTCATGGGGTTTTGTAAATGAATTATAGGAGCTATTGAAAGAAGGAATATTATCATCAAACCTTCCCAAGAGAATCCCTCCTTCCAAAAGTGGACAAGAAATGTGATTCTCCCTAGATTTGGTGCTCTAAGTCTTTTTCAATGATTATTATCTTTCTCCATATATCAACACACCAATGGCTTAGGCTCATGAAGTTGATCAATATGTACAAATGGTTGAAGCTTGTCTATTATAATTTCTACATAATATATTTGAATAAATGAAGCTTTAGAATGGTGGTCTTGGCCTCTTATTTATAGCTTTTTGGAAATGATCATAATCAACAATGACCATCCATATTGACATCAAGATATGTGTCCATAAATCAATTCAATTTTAGAGGCTCAAGACATAAATATCACCATTAATATTTGGAAGAATATGGCATTAATGAGGCATGGGAGGGCTTAAACCTAATATCTATTCTATTTATGACTTATGGATACCACCCATTAATGATGTCACCAGATAATGTAGATATTATAAATGAATTTATAATTAATAGATATTTAATAACTTTCATGGATTTTCTACTTAGGCTCTTAATTTTGTTTAATTTGCTTAAGTGGGGTTAATTTTTTATAATTCCTTAGAAATTGGTTATTCACTCATTCAAACTAGTTGAAATGTCCATTTATTGAGTTGTAATTTTATTAGAGTATAATTATAAGAATGTGTCTGTTGCATATGAATTAATACACCTATTATAACATTATGTACACAAAACAACACATGTACATGATGTGTGCTACCGAATTAGAAAAATTTAGTGGTATAGAGTATCATTTTGTGTGGTCATAATTTGAGTCAAAATGATTTAAGAAAAGATAATAATCACATAAAATTCATTTCCCCATTAATGGATACAATAGCCTAAATTTTCACATGTATGTGATAAGTTTTAACCATTTAGCACATTTTAGTGATTTTGGCCTAGATTATGCATTGTCATAGAATGTTGTTTTAGATTGACAATTTCACCATAATAGTGATAAGAATTGGATGTCTACACTTTGCCCCTATTTTAGAAGTCATGGTGAGACATTAGGTCAAAAAAACATCTTTCCAAAGAATGAAAGAGTTATCAAGGAGAATTTGGAAGATAATGATTGGAGAAATGACCCATGATGTCAGTCCCTGTATAAATTATGTGTCACTTAAAAAATAAAAATATGTGAAAAGTGAAGATAAAACTTGAATTTTAAATACTTTTAATCATTCATTAGAAGATCTAAGAATTTCATATTATTCTCATTGATTTTATAGGGTGTGTGGCCCCATCGGTCATGCCAAAATGTAGAGTATGAATCCAAATCATGTTAGTCCATGTTTTAGTTATATAAAAAATCCAAAATAAGCATTAAAAACATAATGTACTAATCCTAATATAACATGGGGTTTTGAAAATGAATTCTAAGATCTATTGAAAGAAGGAATACTACTATCAAAAATTCCCAAGAGTGTCCCTCCTTCCAAAAGTGTTCAAGAAACATGATTGTCCTTGCATTTGGTGCTCTAATTATTTATCAATGATGAGTAGCTTGTTAATCCATCATCCCTTAATGCACCAATGGCTTAGGCTCATAAATTTGGTCAATATGTGAAAATGGTTGAAGCTTGTCTATTGTAATTTTTGCATAATAAGTTTTCATGAATGAAGCTTAAAAATGATGGTATTGGCCCTCTATTTATATCTTTTTATAAATGATCAAAATAAACCATGGCTGCCCATCTTGAGATCAAGATTTGTGGCCATGAATCAATTCAGTTTTGGAGGCTCAAACCATAAATATCCCCATTAATATTTGGAAGAATGGGGAATTAATGAGGCATGGGAGGGCTTAAACCTGATATTTGTTTTGTTTATGGATTATGGATGCCACCACATTGATGATGTCACTAGATGATGTATATATCAAAAATTAATTCCCAATTAATAGATCTTCAATAACTTCCACGGATTTTCCATTTAGGATATTAAATTGGTTTAATTTACTTATGTGGGTTAATTAAATTTTTGAAATTCTTTGGAAATTGGTTGTTTACTTAATCAAACTGGTTTAAATGTCAATTTACTAAGTCCTAATTTGACTGGAGTATAATTTAAAAATGTGTCATTTCTGTATGGATGCATACCTCAATTAGAGCATCATGGGTTCAAAATAACACATGCACATGACGTGTGTTGTCAAATTAGAAGAATTTAATGGTCTAGAGCATTATTTTACATGGTCATAATTTGATTTAAAGTGATATAAGAAAATATAATAATCACATAAAATGCATTGCCCCATTTAGGGATACATTATCCTAAATTGGCACTTGTACATGACAATTTCTAACCGACGGCATGTTTTAGTGATTTTGGCCTAGATTATGGGTTGTCATAGAATGTTTATTTAGATTGACAATTTCAACACAATAGTGATAATAATTGGATGTGTATATTTTTCCCCTATTTTAAAAGGCATGGTGAGACATTCAGTCAAAGTACAGTATTTTCAAAGAATGAAATAGTTTTCAAGGAGAATTAGGAAGGTAGTGATTGGAAAAATGACCCATGATACCCCATCAAGAAGGAATATGAGGATGAAAGAGATGGATTGACTCTCAAAAAGAGAGTAATGATGAAATTAACCCATGAATAAGAGTACATCCATATGATCTAATGTTTATATGCTTTGATTCCTAATGATCAAAAATATAATAAAATATAATGGGTCCCAAAGTGGGGGGAAGTGGAAATAATTCAATCCTAAAATATAAGTAACACACTTTGACACACCCAAAAGAGGGTGAAAGATATTGGATTAGGGAATGATTGATCCCAAGACAAGTTTCACACTTTAAATTACCATAAAGAGGACAAAAGACATAGAGATTGGAATTAAAATAAAAAAGATAGCATTGATCCAAAGAAAGGAGGTCAATGAATTAATAATGTGCCCCAATAGAGTGGATTTGATTGGTTGATAAATTTATTTTTCTCTAGTAGTTCTAATTTTGATCATTGATTTTTAATTTTTCCCTATTAGGGTTAATTGGATCGGTGATTGGTCTAAACATTGTGCCTGAGTAGGGAAAATTGGCAAGCATAGCTCAAGGATGTGACCTAATGCATATATTAAATATTATTGGTCACAAATGAATATTCAAGGGTCTAAAGACTAAATAAATGAAAAAAACTAGGCATACAAGGATGCACAAAGTGATGAAAGAGATTATTTTAAGAATGAGGGTGGTCGAGCGAACTTGAGATATGACATGTATCCAAATTATACCTATATATTCTAAATGAACATTAAGCCAATGTAATTTTCCCAAGATGTGGGAGAAAATGAAATGAGGAAGTAAGAATAGAATAAAAATGGACCACTATTAAATTGATGACATGCGCATCCCAAAATTGTCATAAAAATATCTAATTAGACTCAAAATTTATGTCAAGAGATTCAAGTATTGCATAGAGTCTTGTGTTAGGTATGGTGCATTCATAAATAATCTTAAGAGATTTATTAACTTTTGGAATTGTATCACTTGGTGTTTACTTTAACAAAATTAAAGTATGCATTATAAGCATGAATGACTATAATGACACTGCATTTCAATCATGAATGCTTAGTTCAAATATGAATATCTATAATTAAGGATAATTATAAAAATTACCAATACTAGAGTTACAATTATTTACATTTAAACACAAATAAACAAAAAAATATATAAAAAAAATACATAAATGTAACCTAACATAAAATGAAGATATTAAAAATTAGGATTTAATTAGGAATAAGAATGTATAAAATCAAAGCAAGGATAAATTAATAAACAACATGAAATCAAGATATGAAAAATAAAGATCCATGTGTAGTAATAAGATGTACTTGGAAAACAAAACAAAAGAGTAAGTTAAATACATGTCTAAAAAAATCAAGCCTAACTAAAAACTAGACCAAAAGTGGTTATAGACTATATTTAAACTCAAAATAATAAAACAACACAAATAATAGAACCAAATAGAAAAATAAAAGATAAAAAGAGTGGAACAAAAAAACACCAAGAAACAAAGAAGAAAATACACAACACAAACTAAGACAAATGAATAATCAAACAATAAAACACCAAAAAAAATAAATGAAGAGTTAACAATGCACAACTAAACAACAATCAAATAAACACACACAAACAAGAGTTAACCATAATGTTAGTGGAAATAGAAAAAAAAATTTCATGCACATGTAATAGAGGTGTTACTCTCTGTGACAGGGTGACCCCTAATCTAAGAAATAATGATATTGGCATAACAACACAAGAATAAAAAATACAAAGTTTCCCCAAAGTGGTATGGACATAACATGGAACAAAATAAGGGGAAAGGGGAAGAAAAGTAAGGGGTGGCTGAGCTAACTCTAGATGTACGAGATAAGTGGACATTGTCTACATAGTTATATGGATGCAAGATCCAACATAAACTTCAATCCAAATGTAATTCTCCTAGAAAATGTGATAAAAGAAAAATAGTGATATGAAAACATGATTGATGTTATAGAGGAAATAAGGAAATGGGCTCACAAAATGGTGAGAACATTCAACTAATTATTCACAAAATCATGAGAGCATTCAAATGATTACTCATAAAATGGTGAGAGTGTTAAAACTTGGAAATTGCTCTAAAAATGGTGAGAGCATGCAAACTTAGAAATTGCTTGCAAAATGGTGAAAGCATGCAAACATGGAAATTACTCACAAATTGGTGAGAACATGCAAACTTGAAAATTGCCCACAAAATGGTGAGAGTGTTCAAACTTAAAAATGATATAAAAATGATGTGAGTGTGGGCTTAGGATAAACAAAATTTCAAAACAATGTGTTTTTTCTTTTTATCTATCATTTTCTAATGTAATTTGTGTTTTTGGGATAAGTGACAAAAATAAAATATTAATAAAAGGACCAGGGAAATATCTAACCGAGGAGATGTGATTCTATATGTAAGAGTTCAAACAACATATAAACTAGCTACAATGGATATAATGGATATAAAAAATGGCATAGCAAACCAACTAATCAAGGAAATGCATGTCTAAGAGTAGAAGGTCCAATAACATTTAAATCTGGCTATAATGACCCATGTGGTCCTATTAAGGCAACAATGCCTACCAAATAGTATCAAAATGATAATATAATAGTATGTAGTGTGAGATAACTATGAAAAATATTTTATTGGGCAAAAATCATGTGTTGGTGTATCCTTGTTCACTTGTATATAAAAAGAAGATGAAAAATATTGTTCAGGCTGAACTACTTTGTAAAACTGGTGCTAAGTGTGTTCATAATACCTATGAGTCATGATTGGGATCATAATTGGTTTTAAGGATTTTTTAGGTTATTTGTAAATGTTTTGTAGTTTTTTAAGTATCTCAACTCAATTAAGAATGATGAGACACTTAAACAGTCTAACTCATAACATGGCAAGAGCATTCAAACTTAAAATTTCTCTCAAAATAGTAAGAGCATATGGAAAAGGGGGACTGAGCTGAACATATTGTGAATCAAATGTGGCCTACATAGTCCCATTAGGAACTCAAGTTATATTATCTTTTCCAACATAGAAGGCACAAAAAGCCAACTAGGTAACAACAAATTTTGCAAATTAAGGCAAATAAAAAAGTAAATGATAATAGTAATGTCAATATGATGTGATAATTCATGATAAAAGGTGCTTTTCCTAATTTCTCATAGAAATTTATAGTTAATAATTAATAGCATAAGGGTTAGTGATACTAATTTTACCATAGGTAGTTATAATTTATAACACAAGGTGAAACACTAATCTACCCATAGCTAATTATAACCAATGATACCAAGTAAAATACTAATTTTCCCAAAGGTGTTTATAATATTTAATAAAAATCAAATGTAAATGAAAGATAACTTTCCATATCCATTATCACACTAATTTCATAGACTAATATTTAAAAATGGAAATTTGAAACTATTGAGACTAGATCAAAATCCCTTCATGAAAGGTTTCAAAATAAATATCAAAACAAAGGTCAAAAGGGTTGGGTAGAGTAGTTAAAAACAAGCTTACGTTAAATAGAGATGGTATGGTATAATGGTAAAAGTTACATCATAAATAAGATGGTAAGATGTAAATTGGATATAATAGTAATAGGGTAGCCCCCAAGTGATGAGGTAAGATATATGGAAGGATAAATAGAAAATGGAAAATGATTCTACTACTCTTATTGACATGGATATGTACATCCTATTCAATATATGAGACAACTAAAATAATCAATCATAAAAATTGATAGCCCACACCCTTTTTTAATAGATGCTCTATGAAGAACCTACTACAGATTTGGACTCCAAAAATGTTGATGTCATCCTCATTGGTTGTTGATTCTATTTCCTTTAAACATCGAGACAAGATATTTGTGTATCCTTTATAAAGGAAAGTTTATCCAAGGATGGTAAATAATGTTAAGCATCAAACAAATAATATAAGTTGTTAATGTAAAGGTGGATGATAACAAAATGTATAATGGTTGGGAAACAAATGAAAATCAATATTTTTAGGCACACACAATGTTATTGATTCTAGATTTGACATAATTTTGGTTGTGGTGGGATTGAGGACTTCTAAATATGCTCTCGATAGGACCACTAATGTTTTTTTGTTATTTGGGACTAAGAGGATCTACAATATGAATAGGCTATATATTGGAATTTATATTGATTTTATATTTGATAATGTCTTCATTAATTCATGAAAAACTATTGTGCTCAGCTATTGGTTCCTCAAAGAGGTTTTCACCAATGAAGTTGTATTGCTTATCTCATAGTGCCTTTGAGAAGGTTTCACTAAAGAAAATTGAATTTTGACTTTGATTATCTTCTAATGCCTCAAAAAAGGTTCACTAGAATATGCTGAGTTTGAAATTTGATTACCTCCTAGCACCTCCAATAAGGTTTCACTAAGATGTTATTCTTATCACAAGGTGCGATTCTATCTATCCAAATTAATGCTTGTGGGAGTAAAAATGTGAATATAATGGCTATGTTGGGTGGTGATAATGGAATGATGAGAGGAAACACAATCCTTGTAGAAGATACTAGGAGAACTTGTCTTGATTCTGAAGTAATCATCCTCAAAAATCATAGAAGGATCACAAATGTATTTAAATTGATCTACAAGGCAAGTGTAACTAGTTTTGTAAAAACCACAACTATATTCTAATTATAAAGATGATTCCAAATCAGTGAAATATAAATCTAATGTTGAGACTAATGTTAATTTTGATTATGATGATAAATCTAATATTGGTTCAAAAATAGAGCCTAACTTCAATGTTAATTCTTCATCTAGTGTAGATGTTGCTATAATGATGTCTTGTTGAATGTTTAGTTGGAATAGTAATGGCTTAATGGGCTCTATAAAAATAAATTCATCTCATAAGGGTTCAACATAGACTAGATCATCTATGTGAATCCCCTCAAAGAGAGGGAACAACTCTAGGGGTGACTCCACAAAGATTGGCTTGTCAAAGTGAGACTCCTCAATGAAGGGGAAAAGGTTAAGAGATAACTCCACAAAGACTAGCTTGTCAAAGGGAGGTTCTTTAAAAATAAGACAATTGTCAAGGTAATGATTTTCTCGAAGGTAGTTATAATCATTAAAAAGTGACTCAATAAAGACTAGCTTGTTAGATTAAGACTCCTCAACAATAGAAATAGTATAAAAAGGTGATTTATTATAGGTTTACTCGTCACAAATAGGTGTTCTATAATAACATTGTAGCCTTGGTTTATAACTAGTTACAAAATATCAATTTTAAACACATTGTGGTCCTTAAAATATGGATATTGAAGAGGTAATAGTTGGATCTATTATGTTTCAAAGACCAACATAGATTTTCTAAAGTCAGGAATAGTTATCACTAGATAATTAATGGTTTTTAGTTCAATAATGGGTTCTCAAAAAATTAGACTATCAAATAAAGGATCAATAAAGATGAGTTTGTCAAATTGACATTCCTTAATAATAGATTCAATAAATACCAATGATAGGCCTAGAATGGTAATGACTGGGCATTGTGAAGTTTAGTTGATAACACAATCCAAAGGAGGGCCCAAAATAGTGAACCTTGGGTGCTACAAAGTTTGGTTTCTCATGCAAGATGAAGGAGGGGAACCTATAATGGTAACCTTTAAGCATTGTGGATCATGTTTTCTTACACAAGTTGAAGGAGGATAACCTATAATGCTAACATTTGAGCATTGTGGAGCTTAGTTTCTCACAAAATTTGAAGGAGGATAACCTAGAATGATAACTTTTGAGCACTATGTAACTTGGTTTCTTGCACAAGCTAAAGGAGGATAACCTATAATGGTAACCTTCAAGCACTATGGATCTTGGTTGGTTATACAAGCTGAAGGAACAAAATGGGTTTATCATATGAAAATTGGCATGGATTAGTTTGGTAATTACAAATTATTCCCAAAGAGGGTGATATCCTCAAATACAATGGAGTACTCATGTTCGTAAGAAAATGATCTCCCTCATAACTAGGGCTATAAGAGACCCAATTGTAAGTATAACTTTGTGTCATGTTTAGAAGATTATTTTCCTCATTTTCTAAGATTTGAAATGTGTTTTTTAAACATTACAAGGTGTGTTTTATATTTCTTCAAATAGATGACAAGGTAATATGAGACAATAATAAAAGGAAGTGGCATAGTACCGCATAATTATAAGAAATGGTTATGAATTTACTTAATTTTTGTGGGTTGAAATCATCAAATTGGAAGAGGGTATGATAACTTTAGAACCTAAAGTGAAAGATATCACAATAATCTTAGGTAAAAGATACATCAATACCATAAAATATAGATACAACTATGATGAGTTGTGAATATAAAATTAGATGAGGATTTTTCTTATTAGAAAGATAACAATGTGAACCAAGAAGCTTAAGACATGAATTAACACAAGAACTCCTAAATATAAATCTAAAACCAAATGGGCAACATAATACCACCACATGGTAATAGGATGTAAAATATTCCAATAACTTAGAGAGTGAGTGAATTCAAGATAACCTAATTCCAAAATGAGAATAAAAATGATGATGAGTTTAGGTAATGACCTTCAATCCAAATAGGAAATCATACCCAAGTTTACTCAAACCAAGTACAAATGGTGAATTGATAGCACCTTATCCTAGAACATAGAAATGTGGGATTTTTAATTTAGATTAGAAATGAAGGAATTTTAGATTTTTCAAAGCGGGAAAATAGTCTAGACTTAAATGGATATCATAAAAAAGTTGTTTAGAAAATACAAAGATAATGTTTTAAATGATGATTTAAACAAGGCAATAAATGATTTTGATTTGGTCATTGTAATGCCTCCTTTCTCAAATAGAATGGTGTATAACAAAAGTGTTTGGTTTTATGATGTGTTTTGGTTTTCAAATATTTTTAGACTAAAAAATACCAATTAAGTAAAGGATAAAATGAAAATACACCTAAGTGTAATGTCCAAAGTCCTAAAACTGACAAGGTTACATGATATTGTCAAATTCCTTCCATTTACATGCTCTTGAGAGGATTTTAAGGGTTAATCCAAAATTAAAAGTGCATGAATAATTAGGTTTTTTAACACATCCTCATCTCAAGATATTTTATGGTGACATGAAACTTTGGAATATTTGCCTTGCATCAACAATATGTCCATGGCAAGTGGTGTTGTTTTAAAACTAAATTTTCACACATATAGATGGTACAAAGTGTGGATAACACCATATATGCCTCACATCAATTGGATCCATGTCAATCATAATTTTTTAAAAGCTATTATCCTTTTCATAACAACTACATTCATCACTTTCTTAGTGTAATGTGATTTTTGAATTGCATGTATGGTTTGATTTGGAGTATCACTAATGCATCTTATTTTAACCACTAAAAGAAATTATCCTAGTGAGTCACCCTCAATTTATATACCTCACCATGGTTTGGGGTTAAAATTATTTTTAGATATGAATTCATTAGTCAACACTTCCCTATAAATCCCATGTGAAGGTGATAAAATCCTACTTACAAGCTAAAATACATAAATAAAAGATAAGTGAAAAGAATTTAGGATCACGTTTGGATCAACCAACTCATATGGATTTGGGGATGGCCTTAAGGATTTTATTTTCACACTTTTTGGACTAAAATAAATCAAGGCAACAAAAGGGTGCTTCTAGTCACCCAAAGTTCCCTAAAGGGGATGGGGGGAGAGAATATACACATCAATCATTTTGAAAAAATAAACAACTTTAATATAATAAGCATAAAACAAACACCCTTTATAGTATGTATCTAAATGTGAGTGATTATTTTATATCACCAAAGTAATGCGTTTACAAAATTTTGGCCCCTTGGCCTTAGTTGAAATTTTTTAAGAAATTGTCATGAAAAACTAAGCATAAAAAATAACTAAGTTCCTTTTAGGCACCAAATAAAATGTTCAAGACTTAACCACCTCCACACTTTTGATTTTTATATATTAGGTCCTATAATTTTTAAAGGTTTTTGTCTACTTATAATCCAAAAAGTAAATTATAAAATAATATTTCAAAATAGGCTCTAGAGTCTCTATTTTTTCTTTAAGATACTGATGTGGGTCCACGCAGGGATCGATATCAATTCATAAAAGTTGGTGTCAATCAGTTAAAAAAGGGTCAATGCCAGTTGATTAGAATAGGCATAAATTCTTTCAAAAAACATATGAAAATAGAAGATGTTTTTTCACAAAAACTTTGTTAGTAAAACAAACATAAAAACCCAAAAACTCTAGATCCTTTAATAAAAACATCAATCAGACCATATGTAAGTTATTAAAACATAAAATAAAAATTATAACTTTCATAAAAAAACCCATTAATAATGTTTTATACCATGTTCTTCCCTTCACATAATAATCTATGTTGGTTATTGGTGATTGATGTCAATTAAACAGAATCTACGATGGTCTCTATGTAAACTGTGTGTCACTTAAAAAACTAAAATACATGAAAAATGAAGATAAAAATTGAATTTTAAAGACATTTAAGCATTAATTAGAATATTTAAGCATTGAATATTAGTCTCATTACTTGTATATGATGTGTGGTCCTACTGGATGGGACAAAAGTAGAGTATGTATCTAAAATAAGTTAGTCCATGTATTTGTTAGAGAAAAACATAAAATAATCATAAAGAACATAATGTACTAATCATACTACCTCATGGGGTTTTTCAAATGAATTATAAGAGCTATTTAAAGAAACAATACTACATAAAACCTTCCAAAGATCATCCCTCCTTCCAAAAGCAACTAAAAAACATGACTATCCCCAAATTTGGTGTCCCAAGTCTTTGTCAATGATGAGTAGTTTTCTCCTCCAACATCTCTCAATGCACCAATGGATTAGGCTCATGAATTTGATCAATATGCATAAATTATTCAAGCTTGTCTATTTCAATTTATGCATAATAATTTTCCATGAATGAAGATTAAAATAGTGGTCTTGGCCCTCTTATTTATATCTTTTTGGAAATGATCAGAATCAACCATGACTGTCCATCTTGAGATCAAGATGTGTGTCAATGAATCAATTCAGTTTTTGAAGCTTAATCCATAAATATCCCCATTAATATTTATAATAATGGGGCATTAATGAGGAATGGGAGGCCTTAAACTTGATATTCATTCCATTTATGGCTTACAGATACCACCCCATTATTGATGTCATTAGATGATGTATATATTATAAATAAATAGATATTCAATAACTTCCATGGATTTTCCACTTGTCTCTTAATTTTTTTTAAATTTTATTAAGTGGGGTTAATTATTTTTTTATAATTCTCTACAAATTAGTTGTTCACTTAATCAAACTTGTTGAAATATCAATTTATTGAGTTGCAATTTCATTAGAGTATAATTAGAAGGTGTTAATTGTGTATAGATCAATACCTCAATGACAGAATTATGAGTGTGAAATAACACACTACATGATGTGTTCTAAAAAATTAGAAGAATTTAGTGATCTAGAGCATCATTTTGTGTGGTTGTAATTTGACTCGAAGTTATTTAAGAAAATATAATAATCACATAAAATGCATTGCCCCATTTAGGGATACACTAGCCTAAATCAACATTTGTACATGATAATTTCAAACAATTTAGTGTATTTTATGGATTTGGACCTAAATTATGCATTATAACAAAATGTTATTTTAGATTGATAATTTTAGCACAATAGTGATAGGAAGTAGATATATACAATACCTAGTTGAGGTATGTCTTACAATGGCATAAGATAATAAATTTATAGGATAAAATAAGGTGAGATAATGGAATATTGGAATGGAGGTGACATTTATAGGTTATGAATGACCTTAATCCACTCAAATATTAGTTACAATAACACCATAACTCCCTGTATGCATAACCTTCATGGTTGGTGATATTCAATGAACCTTTTGGGCATTAAGATGGAGTGGGGAAGGATAATTTAACCTTATTTGACCCCATTCAAGGAATTATCATGACATGTAATCAATCATTCCCTCTCTTATTTTAGTTAAAAAGGTATCAAGTGGTCAAATTAAGCCTTCATGGATCCTTAAGTAGCCTCCTTCCTTCTTGCATGTTAATAAGCCTTGAAAAAAATCTCCATCCTTCATGATGGCTAGGAAATGGGTCTAATCACCTACTTAAGGTATTTATACAAGCTTATTAATATGAATTTACTCCATATTATCCCTCCATGCCAAGAAAACATCTTCTTTTATTGCTAAAATAGGCCTCCTAGGCAATTAGGCCTATTGTCTTGATATTGATTATTTGGATGACCATGAAACTCCATATGACCTTGAAGGATGGATAAATGAGTGTGTATCAGGTCTTACCAATAATATCACATCATGAATTATACCTTTTCAATGGTTAAAACCATGTAACTTTGCCCATTGAGGTGACTAAGTCACCTTTTACTAGCCTTTCTAGACTAGCTCTTTTGTTCAGACTTGTAGAACATTTTACAATATGATCTAAGAGTATTTTTTGATTTTAAAAGGTATATTATTCCTCACACTACCCTTTCCAAATATTTTAAACTCTTTAACTTTATTATTAACCTATTTCTACCTTAAAACCCTATAAAAGTATAGTTTTTGATGAATTCATACAATATTTTATACAAACAATGGCATGGGTGGGATCTCCTCAGAGTGTAAAATGAATTATAAGAGTCTCTAGGACCAATTCAAGGAATTTTAGTGCATATATTCCAAATTTTCCTCCATCAAATTCTTTTGACTAGTTTTGGTAGCTTGAAACTGTCATGAACACTTAACGATTGTTCATAGTCTTAAGGGATTGAAATGCAAAAAAAATGCCACTAAATTTGATTATAGAACCCCCATAAACCTTACCTATCTTATTAAAATCCCATGCATTTTCTCCATATAGTTGTGACATGGAGAATGTGCCTCTTAGTTGATAATCCTGCATTCTAAGAGGTCGATGGAGAGAAAAGTGGGGTAAGAGAGTAGAATTTGCTTAGTTTTGACTTATAATACCTCCAAGGGTTATGTGAAAAACCAATAAAAAATTTTCCATGGTTATTTTACTTTATCACTCCTCTAAGGGTCTATAGACCTCCCATTCCTTTGCCTAGGGTTTGTTGCCTTCTAGGTCAGTTTGACCCTAGAGGCCTAGAACTTGAGCTTTCCCTTACTCACATGAGTCCCAAACTTATATACTTACTTTTTCACATTGTTACCCCTATATTTTTTTTATTAAAACCTTAAAACACCTCGTAAACATGCATATATCTCCAAATTCTAGTCACAAGACTATACATGCTAGTTTTAGGCCTAATTAGACCATTAAGCTCTTATTGTCTCTAAGGGATAGACCAATTCAATGGATGTGCTGTTAAAATTTATAAAAAAAACAAGATACCCTATTTTTAATCTTGAATTTCACCTATATTTAGGGTTTAACACTCTCCTCTTTACCCTTCCTATCTACCTATAAGTGTTCTTAATCCTACCTAGGATACGAGTATGAACTTATTATTTTACCAATCCTTTGAGATAATTTTATATATAATACATGATGAATATTACCTTATATCCATGCACAAACACCCTAAATATCTTACAAACATGCCATTTTCTCTCATTTTTATATACAGGCCTATAACTACATGTTTAGGCCTAATTAGGCTTGCCAAGGTTTTTTGACATCTCAAGGGTTAAATAATAAAATGTAGGTATTAAAAACCCTTAAAACACAAGTGATATACTCTACATAAATATATATAGGATTTTATTCAAATTAAAAGTTCATAGTTTCCTCTTTATACCTATTCTAACCTTCTAACCTTAGACAAAGAAAAATGTCTCCATTTGGTTAAGCAAGCAGCTTTAGTGACCCCTATTTGGTCATCTCTATAGCTTCCTTTTTCAGATTTGTCATACCTATAATGATTTATTAAACATTTTAAATTATTTTAAACATAATTAATTATCACCATTATGCCTTGTATCTTCCATCCTAATGTGTACCATTTATGCAAATAGTTTTAAGACTTATAGGCCTAAATAGGTTTAACTATGTTTGTATCACCTTATTGAACTCAATATGGATCAGGGGTCATAATGTGTTAATAAACAATCTCTATGTGCTTGGCATAACTTAAAAGGCCCTTTCTCTTTTGTGACATTAAAAACACCTTATCACTTATACTGGTAGGATTTTAAGATGGTCTATGTATTCTTAGATGATTATCTTTGAAATGCAAGCCTATGACACTAACCTACCTAACACCCATAATAGTCCCTAACACTTGGTGAAGGTGTAATATTTCTTTAGATGGTTATTTGGGCTTGAGTCTTAACAATGGCTATGGAAGGTTAGAATGATTAAACCTATAATAGGTCTAATAATACCTTCTTCATCACTTGGCACTTCTAACTTTGTATTCATACTTTCTACCCCTGCCTTCACCACATATGTGCCAATGTCTATAAGGAATCCATGGTTTTAAGTGATAATTTGGACTATGAGAGAGGTGAGGTTATTCATTTAGGTTATCTAATCCTTTTAGATGTACTTGAATACCTTTTGAGTTGAACTCCAATCATGTTGAATAAACCCCTTCTTATATATATGAAGGCTATAATCTTAGACCCTTTATCTATCTTTTTTGGCTTGAGAGGGTCACTTATCTTCATACTCTACATTTCATAGTCAAAATCATGGTAGAACATAGTTTTAGTTGTCTAGGACTATGTTTCAAATTGAGTGAGAGAAGGTAAAATTATTTAAGACCTTGAATAGTTCCCAATAAAAAATACCACACTTAAGATGTTCACCAACATTCTTGAGGCTAGATGAACTTGATATCATGATGGTTAGGATGAACAAAGGACTTCAAAAGATCATAATATTTTTTTAATCAAGTTTTGGTAAAAAAGGATATTTATAAAACTTGCAGACCTATATTATTTCCCAATATTCTTGAGTTGACCTATTGGCCAAAATTTTCCTTCATATCACACTTTTACCTGGATGGATTAGGACACTCTCTTAAACCTTTTTGTAACCTTCTAACCCCATGACTAGTCCCTTTGTGGTCTTGAATTGATGATGTAGTGTAGTATTTTGGGAGGTCATAGTGTGGTGTGAGAAACTGAGCAAAGTTATGGTTGAGTGAGTGATCCAATGGTGTAATAATGAGATAAACCCAATGACCCTACCATATGTCACTTTCAATATTTTGAAACACTTTAAGTAAGTTTTAAGGTGATTTTGGTGATTTTGAGGAAAAGGTCTATAAATAGGTCTAGAACTACAAGTGAAGGATACAAGAGGTTTCCATGGTGTTCTAAAATTCAAGGGAACAATTTACATTTACACAAAGTCTTATAGATTCTAATGAACCAAAAATGAGGCCTAGAGAAGCTATTATGCCCAAAAGAACCCTAAAAGTGCATTAGATGACTTAAATGTCCTCAAAATAGAAATTTCAAGTGAAAAGTGAATTTTTTAGGAAGTCAATTTTTTTTTTTACTTTCTCCCACCTAAATATGGCTATGTTTACCCTTTAAGACATTTTCAAGGTCATTTGAGATCATTTGGAGTAGAGGAGAGAAGTTTTGGAGAAAAAGGATACATTTTGAAGTATTTTAGAGCTTTGGGAGAATAGGTTTTTGCATATTTTGTTTGATTCATGGACACAAATTTCATGTAATTTAATTCATTGTGTCCCTAATATCCTCCTATAGGCCTCTGTAATTAGACTCTAGCATAAGAATTAACAGAGGTAAAGAAAACCTATTGGTTATAAACTAGGCATAAAATAGGTTTTCTATCATTAATGGAGGTATAGGTAATTCATAAGGTTTACATAAGGAATTAAAGGTAATTAAATCATAAAAAATATTTCCCAAGTGTTGGATTACATAGGCAGACTTCTAGTTCTTCATACTAAGGAAAAACCATTTTGTGCAGTTTGGGATAGCTCTAGGAGAGCCTCAAGTTTTCACTCAGTACGGTTAAAGGAGAAAGAGTTGGGACATAATATTTTGGTAATTTATATGGACCTTAATTTCCTTAAATTTTTTGTAATTTTTGGTATATTTCATCTCCCCATATTTATGAACAATCATTAATAGTTTAGGGTGTCTAGATGGCCTACTCATCCAAACAGGGTCTAGATTTTTCCCTATTTATTCACTTAAAATTTTAACGAGAAGGATTAGTTTCAAGGGTGTTTTTATAGAGTAAATTAATATATATTACAATTTTTTTTATCATCTAATACTTATGGCATAAAACCTATTTTACTTCTTATCCTTGTGAATGGCCATTTGATTAGTTTCAGATCAAAACTTGGGTTAAAGGGATAATTTGCCTCATCCTCCTTATTACACATCAAAAAAATTAAAGTGATATTTCTCCTTAATCTTCATTGGTTCATCAAATCCTTTTTAGGCCAAATAATCAGTTGCTAATTAGATTTCCAATGGAGTTGTAGGTAAGTTCATCAACTATAGAGGTTTCTCTTTCCTATTGTGGATTCAAACTAAAAAGGATATGATATTTCAACCTTTTAAATTTCTTGATAAATCTCCAAATACAACCATGGTTTAACAAGGAAGAAAATAAATTTCTCTCTTTGGGTATTTTGGCTTATTTGTCTCTTCTTACTAAGGGTAACCATTTTAAAAACTAATAAAGGAATTGTTTTTCACCTATAGTACAATTTATCTTATCTTAAGACTTGAAATGTTTTGTATACCACTTGAAAATATGGAGGTAGTATAAATATTATTTAATTCCCATTCACTATGTATATAATTCATGTCTTCTCTCATTGTCCTACTTGTAGCTACATCAACACCTTCAAGATGATGAGAACATTGATTTGGAAAAATTAAAACTTGTTTTAAAATATTCATGAGGTATTTGGAGATGCCTTGAAGGTCTATTATAAGTTCACATTATATGCACAGTCTATATGCCACCTTCACTACCTTATATGTTATTGTGTGTGACTCTACATGTTACCAAAGGCCTTAGCATGGTCATGATGGATTTTAACATATTTTGAGGTTCTTATGAAGGTTATATAGGTTAGGTATACCTTTTTAATCATGAAAAAATCATTAGACAAGTTGGAATCCTTGAGAAACCTCTTCAAATTAAGGATTGGGATTTAGGGACAAGATCCCTAAAACACCAAAATAGAGGTCCCAAGCACTTTTGTTGATTCCAAATAAAAGTGTTACATGTGTTTTTTATCAATCCAAATTCACTCATCTTATATCCATATCATAGTGGAAGACCCATACAAAAATTAAGGGGTGTGCTATTCGAGTAGGATAGTGTTTGAAGACTCCCAAATCATGAGATTATTCACTTCATGTTTTTAGTGACTTCTACAGGGTTTAAGCTTAAAAAATAACTCCACACCATAATATATAAATGCAAGGTCTAAAATTTTTCATGGCACATAATGGTAGTTTTCCCAAGGTGAATCAACTTGTCCCAAGTTTTTTCATACATCTAAAGGACAAAAAATCCATATTTTAGTTTTATAGGCCTAGAGAGCTAAGAGAGGCCTAAAATACCAGAAGAGAAGGGGGTGACATTAGTACTTTAATTTGGAGTTAGGAATTGTAATTTTGAATATATTTTTGGGAAATGGTGAGATTTATAAACATCTCCCAGTTTCCCTAGTTCACCTCTATAACTCAAGAACCATCATCAAAGCAAAAATAGGGTAGCAAGCTACCACTTTTTTATTATTTTTTGTTTGAGAGTTTGGTGACATTGTTATGATTTTTTCAAACTCTCCCATGTTTTACCCATTTATACCTATGCAATGGATGTAAAAATATATCTAGGTGAGGCATAAAACTCATTTTAACCCCTCTCTAAAACAGGGTCTTAGAAAGAGTATGAGAGAAGCCCTAAACTAGGATTTTTTTATTCCAAGAGTTTTAACATTCTAAGGTTGATTTTTTTTTTTAACATTATGTATTTAAAGGTTATATAAGTTATTAAATAAGTTTTTTTATTTATTTGAGTCTATAAAAAATATATTTGGTGGCTAAGAGTTTGGAATAGGGCTAATTAGGCTAAAATGAAGGGTGGTTTCCAAAGGAAGCATGATATTGAAGTGGAATCAGGTCATGAAAATTGTCACACACATGTAATTATATGGATAATATATTTAAATTGTCTCATATTTTTAATATAATTCATATAATTTTAAAACCAAGGAGAAATGTATAGGGGCTACAAGCCTTAGAAACCCAAGATGAGCCTTGTATGTGAAATGGGACGTTGGAGTGAGTTGCATAACTTGAAATGGGTTAAGGAAAGTGTAAATAGGTCACATAATACCATAAATGATAAAATTTTAGGCTATTGACACCTAGATAAAGATTTTCCCTTTGAAACCTAAGTGAATTGCCTAGTGGAAAACTAGTGAAAGGGTTGTATGGTAAATAGAGTGAGATAAATTTTATATATATATATATATATATATATATATATATATATATATATATATATAATACAAAGATATTTTTATCATAAACCACAAAATTAACCTACATTATTACTTTGGGGTAGTGACTTATAACAGTTTGACAAAAGTTAAGTATTTTGACAGCTCAAGGAGGCTAAATCAAGCATCATATGCATCATAGCATTGGGGTTAAATATTCATGAAATGAAAAAGATGGAAAAAAAATTAAGCTCAGGAAAAAATTAATAGGGGGTAAAGGATGTCACAACTAATTCTCAAAAGTACACTTACAATCATGAAGGGAACATATGATTCTTCTCTTTTTACACTAGTTTGAAAACATAGTGATAGTTTGAAGTGGTTAATACCTAAAGAGATGTTTTAAGATTAAAAGGGTTATAGGTCATAAATTATAATTTGAAAGGAGTTATAAATAACCTAAAGCTACATCCATATCAAACCTCAACACACAAAACTATAGGAACAATAGTCATAGGTTTCATGATAATTAGTATGTAAGCAAAGTGCATTAAAGTGGTGTTCTAGTTCAAATCCATACTAAAGGAGAATTTTTGTTATGTTTTTTAATTCAATTAAATATTATTTCAAATAAAATTTATAAATTTTCAAGAATACTCATATATAATAAAGCTTATCTCATAAGGCAGACCTGTAATTGTCTATAGGGGTTTCAAGCACCAAACATGCTAGGAGTTTCATTCCAAGGAACCAATGATGATAGTTATTGATAAAGGGATTTTTCATGGTTTAAAAACCATATTTGAGTAATAAATTAGTAAATATATTTTAAAAAACATGTACCTACATCCATCCTAAGGCTTGAGGTCTACGTTAAGTAAATATGGGCTAAACGGGGGAATAATCTGTGAAAGGAGTGTCATGTATATGACTATGTTTCTTGGAAACCCTAAGAAATGGACCATATAGATCATTAAAATGGTTGTAAAATAAATTATAAACCAATATTAAGGCTTAAATAATCACCTATAAGTTTTTTAGGCATAGGCTTGTTTCCAAACAATGGGATAATGATGAGCTAAATGGCCATTTATATAGAGTTGCATCATTAAATGGTTCTATCATGAAGAAAATGAAAATTTAAAGGACCTTCACACCTATTCTCACTAGTATTAAAATTTATTAAAGTATATATCAATGCTATATTACATACAAAGAGAAGCCCACAACCTCTTTTATGTTCAAAATTAGATTGGAAGGTTGAATGAGAGCATAATGGTCTCTAAGGAGGTTACATGTTCAAGGGAAGGTAATCAAGGTAAAAATGATGATATAGGATCATTGGGAGGGAGAATATATATCTTAAAAGACAAAAAAAGTCAGTCATACACCTTTGAAATAAGGAAATGCAGTCATGGCAACCCAGACCTATCTACAAGCTCTTGATGGTTGATAACATAGTGGTCAATAGTTGAACTTCATGTTCAATAGAGATGATTCAGAGAATAATAATGATTAAGGTGAGGTAAATGAAATTAATAAGTGATCCCAATAAATTAATGAGTATTTTAAATCCTTATAAACACACACCTACATAATTATGGTACATACAAACAGGCTTCCTAAGGAAGTAGGATCTTGAGAGAGGTTACATGAGCGTGAAGATAGAAAATCAAGTGAGATATATGAATAAATAATTAAAGATTAGGTATTAAATAATTATTAAATTAAAATTAACATTATTATAACTCAAACGAATTCAAATTGAACGAAAACTTATTTTTGAAATTGGACCAAGCAGACATGTGTCACTAGCTTTTGCCAAAACGAGCCTATAACCCAAAATATGAAGGATCTAATCACAAAATTGGGTAGAGAAGATAATAATGACATATTATACCAATTAAAAATATGTTTTAATATTTTTAATATGGGAAATATTAATTATTTTAGTATAGTCAACCCTATGTCAAATCATGATCAATATTGGAGCATACCTTAGAGAAATTGGCCAATTTAGGGCATCTTTAAGTTGAGTCAAAGCACAAAATTTGATAAAAATGGTATACATGACATAAAAAATCATGCCATTACATATTAAATATCATATAAAGAGTGTAAGTTACAATTAATCTTACATATTCCAAAGGCAGTCAAGAAGGTAGCCATTGGAGACCAAAAGAAGTTTTGTCAATTTGGATGCCAAGAAGTAGTTTAGGCATTGAAGACATATTAAAACCATTTAAGATGATGTTTAAAACCTATATTATGGCATATAATTTATCACATTTATGGTTTTCATGCAAAAGTTTTAATAAATACAAGTTTTACCATGAAGTAAGTAGGCTAGCAGCTCAAGGTAAAGTTTAGCAAAAAGGGTCTACAAGACAAAATAAACATTAAAATGACTTGAAATTTGGTATGATTGGTCCTAATGACCTTGTGTGTGTGTGTGTGTGTGTGTGTGTGTGTGTGTGTGTGTGTGTGTGTGTGTGTGTGTGTGTGTGTGTGTGTGTGTGTGTGTGTGTGTGTGTGTGTGTGTGTATGTATATGTATATGTAGATATATTATCTTATTAGATTAATATGATTATTTTAAGTATTTGATGTATTATAATAGTGCCCTCGATGTCTCATAATGGTCAATATTCATGCAAGCACACTTTTTGGAGTTTTAAGGTGTGTTTGAGGGTTCCAAGATTGTAAAGGTGTTTTAAAATAATGGTAAGATGTTTTTAATCCTATTAAACACCTTTTAGGAGTGTTCACACACCAAATTTCATGCAAACCCCATAGGCAGTCTCAAAATCATAAAAGGAAAACTTGAGTTTCAATAATTTGAACGCTGTTATGAGGTGTTTCAGGTGCCATAAAAAATTTTAATTCAAATAAGATTAGTAGAAAGGTCAAATTGGTCCTTTGGATAAATTTTAGTTTTTCAGGTCTAAGACACCTAGTTTTAGCCCTTCTTTAGATGCTCATATATTTCATACCATTAAGAGTTGGGACAAGTTATTATAATATGTTTTTAGTACCACTATTTTATTTAAATTAATTATGGATTTAGGTTGGTTAGGGTCCTAAGTTTTTAGAACAATAGTTAATAGTGTAAACTTACAAACCCTATAGGCAATCATGTTTACATGTGTATCTTTTCATACATTTCTCGTGGGAGCCCAATATTTTTAGGGGTGTTGAAGGGTTTTATGTACCATAAATCCATGGAAATAAGTGGTGGAATGGGTGTCTTAATTTTATGAATAATTGTCTTGAAGATGAGTTTGTCTAGGCTTGCGAAGGAGGATTTTGAGAAGTTTTAGGTTATTAGACTCATAAATCCATAAAATGGCCTAAAATTACTTAGAAACCACTAGGAATGTGTATATGACTCCCTTTAGCTCATGACAAAACTATTTTTTAGATGAATATGTCATGTTTGGGTGCCTAAGTTGCCCAAAATGGTACAAAATTGCATATTTTTATAGGTCTTCAAGGAGATAAATGGTCCAAAGCTGATGAAGAGGTATAATGGGACCTAAAAAATCATTATATGTCACTTGGAAATTTTCAAAGGAGTTTATATGGTGTCTTGCTGAGCTAAAGGTTTAAAAACCTAGTTTTTTGACATTTTTATGCATTGTTACAGGTTTAATGGTGATTTCCACCATTGTTGTAGGTATTGAAAGTTTTTAAAATATTAATTTTTTTCATTTTATGCATGCCATGGATGTCTAAAAATCTTATATAGGTCCAAAAATAGTCTTCAGGGTGTCAAATTGCCTTGGGAGTAGTTTTTAGGGTATCTAGTTAAGTATGGATCAAGTTTGTGATGTACATCAATGGGGTTTATGAAAGTCATAGGTATCATGGAGTTTGTTGCAGGTTCGAGTAGAAAAGTAAAGTTGAAAATATAAATTGGCCTCAAAAAGAAAACATGAAACCTAACCTCCATGGTTAGTTAAGCACAAAATTTTAAGTCAATTAACTTTTTACCAAGGCATCTCCTAGAAGGAAAGTGTAGGGGGAATATAAACCTAAGGGAGATATATTTGGAGGTTGGAGAGTGAAACCAGAGCATTCAATGCATTTTCAAAGTCTTTGGAGACTTTTCCCTCTTAATGGATCTTGAAATCATCATCCTTAAGAAATTATTTTTTTCTACTATGTTTCTAAGATAATGAGAGGGATTGAAGACTATTTGGGCTAATGAAGATTAAATTTGTTTAGGAAGGATTAATCCTAATTAACCCAAATGTGGGTGATAATCTATGAAGGGTGGTTATGTCTCATTTATTGAATTATTTTTCTTGTCTCTTCTCTCTCTCTTCCCCTTTTCTTCTATATCTCCCATTTCTCCTCAATTTTTAAAATATATTCTCATTTGACAAGGATAAAGTCTATCAAAAATTTTAAGAAATAACTTTAAAAAAAATTAATATCATTTTTCACCTATCTCTTGCCTCTAAATTGTGTTTAGAAAGCTTGTGCATGATGGCCTTGTGAAGAAGTGTTCTTCCATATCCATTGTCCTTGTTTATTGCCTATTTTTAAGTGTTTTCAAGTTAGTTTTAGGTTTGAACTTGAGCTATTTCCACCATTAATGGATTTTTGGTGTGAATTTTGAAATTCCTCTTTGTTTCATTTATTGTTTGGTGATCCTAATTTATGAAACACTTGTACAAATTAGATAGTTTGTGAAGTTATGTGAGAAATAATTATCTTATTCTTAATTAGTGTTTATTTCAAGCTTATGTGAGTGTAAATAAATTTGGTGTATCACCCTTTTAATGTTCTTAGTCATCATATACCTTTTATTTATCCCTTTTCCAAGTAGAAACATTAGTTTAGGTGATATACCATGAGGAAGTTGACCTTATCTAAAGGTTCAACCTCTCTATAGGATACCCACAACCTGAGGTTGCTCCAATATTGTATCTGGGAGTGAGAGAGCCTAAAATAATCTCCCACAAGGGTGAAATTATATGATATAATATTTTATTACATGTCCAATGGGACTATATTATTCACTAAGTTAATAGTTTTGGTGTTCTCTTCATCCAATCAGCCTTTGGAGGTATGTGCACAAACACCAATGGTCACTCCAAGTATTTATCAGCTAGTATAGGTATCCCAAGTGCTTAATCATTAGTATTTGTTATGTATTATCACTCAATTGATCAAAATACATTTTACTTGGTCCCTTATCCTTAATATCATATTAGTAATGTTTATGACTTCACCACAAGTGGTTCTCAAGTTTTAGTGTATCAACCTTGTCAGAGTTTATCTATCTTCAATCAGCTAAAAAATAATCTTAAATAGATAATACTTGATTTTGAAAGAGAATTGAGAGAGATTAATAGGGTAGAAGAGTGTTATAGGTAGTAAGAAAATCTTGAACACCAAGCTTTTATTTTAGAGCAAGAGTTGAAGTTTTAATAAGAGTGCTTAGTTAGGCAAGACCAAGCCAAGAAATAAAATGACTATCAATTGTTCTTAAGAATGAGTATAGCCAATACTAAATCCTAATTGGCCTCTTCTACCCCTATTTATGCTTAGATCCAACCCCTAATCCACCTTGTCAAATCTCATCTTTGTCAAGAGTCAATAAAATCATTCTAGACCATGGGAGATCGATCACGAAGGTGAATTCCAAGATAACCCTTTGAAAAGAGTTCCCCATCCATGCCATGAATAGGAAAAGTTACTTATTTAAAGAGTTTTTGAGTGTGTGGGTAATCATTTGGGAGGGAGACTATCATAACTTTGAGAAGAACCAAGTAAAGGAATGGATACTCTTGATAGAGGAGATGTTGACTCATTGGGAGGATGAGTATATCAAACCCAAACTAATTAGTTTTCCCTCTCCTACCCTTATGCCCATTACCACTCAATATTTTGAAACCATCCCACCATGGATCTCCTCCTACACCTTTGAAACTTACTATGTCATGCCCTCTCTTATGAAACCACCCTCTCCTATACCTATTTAGGAATAAGAGGAGGTGGTTATATCTTACACATTTCCATCATGGAAATTAGTTCAGAAAGGTATAAAGAAGAAGGAAGAGGTGTTAGTTGTGGTAGTCTAAGAACCAGTTCAAGATAATGAGGAGTTATTGGTTAAAAAAATAAAAAAGAGGTGTTAGCTCAGCTTAATGAGTTTTCTCTACAATATTTTTGAGACTCTCTCTCCCTTCCCTAAGAACCACCTAAAAGAGCTTTCTAAGTCCTTAGTTGGAAGGATACTCTCCTAATTTGCAATCAAGGTGAATTTTTTAACCCTCCCACCATATCCATCTTAAATAAGGGGCATATTATACTTATCCATGGTGAAGAGGAAAGGTTTTATGATTTGGAAATTATAGAGCCAAAAATAGGCCCTTGAGATGCTACTATGAATGAAGGAATGGAAGACCAAAATGAGTTTATAGAGGTTGACCAATCACAAGAGGTAAAGTAAATTAAAGGTAATACTAGTGCCTTAATACTTGAAGATATGTGTATTCAGGTTACATCTGAGAAAAAAATTAATTTTGATTTATTTTAAGAGCTTACATTTGGTATTGTTGAAGATGAAGATGAGTAAGCTATAAAAATTGATATGGTTGTAGTAGTCAATAAGTTAGCTAATCATATTAAAGAGGTTATAAATGAGTAAGATAAAAAATAGAAGATTAGTTATTAGAAAATATTGGTGAGGTTCAAGAGTTTGATGTGGTTTACTTGCAATGATATGTCCTCAATGATGTTTCAAATGTGCAAGAAATGGTTGAACAAGGTAACTATGAAGACTTGTTTGAATTGTTAGAAGCAATCTATATGTTGTTTTCAAGTAATTATGAGTTGAATAGGATAATTGGAAGCATATTTGGTGATAGAACCAATCATATATAAGTGGTTGATGAACAAGTGGAAACTACTCAAGAGGCTACTAAGAGCCAAATATGCCAGTTCAATTAGCCATGGGTGAATAAGGTTGCATTAGTTGATCAATTAGTATATGAAGTGTCACTTGAAGTAAATATTGATGTTTTTAGGTTCAAATAAGATTGGTAAAATCAATATCCTCAAATTACTACTCCTCTTCTAAATTACCAAGAATAATGTGCCTTTTAGGATAAATTAGAACTCTTTTTCCTAAGCCTGGATAGTCAACCTTCACATTCAAAAGAGACATCAAGTGAAAAGATTTCAAGTGATCTTATAGTCCAACATGAAGAAAGATTTGAAGAATTGGACTAGTATGTCTACATTGGAGAAATGTTTGTCACTTTTCATCCACTTGATAACATGTCAAGAAGATTGAAAATTAAGTAGCCCAATGTAAGATTGGCACCAAGTAAATTGACACCCAAGCATGATCTCTCACACCATGACCCATCTCATGAAGGAGGTGATCCAAAATATTTTATATTTGATATAGGTGGAAGGTACTGGTGCATTTTTAGTCTTATATATATTAGATTAGATGTGTCCTTGCTCCTTGTATTTTGTTTTTCCCTTCCTCCAAATGCTTTGTGCGTATTTCCTTTTTAGTTGTGTGTTTCCCTTCCCTAAGTGCCTTAGGCATAGTGTTGGTTTTGTTTCTTATTGTCCTTGTTTCTTTAAGAGGAAGTTTTTTATAAAATAATAGCCTTGTAACATTTTCATATCAATTGGAAAGAAAGACTTGTGACCTCATATGCCTAATAGATCAAATAAGGAAACTAATTTATTGCATAACAGGCATGCAATCCTAGGAGGTTACCAAAAAAAATTTAATAATTGGGCTACATACAAAAATTTTGCCTATATGGATCAAACCACTCTATTGAACCTTTTTTGTAACCATCTACTCCCATGACTAGTCCCTTTGTGGTCCTGAATTGATGATGTAGTATAGTATTTTGGGAGGTCTTAGTGTGGTGTGAGAAGCTGAGAAGAGTTATAGTTGAGTGACTGATCCAATGGTAGAACAAGGATACAAACATAATGACCCTACCACATGTCACTTGCAAGCCTTTGAAACACTTTAATCAAGATTTAAAGTGAATTTGGTGATTTTGAGCAAAAGGTCTAGAAATAGGTCTAGAAATACAAGTGAAGGATATAGAAGGTCTCCATGGTGTTTGAGCATTCAAATTCATGAGTTAGTTTTACAAAAAGTCTTGTATATTTTGACTATCCAAAAACAAAGCCTAGAGAAGCTATTATGCCCAAAAGAACCCCAAAAGTGTATTAGATGATTTAAGTGTCCTTAAAATAGAAATTTCAAGTGAAAAAAACTAACTTTTGAGGAATTCAAATTGGTTTTGACTTACTACCACCACTATATGGAATTTTTACCATTTTAGACATTTTCAAGGTCATTTTAGCTCATTTGGAGTAGAGGAGAGGAGTTTGGGAGCAAAAGGATACATTTTAGAGCTTTGGTAGAACAAGTTTTTGAAGTTTTTTTATTGATTTATGGAATTATATGTCATATTAAGGCATTAATGGTGTCCTTAATATGCTCTTATATTCCTCTAAAATCATATTCCATCATAAGAACCAACAAAGGTGAGGAAAACCTGTTAGCTTCAAACTAGGCATAAAATAAGTTTTCTACAATTAATAGAAGATCAAGTATTTTATAATTTTTGCATAAGAAATGAAAGGTAATTTATGTCATAAAAAATATTTCCCAAGTTTTGGATTTCATAGGCAGACTTTTAGTTCTTCATGCTAAGTAAAAACCATTTTGGGTACTTTGGGACAACTCTAGGAGAGCCTTAAGTTTTCACTCAGTACGGTCAGAGGAGAGAGAGTTGGGCTATAATATTTTGGGAAGTGATATGGACCCTAATTTACTTCCACTTTGTGGCATATTTGGTTTGGTTAATATTCCCGTATTTATGAAAAATCATTAATAGTTTAGGGGTGTCTATATGGTCTACTCATCCAAATAGGGTCCATGTTTTTCCTTGTTTCTTCACTTCAGAATTCAATGAGAATGAATGGTTTTAGGGGTGTTATTTTAGGCTATAATAATATATATTAAAATTGGTTTCATTATCTAACTAATTCTAATAAGGTACTTATAACATAAAAAATGTTTTCCTTCTTGTCCTTGTGAATGGCCATTTGATCAGTTTCAGAGCAAAACTTGGGTTAGAGGGATCATTTACCTCATCCTCCTTATTCCACATAAAAAATAATCAATTTAACTTTACCCTAAATCCTCATTGGTTAATCAAATTCTTGGTAGGCTAAACAATCAGTTGCTAATTAGAGCTCCAATGAAGTTGCAATCAAGTTTATCAACTCTAAAGGTTTCTATTTCTAATAGTGGATTCAAACTAAAGAGGATATGATATTTTTACTTATAAATTTTCTTGATCAATCTCCATATAACACTATTCCTTCCTTTCCTTCCTTATATATGCATTGTTATACCAACTGCCTCTCTCCAATATTTATTTACTATCTTGGATTCATTTAGCATTGTCATCGCCATCTCCTGAATTGTTCTATTTTTCCGTTCAACTACTCCATTTTGTTGTGGAGTTATAGCTACTAAATACTATCTCTTTATTCCATGATCTTCACAAAACTCAATAAATTGATCTGACATGAATTCTCCTCTTTGATCTGATCTTAGACACTTAATCTTCAGATTAGTTTCATTCTCAACTAATGCTTTGAATGCTTTGAACTGTCTAAAAGCTTCTGATTTTTTCTTTAAAAACATAATCCAAGTCATATATAAAAAATCATCAATAAGCAACATGAAATATTTATCACCTTGAGTACTTTGAGTCCTCATAGGTCCACATAGATTAGTGTGAATAAGTTCTAGCATCTGAGTGGTCGAGTACTCTTTTGTTTTGAACCGCCTTCTAGCCTGCTTCCCATGCTGACAAGGTCCACAAAGCGTGTTAGATGGCTTTGTGATCTTTGGAAGATTCTTGACTACTTGATTCTTGCAAATTTTGACAAGATTGTCAAATTTATGTGCCCCATTCTCCTATGTCATAGCCAACTTTCTTCAATCTGACTCAAACAACATTTTTGACCTTTGATGTCTAATAGCATATATAAGTTATTACCTATTCTCTGAGCATCTGCAATCAATACATCTAAATCTTTTCTTCTAATTTTACAACCTTCTGCATAAAACTTTAGTGTGTGCCCCTGATCACACATTTGACTTACACTCAAAAGATTATGCTTAAGACCTTCTACATATAAAACATTTTCAATTTTAGTTCTACCATTATCTAAACTTAGTGTACTTTTTTTGGCAATTTTGGCAGTAGTATTGTCCCCAAATTTCACTGTTCCACCATTGATCTTCTTCAAGGTTATGAACTTGCTCTTGTCTCTTGTCATGTGCCTTGAACATTCGCTATCAATAAACCATGGCTTTTATTCATTTCTTGCATGCAAAGCTGTCTAGACCAACATAGAACCTTTAGATTATTTCTTCTACCATGTCTGAACCTTTTTCTTGATGAATGGAGCCTTGAAACTCTGGTCCTTCTTGACTGACTCAAACACACTTCTACAATACTGAGTTATGTGTCTGAAGTTGTTACACTTGTAACAAATTATGGTCTCTTCATCAAAGCTTGATAGAGGAGCAAAAGAGTTATAGCTTCTGCTTAACTCTTCATGACCTTCCTTTTCCTTATTTTTGAGATTGTTAGCTTTTTTTCTACATTCTAATTTCTTATGACCATATCCATTATAATAAAAATAGTAACCATAAAAATAGGACCTGTTTGTGAATCTCTGACCTGACTACCTTTTATAGCTTTGTTCTTTCCAGCCTTCTTTGTCCTCTGTATTATTCACTCCTTCCCTTCTTGTTTCTTTATTTGTAAGAGCTTCATCATAGCTCTTCTTCTTTTCAAAACCGATACCTATCTTATCTGATATTGCCTTTTGGCTTTCTAATATCTTATTCAGCATATTAGTGTTATTCTCAAATTTTGAATCATTGACTATTTTATTATTGACTGCTTTCACAATCTCTTCTTTTAAAGAGGCAATTTTAGTAACATACCTTTCACATTCTTTTCTTGATATTTACAACTGTGCCATCAGATCTTCTTCATTTTTATTGGCTTCTTCAAAGTGCGTTTGTAGATCTTCAATTATCTCCTTTGATTCCTTTTCATTTTTCTCAATTTGATGCTTCAATATTCATTTTTTCTTTTCAACAATTTTCAACTCTTCTAAGGCACACATGAGTTCTACTTCCATATTCACTTTGGCTTCATCCTCTTCTTCTTCTTGATCAAATATTCTTTTGCTTGTAGAGGCACCTTTATGTATGGCCATCTTGTGCTTTCCTGATCTACCTTCAAGCTGTAAAACTTTTTCAAAAAGGAACCTGCTATGATACCAATTGTTAAGCACGAAATATATATTGAGAGGGGGGTGAATCAATATATAATATATCTTTTAAAACTTTCCCTTAATCAAATTCACTTAATCAAACATTCAAGATATGAAATAAAACTCAAACAATAAATATCACACAAGAAAGAGAGAGACACTAGATATAACGTGGAAACTCAATGTGGGAAAAACCACGAAGAACAATCTCAAGTATATGAATGAGCACCAACCCAAATAATATTCGCAAGCTAAACTTGTAGGAGCACCATACCCCTTTGTTTAGCACCAACCCAGCTACTATTCATGAGCACCAACCCATAGGAGCACCATACCCCTTTGTCGAGCACCAACCCACATGAGCACCAACCACTTTGTGTATACCACACACCTATCTCTTAATGTTGCTATATCAACAAATGATAGTTCAATACAACATCTCTTTCATCTCTCTCACCTTTGCTCTTCTAAGATAGATAATACAATATCAAATCAACCTCTCTCAACCACATTAAAAATGGCTTCTCAAGCCTTTATTTATAGCTTTCCAAATGACATTTGGCCTTCCCCCTTTCTGACCCTTCAATCCTCATAGAAAATTGTGCCAATCTTGGATGACCCTTCATATTCAAGCCTTTGAAAATTCATGTTGTGACCCTTCATGACCAAAAATGTACTTCCCACTTTTGTCCTTATCTCTGGTGACTTTTTGTATTCCTCAAAGTGTCCCTTCATGATAAATTGTGCTCTTACTCTTTTGTCTTCACTTGGTGACTCTTGGTATTCCCCAAGATGACTCTTCATGGTAAAATGCATCCCATCCTTCTTTTGTCTTTACCCCGTGGCTCTTCGACTTCTCCATGGGCCCTTATTTTGTCTCATATGCAACCAAAAATATATTTATTACAAACAACATTAAATTCAATGGGGCATTTATCACCAATAATACTAGACCTTTGACATCAATGACAATATTTCCAACATTGAGACCTAGGTGAATTTCCTACTGGAAAATTAGTGAAAGGGTAGTATGGTAAATAGACTGAGATAAATGCTTCTTGGAGTTCAATGAATAGGATATTAAAAGAAAAACAATAAGAGGATTGGTTTTATATTTAATTGAGACCTATATTAACCTTTAACAAGGACCTACATCCACCAAGCCCAATCACATTCCAAGCATGGTGAATGATATGAGGTAGAGATTTTATAGAGATTCATATTTGAGAGGTTGTTTTATGATGATCATACTTTAATGGATGTTATATATTTAATACCAATATATTTTACTCATAAACCACAAAAGTAACCTACATTCTTACTTTAGCGTAGTGACCTATAATAGTTTGACAAAAGTTAAGTCTTTTCAAGGCTCAATGAGGCTAGAACAAGCATGATATGCATCATATCATTGAGGTTGCATTTTAATGAAATTAACAAGAGGGAAAAAACATGAAGTTAAATAAATAATTAAGAGGGGGTAAAGGAAGCTATAAAAATTTATCAAAAGTAAACTTATAGTCATCAAGGGAACATGATTTTCTCTTTTTTTACTATTTTGAAAACATAGTGATAGTTTAAAGTGGTTAATGCCTAAGGATATGTTTCAATAGGAAAATGTCTATAGGTCATCAACGATAATTTTAAAGGATTTATAAATCACCTAAAGCTACAACAATATAAAACCTCAACACACATACAGCTATGGGAACAACAGTCATAGGTTTCATGGCAATTGGTATGTAAAAAAAGTATGTTAATGTGACATTCTAGTTCAAATACATACTAAAGGAGAATTTATCTTTTGTTTAAATATTCAAGTACAAGACTCTTTCAAATAATATCCATACATTTTCAAGAATAGTCACATACAGTCAAGCTTATCTCATAAGGCAAAACTGTAACCATCTATCGGGGTTTCAAGCACTAAGCATGTTAGGATTTTCTTTCCAAAGAACCAATGATGATGCTTATTGATCAAGGTATTTTTCATGGTTTTAAAACCATAATTAGGTACTATATTAGGAAATATATTTGAAAAAACATGTACCTACAATCATCATAGGGCTTGACATCTATCTTAAAGTAAATATGGACTAAAAGGGGGAATGATTTATGAAAGGAGTGTCATGTATATGACTATGTTTCTTGGAAACCCCAAGAATTGGACCCTAGAGATCATGAAAATGGTATTAAAATAAATTATATAGACAACATCAAGGCTCAAATACTCACCTATAGGTTTTCTAGACACAAGCTTGTTTCCAAACAAAGAGATAATGATGAGCTAAATGGTCATATATCTGGAGTTGTATCATTAAATGGTTCAATCATGAAGAAAATGAAAAATTAAAGGACCTTCACACCTCTTATCACTATTATTAAAACTAATTCAATACTAAATAAAGGATATATTCATTACAATGAGAATCCCACAACATCTTTTGGGCTCAAACTTAGACTGGAAGGTTGAATGAGAGCACAATGGTCTCTAAGGAGGTTATATGTTCAAGGAAAGGTAATCAAGGTATCAATGATGATATAATATCATTATGAAGGAGATTATATAGCTTAAAATACAAAAAAAATCAGTCATACACCTTATAAACAAGGAAATATAGTCATGGGAAACCCAGACCTATCTACAAGCTCTTGATGGTTGATAACATAGTGGTCAATAGTTGAAATTCATGTTCAATAGAGATGATTAAAAGAATAATAATGAGTAAGGTAAGGTAAATTTAATGAATTATTTCTCCAAATCAAGTTCTGATCAGTTTCAAGCCTCATAAACACACACCTACATACTATTGGTACATACAAATAGTCTTCCTAAGGAAGTAAGATCTTGAGAAAGGTTGCATGAGGATAAAGATAGAAAATAAAGTGAGATATATGAGTAAATAATGAATTATGAGGTACTAATTAATTAATAAATTAAAATTAACCTTATTATATCTCAAGCCAAGTCAAAGGGAAGAAAAAATCATTTGTGAAATTTGACCAAGTAGACACGTGTCACTAATTTTTACCAAAATGGGCCTACAGGCGAAGGTATGCAAGAAAAAATCACAAATTTTTTTGGAGAGGATAATTATGACCTAATATACCAATTTAAAATATTGTTTACTATTTTTGATAATTTTAAATATTTAATATTTTTGTACAATCAACCCTATGCCAAATCACGGTCAACATTAGAGCATACCTTAAAGGAATTGGCCAGTTGGGGCATCTATAGGTTGAATCAAAGCACAAAATTTGGTAATAATGATACACATGACTTAAAAAATAATCCAATTCCATAATAAATATTATATAAATATTTTATGTTCCCATTGTTCTTACATATTCGAGAGGCAGTTAAGAAGGTAGCCATTAGAGACCAAATGAAGTTTTGTCAATTATGGATGCCAAGAAGTAGTTTAGGAATTAGAGAGGTATTAAAACCATATAATATGTTTTTTAAGCCTATATTTTCCTATATAATTGATCAAATTCATGGGTTTCATGAATTTTTTTTAATAAAGATAAGTTTTGGCATGAAGGATGCAAACAAGCAACTCAACATAAAGTTTGGAAAAAAGGGTCTAATAGAAAAAGTACACATTAAAATGAATTGAAATATATTATTATTTATCCTAATGAAATAATATATCTATCCATAATATTTTTTGGTTAATGTTATTAGTGTAAATTTTCTATGTATTATCATAGTCCCTCCATGTCTCATAATGGTCACTATTCATACAAGCATAGTTTTTGGAGTTTTAAGGTGTGTTTAAGGGTTTCAAGATTGTAAAATTGTTTTAAAATCATGGTGATATGGTTTTAATCCTATTTAAAACACTTTATGAGTGTTCACACTCCAAATTTCATGCAAACCCCATAGGTAAGATCAAAACCCCACAAGTAGTCTCAAAAGCCTAAAAGGCAAAGTTGAGTTTCAATCATTTGAAAGGTTTTATGAGGTATTTAAGGTTACATAAATATTTTTTAAGTCAAATAAGATCATTGGAAAGGTCCAATTTGTCCTTTGGATAAATTTGAGATTTTCAAGCCTAAGACACCCAATCTTAGCCCTTCTTTAGATGCTCATATCTTTCATACCATTAATATTTGGGACAAGTGTTTATAATATGTTTTTATTACCTTTATTTAATTTAAACTAATTATGGATTTATTTTTTTAGGGTCTTGATTTTTATGAACAATTTTTAAGAGTGTAAGTATGTCTAGAATGCTTACAAACCCTATAGGCAAAATCATGTTTACATGTGTATATTTTTTATACATTCCACATAGGATCACAATATTTTTAGGGGTGTTTAAGGGGTATATTTAATATAAATCCATAAAAATAAGTGGTGTAATGGGTTTATTAATTTTATGAATAATCATCTTGAAGGTAAGCTTGTCTAGGCTTACAAAGGAGGTTTTTGACTAGTTTTGAGTTTTTGGACTCATAGGTACATACAATGGCCTATAATTTATTGGACACTACCTAAAATGTGTATATTAATCTATAAAACTCATAAAAAACCTATTTTGTAAAATAATATGGCACATTAGGGTGCCTAAGAGACCCAAAATGTCTCAAAATTTCATAGTTTTATAGGTCTTCAAAGAGAGAAGTGGTATAAAGCCATGAATGAGTTATAATGTGACCTAAAACATCATTATATGGAACTTTTGTCTCTTTAAAAGAGTTTATATTGCCTCTTGATGAGCTAAAGTGTCAAAAACCTAGTTTTTTGACATTTTTATTAATTGTTATAGGTTTAATGGTGATTTCCACCATTTTTGAAGGTATTGAATGTTTTATAAATCTTAATTTTTTCATCATATTCATGACATGGATGTTTGAAAATCTTATAAAGGTCCAAAATTGGTTTTTAGGGTGCCAAATGGCCTTGAAAGCAGGTTTGAAGGTAGTTAATTGAGGGTGGATCAAGCTTGTGATCTCCGTCAATGGGGTCTATGAAAGTTGAAGGTATCATGGATTTCTTATTGCAGGTTTTAGGAGAAAATTCAATTTGAAAATAGAAATTATCCCCAAAATAAAACACAAAACTTAACCTCTATGGTGAGTTAAGCATAAAAGCTAAGTCAACTAAATTTTACCTAAACATCTTGTTGACGTAGTGGATTGCACCTGGGGCAAGGAAGTTGAGATCCTACCTTCCACATGCAATAATGGAAACTCCCCTCTCACCTGTGGGACTGGCGAAGCTGGAGGGGAGAGTCTCTAGGTAAGGGTTAACTCCCTTTGATGCATCTGATTTGTTTTAGTAAGTGCTAACATATATATATATATATATATATATATATATATATATATATATATATATATATATATATATATATATATATATATATATATAATGGGGGGTGAAAAGGGAGAAAGATTAAAAGAAAACAAATCTACTCTAAAGGAGGTGATGCACCAAAATAAACTGACCTTCTCACACTCACACTTAAAATTAGACAAACACATACATACACTTCAAATTGGCAGAAGGACTAGGCTGCAAAAAACTTGGTAGGGAGGCTTTAATGGAAAATATAGAAAATAGAGATTCACCAAAGCTGCTTTGAAATGCGCAGTGTATAGTAATTTCTTCTATTTTTGCTCTTCCAAATATAGCTCTCCTTGTCAGCTACAAAAATGGCACCTTATAGACACCAGGTATGTTGGTGTTGAACCTGTGGAAGCATCAAGAAGCAATGACTAAACACAAACTAACACTCAGACATACACAGAGATATCTTACCAGGATAGAGGTAAAAAATGTGTTTATTGATTTAGGTGAAAATTTGTCAGGGCTACACCTTACAAATGTGGAAGATCCTTTTTCCAAAGACAAGTCTCCAATATATAGAGGAAGAAAACGGGCCTTTTGACACCCTTTTTACAAGTGACCCATGCACCTTCCGAGCATTGGGATGAGGAAACCATCTGAATCTAATGTTGTGCTAGCTCTTATCAGGATTTGAATTCATGAGCCACACCATTTAACTACTCTCCACTGCATTTTGAAGAAAACTAGTCTTGTCAACCACTATTTGTGCCTCTTTGATGACCGCATGGTAGGCACTATGTCAACCACTAAAATAACTTCTTGAATCAACACCTTCTTTCATCACTTGGATCACTTCATTTGCTTCTATGTCATGGCCATTTTGCTATCAGGATTGAATTTATGAGCCACACTATTTGACTGATCTCTAATGCATTTTGAAGAAAACCAGTCACGTCAACCACTATTTGTGCCTCTTTGATGATCACATGGTATGCACTGTGTCAACCACTAAAATTACTTCTTGAATCGACACCTTCCTACGTCACTTGGATCACTTCATCTAATTCTGTGTCATGGCCATTCTGCTGTCAGGATTGAATTTATGAGCCACACTATTTGCCTGCTCTTTGTTCTCTAGTATTTTTGTCTTTTTTTGGTCCTTCAATCCTTAGGATGATCTTTTGGTGGGTCCCTGCATACTTTGGGCTCATTCTATGGTTGGCACTTAGGCATTTAAAAACCAACAACTTTTTTACTGGCTTAAATTTGACATTTGCACACCCATCATCCTTGGACTCTCCTTTGGCTTTTCCACTTCAAGACATTTGAAACTCTTTCAGCCCTCTGCAAGGGCTTCTAGACCCATCACTGCCCTCTAACTGTAGGGAACACCCTTGAACCAAGCCATTTAACCAACCCGTTGAACCAAAAATTGGTTTAACGGTTTGATGGTTTAAGACTACACGCCAAGCTGATTGAACCATTTGCTTTGAAATTTTCCAATGAACTAAGCACTAAACTTAGCTGATTAAACCAAAGCTGAAGAACTATCAATTGAACCAAGGCTGTGAACTAAAGTGATGGTTCAATGGTTCAAAGATGCCAACCTTCTTTGCAAATTTTCTTCAGACGAAGGCCCAAAAGAGCCTTGTAAACCCCAACACTTTTTGAACTGATTTCTCATTTGCCAAGGATTTCACCTATTCAGTCCATATAAAACCAATCTCTACAAAATCCATAGAAATTCCTATACTTGTGCAAAATCAAAAAATGATTTGGCCTTAAACAATAGGGGAAGAAGGGGACTGATTTTTTGCCCTGTTGGGCAAAAAATGGTCAACACATTTTCTAAAAGGAAAGTGGAGGGGGGAAGAGAAGTATAAGGGAGAGATATTTGGAGGTTAGAGAGTGAAAATGGAAAATTAAATGCATTTTCAAAGTCTTTGGAGACATTCCCTCTTAGTGGATCATGACATCATCATCCTTAAGAAGTTCTTGTCTTCGAATGTGTTTCTAAGCCAATGAAAGGGATTGAAGAGTATTTAGGATAATGGAAGTTAAATTTTTTGAGGAAATATTATTCCTAATTAACCCAAATGTGGGTGACAATACATAGAGGGTGGTTGTGTCTCATTTATTGAATTATGATTGATTGCCTCTTCTCTCTCTCTCTCTCTTCCCCTTTTCTCTTATATCTCTCATTTCTCCCTAATTTTTGAAATATAATCTTATTTTAAAAAGAGGAAGTCTATAAAAATTTGTAAGAAATACCTTTTGAATAAATAAGGGTCATTTTTGACTTATCTCTTACCTCTAAATTGTGTTACAAAAGATTGTGCATGATGGCCTTATGAAGAAGTGTTGTTCCATGTCCATTATTTTTCTTTCTTGCCTATTTTTAGGTGTTTTGAAGTTATTTTTAGGTCTAAACTTGAGATATTTCTAATATTAATGGATGCTTGGTTTGAATTATGAAATTCATCTTTGCTTCATGTATTATTTGGTGAGCCTAGTTTATGAAACACTTATGCAAACTAGTTAGTTTGTGAGGTTATGCGAGCAAGAATTATATTATGTTTAATTAGTGTTTATTTTAAGCTTATATGAGTGTCAATAAATTTGGTGTATCACCCTTTTAGTTTTCTTAGTCATCATATACCTTATCTCTATTCCTTTTCTAACTAGAAACATTAGTTTAGGTGATCTACCAAGAAGAAGCTGACCTTCTTTAGAGGTTCAACCTCACAATAGGATACCCACAGCCTGAGGTTTCTCTAATATTTTATCTAAGAGTGAGAGAGCCTAAAGACAACTCCCACAAAGGTGTAATTTTACACTATAACATGACCTATAAAGGAGACATCTTGACCTTAATACTATCTATTATTTTGAACTTCCCTGAGACAATATTCATAACTGATAGACTATGTCATACTCCCTTCAAAAGGCTTGAGTAATGGTAACACCTTCATGAGGCTTGAATAGGGTCACTTTACGATGGTCTATTTAAACTATGTGACTGTATGTGGAGACTAAAAATGATTGTAAACCTATGGGTTTTTTTTCTCATGTCATCATTGAATACCCATTTTGCAGAGCCTCAAGGGGGTTTTAAAGAGTTTTGAGCCTTCACCAATACCTTGTAACTATTGAAGACCTTGAAGTCCCAAGAATCAACTATTGTTAGCTTGTAGATAACACCATAAGAAGGTTTATTTTACCTTAATGGATCACACATGTTAAGTGGGTCTTGAGTATGGTGTATAGTGTTGTGTAAACCCTTGAGAATCCCCTCAACTTTCCATTCCTTTGTCATCATGCTCACAAAAGGAGAAAATAGAGTAAATTGGTAACCTACATGGATGGAGAAGACACTATGAGCCCTTCACCTTCTTAGTGATTATTCATTAAATAGGGGAGGCCAATATGAATACTAATTTGATAAAATGGAATCTATATAGGGTCCCCTCCACTACCCAAAATCTTAGACCCTCATATTCTCTCTCTTATCCATACCATTCATAAAATTGACTAGATATACAAGGCTACCAAAGAGATCAATGGAGTAAGGTGGTTAGGTTTTGACATGAAACTCCATCCAAATCATGAATGAAGGATTGAGATACATAATGGAATCTATAAATAGTATTGAACAAGATTTTGATCTGACCCACCTATACGAACCAACTGAAACCTCCAAATTTTTACCATGAAAACTGACTATTTTTCCTGAAAGCTAATTGAGATGATATGTTAGTATTTTTGAATATTTTGAAATGATTTTATATACCTATAGTTATTATATATCTCCATTTAATTTTTTACACTTGTACTTTCCTTTAAAAACCTCATTTAGACATTATAGAATGGGTAATATAGCACCTTGAAAGTGGAATATAATGTTATAAATTTAATTTACCACCTTTATAATAATGGTACAAACTAGAGGGGGATAAATTGACCTTAACACCACTTGACATGTTTTAACAAGACCCATTAGACCACTTAAACCCCTTTGACCAACTTCACTATGTTATAAATGATTATAAGGTGATAACGTTAAGAATTGCATTTATCTTGATATCATATAAATAACCTTAATCAATGCTAAAAGGGGCTTGAAAATACCATTTTGAGGATTTTACAAGGCATTTGATGAACATACACAAGCTTAAAGGACATGAAAACTAAATTTTTGAATTGAATGGGTTGATATATAGCTTTGGAGGCCAAATTGAAAACATTATTGGCAACTCTTAGGGGTTGACCAGACTGCTGGTGAAAAAAACCTACTATCTTAAGATAATATGACCTAAAATGAATACTTTGATTGAACTGATAAGTAGACCAATACCTTATGAAACCCTCCAAGACTAGAACAACCTTCACCATAATATGGATACCAAAAGGAAAAAACACCCTAGACACCTAAGAAGTAACATGACAAGACATTGTATTGAGAACACTTATTAGAAACAAGGAAAATAGGAAGTAAATTGACTATGTACAACTAACCTAAATAAGCATTCCTTCTCTTAGATCAAATTAGAAACTTCTTGGATCATCATGTTCCCATGAGGTTGGATTTCCATATGATAAGTATAGTGTTGTCCTGTACTTCTTATGGAGTGAGAACTTCTACTCACATGCTAAGATGTTGATGTACTATTAGACTCCTTAGGTAGTAGCCATATCTTATTACTTAATTACCTTGTGCATGGGTTGGTTGTGTGAAACAAGGATGATTCATATTCATCCCAAATATAGTTTTTTGGTACAAAAAAACACCATATTTTCCACATTAGTAGACTCCCCTTATTATACTTGTCTACTTAAAGCAAACCACTATGTTTTAATAATCCATCATGTTGACTAGCTACTATCTCAAAAGGATCAAATATAGTTAAACCTTCTATTTGAATCCAATGACGATTTTCATCATAAATTACTCCATCTTTCATTGCAACCTCAATTTGTGTTTCCATTGGCTTTTCAAGGGCAATCTTTTACTCATCTTGAAAGGTATCATAGTCAGCATACCTTGGTTTCCTTTGAAACTGATCCTTGCACTCTTCCTCAACAACTTTACCTTTTTTTCTTGGGGTATTTATTTACCAAGTTATTTAAGCTCCTTGACCTTGTCCAAGTAGGATCACCTCATGTGATCAAGATTTTGGATCTGATCTTGAGGCTCAATAGGACCATCTATCATAGTGTTTTCCTTAGGACCTTATTTGATCTCTTCACCATGTTCATTATCCATGCTGACAATTTTATCATTATCTTGAGGAGGTGGAGATGTTTCATCTATAAATGATAAATAATGTATCTAAGTCTTGTTGAAATTTAATCTCTTCTTGATCAGTAAAATGACATGGAACTTACTATCACTCTTACCATCTCCTTGTGAGGCAACATGCTAATCAAGTGATATTAACTCTTTAGTGGGGTCATGGTGAGGCTCATATTATATTGCAACCTAATAATCCTCCTCCTCTAAAGTGATATTAACTTTAACCATGGGTTCATGAGTGTTGTATTAATGGTAGTATCTTATAAGAGAAGTTGATTATGTGTCATCCACTTAAGTTCATGCCATGGTGACTTCTAAACATCATTAGACTTTTATTTATGCTCAAATTTTGATCTACTAGGATGAATATGAGTACCAATAGTGATATCTTCATCATAAGTGCTTGTAGTATAATTTTCAAGGTGTTATTTAAATCCACTTGTATTTTCAACATAATTAGATTCTTGAGTATTATCACCTCACCCATATTATTTATCAAGTTGTTTCTCATGTCTAGATGTTCAATGTATGAATTAAATGTAGTTTGATTCTCTTCAAACTTATATGTATCTTTATTCTCATGGATGACTATAATATGAAGTACATATGAATAATTTTATAAATTTAAGATATTTATTAAACTAATCTCCATACACTCCTTTTCATTCAGGAGTTGTTCATCTAATCTCCAAACCATAAGTCCTCCCTCAAATAAGGAGATGATGGGAGGGTAGGAATGGCTAGCTGGTGGAGTAAGAACATAAAGTTACATGGGATGATCTTGAGTGGGTTTGGGGGGTGAAGGGGAACTCTTCTAACTTGGAATTTCCTAGTCTTGGCACTCATATCTTCTCTCTCTCTTTACATTCATATGCATTTAGGGATAACTTGAAATTGAATAGGAGATGAGGGATCTTGAATACTTGGGAAGCTCCTTGACATGACTTCTAAAAACTTCCTCTCTTCTTGGTTTGGGTTTGGTATGGAAGTAGTAGTACAAAGATATTACCATGGAGTATTTGGAGGTAGAAACATATAAAATTGATTGCATTGAGATTGCTCCTCCTTCAAGGGAAATAAATAATTTTTCATTGATTTGGCTCATATCCTTCAACTCCTCTAACTCATACAAAACCACATATAGATTTAAAGGGTGGGTGGTTGGGGAGGGAAGGAGGGATAGTAATCCTTGTAAGGAGGTTGATCATAAAACTAATATGGTTCATAAGGAGGGTAACCAGGTCCATGAGGCTATTGAGGTGTGTGGTTGGGTTTCTGGTGGGGTTGGTAAGGGGTACCATAGGAATGGTGTGAGCCACCATACTATTGATAGGGTTTATTATAAGGTTGATGGGGCTCATAGTGAGGTTGGTACATGTCATGATAGGGGTGATATGGAGGTGTAGAGTAGAGCTTCCCTTCCTAACCAACCATTACACATCATGAAACAACTAAAGGATAAAATGCACTACCAAAACAAATTGTTCTTACCCTTAGATGAATATCTCTTTGATGACCCTTGGCATGAGATATTGACTAAAAATATACTTTTTTAATGTTTGAAACTACTTGAGATCATTGATTGATGATAGAATATGCTCCAATATTATTGAACCTAGTCCCACTAGGCATGTTATAATTATTAACACTCCAAACTACACCCTAATAGCAGGTTATTCATGCCTACCTTCAAGTCTAGGGTAACATCGAACTAGCCCAAGGCTATGGGTGACCTATGGCTGGGATAAACCTATAATTTATGGGGTTAGCTCCATAGGTGTAATAATTTGAGCTCATTTCATAATACGTATTGATTTATTGGGGTGAAAAGAGAAATAAAAATGCATGAAATAAACCTATGCTACTGGGGATGATGCACCAATATGATGTATTCACTCTAACTAACCTTAAACAACAATAATAAACATTATATGAATTGGAACACTCAATTTAATGCTTCTATGCCTTAGTGTTTCATGTGAAGTCTATGATGGATTTTTATAACTTGAAGTTAGTGAATAAGATGCCTATTCAAAATACTATCAACTAGATTTCTATTCATACACAACTACCAACACTTTTGCACATCATATGACCTGCATAGGATAACATACTAGCAACTAAGTGGGGAAAGGACCTATAAAGGGAGAAAAACCTACCACATATGAAATAATATAATCATAACACAATAAACTAGTATCAAATAATCTAAATCAATCCTTGTATTAGCTCAAGAGGTCTATAAAGTACAAACTTAGGTAGAGTTTCCTCATACCCAGGTGAGGAATGTCTTAAAATGGCTTTAAAGCCTAAGTTTATTAGATAAGAGGAGGTGATATAAGGGAATATTTTTGTGGAGGTGACATTTATAGGTCATGGATAACCATAATCCACTCATATAGTAGTTATAACATCCCTATAACTCCCTCCATGTATTACCTTCATGGTTGGTGGTCTTTAATGAGCCTTTTGGGTGTTTAAATGGAGTGGGGAAGGTGAATTAAAAATTACTTTACATAATTAAAACCATGATAACTATATATAATCAAGCACTCCCTCTCTCATGTCAGTTACAAAGGTATCAAGTGGTCCAATTAGGCCTTCATGGATTATTAACTAGCCTCCTTCCTCCTTACATGTTAATAAGCCTTGGAAAACTAAACCATCCTTCATGATGGATAGGAAATGGGACTAACCACCAAATTTAGGTAGTTACACAAGATTCATGATATGCATTTACTCTATAGTATCCCTCCATGCCAATAAATCATTTTCTCTTATTGTTAAAATAAGCCTACCAGGTAATTAGGCCTATTGACTTGATGTTAATTATTTGGATGACCATGAATCTCTATAAATACTTTAAGGATATATAAATGAGTGTGTATTAGGTATTAAAAATAATATAAAATCATGAATTACACATTTTAAATTTTTCTTACCATGCAACTTTGCCCATCTAGGTGACTAGGTTACATTTTACTAGCCTTTCTAGACTCGCTCTTTTTTTTTTAAACTTGTAGAAGATTTTCTAGGAGGATTTGAGAGTTTTTTTATTTTAAAATGTGTAATATACCTCACACTACCCTTTACCATCAATTTTAACTCTTAAAATTTCTTAGAATACTATTTCCACCCTAAAACCCTATAAAAGTATAGTTTTTGAGAAATTTTTATAATATTTCATGGAACTGATGGCATTGTTGGGAGCTCCTCATAATGGAAAATTAATTTTAGGAGTCTTTTGGACCAATTTAATTAATTTGAGTGCATATATTAAAAGTTTTCCTCCATTGGTTTATTTTGACTTTTGGAAAGTTGAGAGTGTCATGAACTCTTAATGATCATTCATAGCCTTGATGGATTGAATTGTAAAACAAATGCTAATAAATTTGATTATAAAACCACCTTAAACCTTACATATCTACTAAGTATCTCATTCATCTACTTCATAAAGTTATGATATGGATAAAGTGTCTCTCGATGGAAAATCTTGCATTCCAAGAAGTTGATGGAGAGAAAAGTGGGGTAGGAGAGTAGAATTTGATTGGTTCTAACTTATAATACCTCTTTTGGGTATGTGAAAACTCAATAAACATTATTCAATTGTTTTTTCACTTGATTACTCTTCCAAAGGTCTACAGACCTCCCATTCCTTTATCTAGGGTTTGTAGGCTTCTAGGCCAATTTAACCCTAGATGCCAACAACTTGAGTTTTCCCTAAGTCCCCAAATTCTAAGCTTATTTTTTGACATTTTTACACCTCTATTTTGATTATTACAACCTTAAAACATTCCCAAGACATGCATCTATCTCTAATTTTTAGTCACAGGCCTATACATGCCAGTTTTAGGCCTAATTAGGCCATTAGTCTCTTGTTGCCTCTATGGGATAGACCAATTAAATGGAAATGATGTGAAAATTTAGAAAGAAAATATGATACCCTATTTTCAATCTTAAATTTCACCTATATGCAGGGTTCATCACTTTTCTCTTCACCCTGCCTATCTACCTATAAGTGTTCTCAATCTTGTCTGGGGTATGAGTATGAACTTATTCTTTTACCAATGTATTGAGATCATTTTGGATAACATACATGATTCATATGACCTTAAATCCATTAAAAAAACTATAAATATCTTCCAACCATGCCATTATCTCTCATTTCCATATATAGGCCTATAACTGTCTATTTAGGCTTAGTAAGATGAATTAAGCATGTCATGGTTTTTTATCTTAAGGGTTAAAGAATCAAATGGAGGTAATGATAACCCTTAGAATAAAATTAATATACTATAATAAACTCTTTGTATTATTAAAATTAAAATTCACAGTGCATATTGTCCTCCTTGTACCTCTTCTCACATTCTAACCTTAACCCAAGCAAAAGGTCTCCATTTGGCTAAGTAGGAAGCTTTAGTGACCCCTATTTGGTCATCTCTCCAACTTATTTTTTTAGATTTTTCATAAATATAATTATTTATTTAATATTTTTTACACCTTTCAACATAATTAATTATCACCATTATGACTCATATCTTCCTTCTCGCTATGTACCATTTGTGCAACTAGTTTTAAGATTAGTAGACCTAGACAAGTTTAACTATTTTTGTATCACCTTGTTGAATTTGAGATAGATTATGTATAATAATGTGTTATTAAACTATCTATATGTGATTCACATCCATTAACATTCCATTTCTCTCTTTTGAAATTCAAGACACCTTATCACCTATACTGGTAGGCCTTTAAGATGATCTTATGTACTCTTCACTAATTACCTTTGGAATGAAAGCCTTTGACACCAACTTACCTAACACATATAATATTGCCTAACACTTTTTGGAGGTGTAATATTTTTATATATGGTTTTTTGGGTTGAGTCTAAACCATGGTTAGGGAAGGTAATAATTTTCAAACCTAGAATCAGTCTACTCAGACCTTATTCATCACTTGGCACTCCTAACTTTATCTTCATACTTTCTACCCATGCCTTCACCACATATGTGCCAAACTCCATAACTAATCCATGGATGTAAGTGATTATTTAGAATTTGAGATAGGTGGGGTTCCTCATGTCAGTTATCTAAGCCTTTTATATGTCCTTGACTTCCTTATGAGTTGGACTCTAATCATGTTGAAGAAACCCCTTCTTATGAATATGAAGGCTACAATCCTGGATCCTTTGTCTATATTTATTGGATTAAGAGAGTCAATTATCTTCATACTCTACATTTCACATTCAAAATCATGGTAGAACATAATTATAGGTGTCAAGGACTATGTTTTAAATTGAGGGAGAGAAGCTGAGAGTAGTCAAGACCCTAAATAGGTACCCATAAAATAGACCACACTTGAGATGTTCACCATCCTTTTTGAGGTTATATGAACTTGATATCATTAGGTTTTGGATCAATTTAGGATTTTATAATACCATAATTTTTCTATAGTCAACTTTTAGTACCAAAGGAGATTTAGAAAAATTGTAAACTTCCATTGTCTATCAGTCTTTATGAGTTGACCTAAAAGAGAGACATCATGACCTCTATACTATATAGTGTTTTCAACTTTATCTAGATAATATTAATAAGTGATATACTATGTCACAATCCTTTTAAAATTATTAAGCATTGGTAACACCTTCATGAGGATTGAATAGGGTCACTTTGCCATGGTCTTTTTAAACTGTTTGACTGTATGTGGAGGCTATAGGTGTTCATCACCCTATGGGTTTTTTGGCTCATGTATTTTAATAAAAACCAATTATTTCAGATCCTCAAGGGGTTTGTGAATATTTTTGAACCTTCACCATGAGCTTGTAACTATTAGAAACCCTAAAGTCCCAAGAATATAATGTTACCAACCTACAGATAGATCCATAATAAGGTTTATTATCTCTTGATGGTGCACACATTTGAAGTGGGTCTTAAGGATGGTGTATAATATTTTGTATACCAATGAGAATCCCCAAAATTTCCATTCCTCTATCATCATGCTCAAAAAAGGGAAAATGGAATAAACTAGTACCTTGCCTAGATGGAAAAGGCATTGTGATCCGTTCACCTTCTTAGTGATTGTTCATAAAGGAGGGAAGATATGTGAGGAATAATGACATAAAATGGGATCTATCTAGGGTCCCCTACTCTAACCAAAATCTTATACCCTCATCTTCTCTCTCTTATCTATACCATTCATAACTCTGAATGGGTCTATAAGGCTACCAAAGAGATCAATAGAGGAAGGAGGTTAGGTTTTGACCTATTTTGACTTGAAACTCCCTTCAAATCATGGATCAAGTCTTGGGAAACATAAATTAATCCACACATATTATTGAATAGTATTTTACTCTAACACACCTGTACAAACCAACTAAAAACCTTTGTTGTTTGCCATGAAAACTAACTATTCTACCTAAAATTTGATTTAGGTGGTATGTAAGGTGTCTCTAAATATTTTAAAGTGTTTTTAAGGAATTGTATTGATTTTCCATTTCCATTTTTCTATCTTATAATTACCCTTTCCTTCAAAAACCCTCTTTTAGATGTTATAGAATGGGTTATAAAGCACCTTTAAAGTGGAATATAATGTTATAGAGTTAATTTACCACCTTTCTAATAATATTATATACTAGAGGGGGAAAAATTGAACTTAAAACCACTTGAAATGTTTCAAAAAGACCCTTTATACCACTTAAACCCCTTTGAACAACTTGTCTATGCTATAGATGACCATAAGGTGATAAGGTCAAGAATAGCATTTACCTTAATATCATTAAAACAACCTTAATAAATGTTAAAAGGTGATTAAAAATAAGATTTTGAGGATTTTACAAGGCATTTGACAACCATACATGAGCTCAGAGGACATGACAACTAAAGTTTTGATTTTAGGGGTTGAAATTTGACCTGTGAAGCTAAATTTTCAACAATCCCATAATAGATGAGGGGAATTAAATTGATGATTTAATTTATATATCCATTTGGTCAAGGCACCAAATATATATTAAAGGGGGGATTGATTTACATATCCATATATAGGGGAAATAAAAATCCCAAAATTATAGTGAGTGATACAGAGTGTTTCCCTAATATTCATATAGGGCATAAATAATATATCAATAAATTAAGGGATGTGACCAAACTCGATCGATTCCATAAATCAATGGATGATAGTCGATATATAAGGTTAACTATGTGATCAATAAATTATTGATGGGAAACCATACACATATCATAGGTCAATGATTTATTAGATTGTATTATGTTATATTACACAAATATAGTAGATTATATCACCACTCTATTCTATTTTTTTAAGAACACCAGTAATTGTTGTGAAGAAAATAAATGATTACTAGGAAAAAACATGGGAGTGATGCATAGATAATTTATTTAATGTGGATTTCATAAACCATACCCAAGCTTCTTCATGCCTATATATAAATAATGGATGGGATCAATTGATCTATTTTACATTAGATTGCAATCAGGGGGTCAGGGTAGACTGGTCAAGCTCTAATAATAGTGCACAAGCTAGATCATCAATTTCCTCAATTGAAATCAAAATGAGATTTATGCAAGTTATAAAGAAAGTATTTTTGATAAACTATACTAATAAATAATAGATGAATGTGTCTTTGCATGAATTGAATTGGTTGTAAATGGATTTAGTGTTGTTAGATTAATTTTGGCCTATAATCCTTATAATATCAAGTATAAATGGCATAAAGGGGTGGTTTGATATTCATAGGTCATCAATGTGACCCAAGATTATAAAACCATACCACTTTGGCTTATTTAAAAGTAAATTTGGTGATCACACATATATGTGCCCTAGATCATCTACATTTATCCTAGTCATAAATGGATATAGTGTTGATGTGTCACTTTTGACACATGAGGGACTTAATCTCAAGTGAAATAATCAAAGAGTGGTGGTTTGGTGTGTGAAATTAATTATTTTGACCTAGGTTACCTAAATCACACCAATTTGGATTGAATTCAAAGTGTAATAGGAAGATTTTATATACATGTTCTATAGATTGTTCACATTTTTATGGTCATAAGTGGATATGGTTTTGTTGTGTCACTTTTGGCATATAATTTAGCTAATTTATAGTAAAATAAACATAAATAATTATTTCAATTTTTTAGGGTCACAATATGAATTACGTTATCACAATCACACTTTTTTCCATAATTAGAGATAAATGGTTGTTCATAAACAAATGTATCTAAAGCTATTTCCATTTACCTTGGTTAAAATTGGATATCATGTTTGGTGTATCTTTTGGTAAATATTTAATCTAAATGTAATTATAATTAGCATAAATGGTTGATTGGGTGTGAATGGGTCACCAATATGATCTATGTTTCCCCATGCATGCCACTTTGTCATGAATTTATTTTCAGTTGGGGTGAGCACCCATAAATGTGGCCCATATTGTCCCTATTTACCTTAACAACAAATTATTATGGTGTTGTTGTGTTGATCTTGGCCTATAAGGGACCTAACCATAAGTTAAATATACATAATGGAGTGGTTGGGTGTGCATTGGTTTGTAAAATTCAATTTTACCAAACCAAAAGTTTATATAAATGTTAGAAAGCAATCCAAAAGGCCCCAAAACTTAACTCATGACTATATGTTTACCCAAAATGGACATAAATTGAAAAAGTTGTGTCTAAAATCCCTAGGTTCAAATACTAAAATCCTAAAAATGACTAAGTAATTACCAAATTAGATTTTGAAAAAATATCTCCCAAATTGTAAGTCATGCAAATGTGATACCAATTCTAGAAGATGTAGAGTTCCCCTAATTTCTTATATTTGTTAAAATAAATAAAATGAATATAAATTTAAATCTAAAAATGTAAATTTAAACTTATATTTATCATTTATTTTAGTAAACCACCCCCTCCACCTTTTAATTGCTCACATTTTTTCATTCTATGGCTTTATACTTTCATACTTTTATGAATGTGTATGTGTTATCCTGCCCCCCACCTTTTTAAGTTCTCACCATTTTACATTCTAAGGATTTATAATTTCATACTTTTAAGAACATGTATGTGTTTTTATATGTTTAAAATTTGTACATGATCTACGATTGGTGATTACCAATCCTAGAAAATAGAATGAGTATGAGTTTTGGTGTTTTCCTTATCTCTTTTTAGTGTTCCCCTTGGATCTTCCTCTTGAATTTAATATTTTATGGAGGATTTATCCTATTTTATAATCAATTTAGGGGATTTTTCTCTTTAAGATGACATAATTTATAATTATTTCCTAATATCTAACATATATAATAAATTGATGGAAAGTTTTCATATTTTATCAATTGAGACTAATCATGCTATTTGAACACTAATTTGATAGAGGATAGGATATCCCTTTATATATAAAAATTGACATGGAATATAACAAACATAAATATTATCTTGGTATTAGAAATTAGATATATTGTGATAAACTACCCAAAATAATTAGCAATAGCAATCAAAACCTATTCTTCCCAAAATTCTAATAGAAGACCCAATAGTTTGACTTAGATGGGTAGTTGATTAAAGTTTTTATTATCGAGATCCATGTTTGAATTCCATTTTTTTAGGAATAATCATGTTTTTCCTAGATTCCAAGGACCTCCTAATAGAGTATTTAAATAATCCTTTTTAATTTATAAATAAATAATAGAAAATCCTTTAACAAATGTTGAGATCTCAACGTGTCCTTTAGGTTTCCATATTTTATTAGCCTAAGATTTGATGGTGGATATATTGGGTCTTAATCCTTGAAACTCCATAACTATGTAATTTGATAGTCTAGACTAGTATATCTCAACTAATGTGTCCAGGATTAGTAAATGAAAAATCCCTTCCTCCATAATGGCCTTTAATGTCTAGGTATCAATAAAGACAATCAATGGTTTTTTCCCAGCTAATGTAATCACCCATGAACAAGGAACAAAATAAACCTATCTATTTGGATCTAACTTTATAGGGTCCAATAAAATACTTTTTCATTCACTAATCATAACATTCAAGATGGAAGCAAGGGATGTTTCATGATTTTCATTTGATGTAGTGCAATCGTACCGAATCCTCGATTAAAATTTTTCCTCTTCATTCATTTTTATTTCAATAATTTCCCACTCAATGGTTTCTTATTTAGTTGTATAAATTTCCTATTTATTTATTTTTGTTTACTCTATTTTCTCCTTTGTTAACCTTATTCCCCACTTTTGGCATTTGATCTCTACTGTGTTTATTGTGCAAATTTGTCTTTTGCACATCATATCAATACACACAATCATATAGTGAACCCTCATAGATAAGTGAATGAACCTAAATAAAAAATAAGTTAAAAAATCAACCCAGACATGGATACAATAAACATATTGGGCTAAAGTGTGCCCTTGTTGTCATAGTGTAGCCTTGTCCCAACATAGTTTAAATTCTTCATTTTTGTTATGACATAGTTCAAATGTATTTTTGGTAGGTTCCAATAAAATTGAGTCTATGAAGTTAAAAATAAATCAAATCCAAGTTAATTTTTCATAAATAGTGTCAATTTTTAAGTCACTTTCAATTCTATAAATTTTATTTTTACATTAAGATATGTATATTTTTATAGATCTAAATCAATTATCATGTGTTTATTTTTTATTAGCATTTAATTTTTAAATATTAAAGAATGATTAAACATTATGGTAAACATATATTTTATTTATAAAAATTATTAATTTTTTGCTTGATTTTTGTGTGGTATAATGTTTCAATTTTAATTATAATTTCAAAAAAATCTGAAATTCTTAATTCCTTACAGAAAAAAAATTGAATCTTAATTTTTCATTACTTATTACTTATTTATAGGTATATGTTTTATAAATTTTAAACCTACCTAGTGAATGTAATTACAATGTATATAATGATATATTTTATAGACATCATGGTGTGATTGGTTATAGCAGAATACTCATAGCCATTGTACAACATTAAACACAAAGTTTAGTTTCCATGTACCTCATGGTATATCATAAACCCAAAATTTCCCTTGATTATACCATAGGAATCCTATTTTAGTCACTTTATTTTTGGTGTACCTAAGAGGAGTGTATCAACCAATGAATTTAATCTCACTATACCTTGGAAATGGGGTTAGTGAGCTACAAGCATTTTTTTCCATTTGTAGTTAGTACTATGAAAAATTATGGTGACACTAATCAATGAATGAGAAAGTATATTTGAGATCCAAAAAAATAATTAAAACCCTTTCCTAGATCACCATTATATATTGATTTTTAATTGTATTATATTCATGTTCATTAGCTCTTTTGTACATGCACAATTATTTGATAGAACTAAGTTTTTTATTTCTTTCACTTTATTTACATTCATTGTATATATAACAAATAGTCAATTTTCCTTATTCTTTAGTGATTGTGTGCCTTTTAATTATTATAATTCATGGAAAAATCATAATAAGTAAGAGTTTATGGAAGAATCATATGTCAATGATTATGATTTTGATGATATAACAATGAATAAATTTTTATTTTTATCAAACTTGGGAATATGAATCTTATTCAAATTCACATTTGGATTCCCCTCATGGTCCTAATTTACTTTATTCATTAACTAATAATATAAATAAATATAATAATTAAAATCTTAAATAAATCAAGATTAAGAGGTAAAGATAACAAAGCCATATGAAAGTATTAAAAAATGATTTCTTAATAAAGGCATTTCAAATAAATATAAAATTTATAAAATCATTAGTCATAATAATCTTATTATCTATTATCCTTTATAAATAATGGATATTTAACCTAGGTTACATATCTCTTCCCAATTATTAAACAATGAGGATGAACTTACTTCCTCTTCCCATAGCACATCACATGCTATAATTGAAATCCATTAATTTCCTTCTAACACATCTTATGATGTTCCATCTACTTACACCTCATGATTATCTTCACATGATTATAATGCATATTTTACTAATGATAATTATTTAAATTTTATCAATAAATAAGAAATAAGTAAATTATATTTATATGATGAATTTACCAAACTAAAACTAGATCATATCCATCCCACTCCTCACATTGATGGTGTTTGTATGTATATTCAATCAAATATCCCTAGATTTTGTGTTTGTGAATCCATTCAAACCAAATCATAACTATGATAAAATAAAATATTTTTAGAACCAAAATGAATATTTTAGTTCAAATAGCATATCACTTGAAAATAACAACAAATATACAAATAATCTAGAGTATGCTAGTGTAAATCATGTATCTTCATTTAGCTATCATATGCCTCACAACTAGCATATATCTAAAATTAATTCTTAAAAAGGTATAAAAATATATAATAAGATTCAAATTTATATTCTGATACATTTTTTTTACAATTTGATTACATTACCTTCTTTTCCTCCTCTAAAAACATCAAAATACTATTTTTCATATGATAGATTACGTGGATGTCAAATAGACAGTTGTTTATTTTTGAAAAAAAGTAAAGAAAATATAATTAATAGTGGTAATCCTATAACACATAAATTAGTTAAGAAACCCACTTATATTTCATATCCTAAAAAGTAAGTGCAAAAATAACACATAAAATATGGATACAAAATGAAAATTCATAATAAGAAAAGATTCAATTATAAAAATTAGAGATAGAAAATTTCCAAAAAGAACAATATGAAAACATGAGATTTAAAAAATAAAAATTATAAAAATAATATTTAAAAGAAGAAAATAAGAAAGAAGGCACATTTTTGGAAATGTTTCTCTATGAAAATATTCCTACAAATTATTTACATAGTTTCTAAGGAATCAAACATTATATCTACTTCATGCATAGAGAAAAATAACATCAAAGCACAAATTACTTATATTCCTAATGGTAAAACAATTACACATAGACTTTATCTAGTTTATAATAAGTTCAAGATCTTAACAATGATGCAAAAATTCAGAAAATAATCCCAATCTATGATGAAATGGATTTCTCATACATAGATACAAAAGATGAACAAAATGGCATATCACAATTTCAAGCATAACCTAAGAAGTTAGTTCATTCATATGATAATGATTACAATGATGATTATGATCCTAATAACTTAGAATATTTGAATGATATAGATGATATAGGGCCTACACATTAGCAACCCCTTAATGAGATACTTGGTTTATAGTTGATTACTTTCCTTTGTACATATTTTCTTTGATCTTATCTCATTACTACTTCTTATATCCCGTATCCAAGCATTATTCAAGCCATTGATTTTCTTTTTCTTTTTATTTGAGTTATTTCCCACTTACATTTTAAAACATACTTTAAAAAATTTAAAATAATTATCATATAATACTTTCAATATATGTTCTCCATGGCACTCCACTTGCTTATTATTACATAATAATCATGATATGAATTTCATCACACTTGCATGATGACATATATCTACCTACATTCTCCATGAGAACATATAGTTTCATGCCCATTGGAAACATTATCATATTTATCTATATGAATCATTTTTGCTACAAAATTATGACTGTTTACACATACATTGGGGGAATACTAATTTCCTCATTTCTTACCACACTATGTTTTCACAACTTGAATATTTTTTGAATCCCTCCAATTTACTCTATTTTCTAATCCTACTTATCATTTTTTAAATATTTTTAAAAACATTCATATATCTCAAAAGTTAAAAAAAACAAAATATTTTCAAAAATTCAAAATAAGGTGTTAGAAAAGGTAAAGGGATATGACAATTATTCTAATTTGTCATTATGTTTAAAGGGAAAATAAATATATTTATCAATGAGGATTCAAGGATTCATGTAATGGGAAGAACCAAGAGATAAGACAAAGATCCTTTATAGGTAAATGTGAGATGAAGGATAAACTAATTTACTATTTAATAAAATATATAATTAATGGATTCATTAAGAGTTTTATGATTTATTAGTATTCTTATCTTCATTTATTTTTTATATGTTTATTTTCAGCTATCTATTCTTTCCATTAATATACAACTAAAAATGGTGTGGTTTCTAAATTTGAGCTTAGGTCATTAGATGCAATATTTACTAGGTTAGATGTGTATGTACATCCCTATGATTTCATGATGAAGTCACCCTTTGCTCATTTGAGGAATTTTTACAATCATGGGAGACTCTGATATAGAAGGATGGTAGATTAGTGGTAAATATTGTGTGTGAGATGTTTTTAGAGCAAATAATGGAGACTAAGATAAAGTCAAAGAAAATAAATAGTTGTTTTAAAAGGACTCGTGGTAGCTTTATCATGTATTGAAGCCACTTTATACCTTCTATTGATTTCTAGTGTATGTCAGATGAGAGGAGGATCCATATAATTATATAACTATCATAGTTTGTAACAATAAGAAATGTAAACATACATGCAGGTTGAGTGGAAGTAGGAGAAATGATTTCATGACTAGTCTTGCATAACATGAAAGTATCAAAGTGGATAATTATCAGATGATTGGATACTTGCACTTTTATATATGTGGATTACTATTGTAAATTTATATTATAATGAACAAATGCATATAACTAAATCTTCCATGAATTTCTATATTAAGGATTTTATAAACAATAATAATGAAGGGACATTACCTATTTTAGGCACATTTAAGTAATTATCATTATCATTCAAAATAGTTATGCAAATCTAAATCCACATGTAAATGTAACTTCTAAACTTAATATATTATTTTGTCTAGATATATGGAAAAGTTTTCACATCTGAAAGAAGCATTAAAATATATTTCTGAGCAAGCTAAGAGCACAATTATGAACTTCTAAATATCTTTGAACATTATTTTCTCTATGTTATTTTTTACATGGGTGTGGAAAGAATTTTGATTCATATGTATCATAGAGGAGGATTTTATGTTCAAGGAAATGTGGTTAGGATGTTTTTGAGAAAAATTTTTAGTTGGTTTAGTAGAGACACAAATCTAGTGGATGAATTTAAATCTTATACTAAAATGGGTGATGCAAAATACTAGTTGAGTGTATTGTATCATAAGCCTACCAGGGGTGGAAAAAGGACTCATATTTCACTAGTTTTTAATCCCAATCATTTGGAGGTTGTTGATCTTATTATTTTTGTTAAAACCTGAGTCAAATAGTATTATTTAAAATACAATGGGTTTTTTAGAAAATGAATAAAACTTATCGATATATATGGATTCTATACTTAAAAGTATGCATGTCTAAATGTTGGAATGTAGATAATCATGAATAGTACATTCATTTGTTTAGTGTCTTATTTATACTACCAAGAAAAGATATAATTTTTCTTCTATATTTGTATCTTTTTAAGGTTTTTGGTTTTCTTACTCTTACTCATAGGAGGAAGGAAGATAGATATTATCTAATGTCTAGAAAAGTGGAAGTTTTTATAACATTATAAAATTATATGGATTATAGGTTTTATAAAATAGTTAAAATATAATTAAATAAGAGGTAAACAAATTTTTGGTGAGACTAGTTAGATAGTATTAGATGTCTGATAATTGTGCTTGAAACTAGTTAGAGAGCATGGGAGGTCCAAAAATTATGGCCAAGACTAGTTAGAGATTAGTTTTAGTAAATTGAAGTCCCAAAAGAGAGACTGAGTAGATTAGAATTAGTTAGGTAGTTTATCTCAAGTATATTATGATTGAGAAAAATTTGTAACTACTTTATTTATTAGGATCTTTTATCTAAGTGTCTCGGGGTGATACACTTATTTTTGTCTAATTGAGTGTTAGCAAGGGTAAAGGGATATGTGATTTAGTATAATTTGGAATTAATTGTAAATGTAAAATAAATATATTTGTCAAAAAATAGAATTTAAAGAGTCATGCAACTAGAAGAGCTAAAAGGGAAGACAAAGATCATTTATAGGAAAATGTGAGATGAATTAGAAATCAGGCCATTGTTTAATAAAATTTATCATTAATGGATTCATTTAGAGTTTCATGAGTTATTATTCTTCTTAAATTCATTTATTTTTTCCCATAATTATTTCAAAATATCTATTATTTCCAATAATATATATCTAACATTAGGACCAACAAGCTTATTCATATGCTGTTAGTTTAATTATTACCATATGTTATATATTTCATAACAAGTAGATAATATATTCTAGTTTTTGAGACAACTATTTTCATGAGGTATGTAAATGTGATACATGACATACTTTTACATGATTATTTGATATTAGGATTCAATTTTTATCCAACAACATTGTTAAGTTGAGGTAATCTCTTCATGTTTAACCCTAAAAATCTAAATTGGGGTTATATAGGGTTAAAGGGGATAGAGATAGCCAAAGGTAAAATAGAGATAAACTATATCTATAGTAGGCCAATTAGATTCTAAAACTAATATATAACATATGTTGAATTCATTAAACTAAAATAAACTAAAAATACTAAGTAAACTATGATAAATATAAAAATGACAAAGAAGTAATGTACTTAGTTTGTTTTGATGCTTACACAATTCTAGATTTAGAACAAGTAGAACACATATTGGAATATGGTTATGGAGTAGTCACAAAATTCTAATTTGAGTGCCTTTATAACTAAATACACTAGCATCAACCTAGGACAGTTGAATTAATTTTATTGTTTGAACCTGATGTAGGTATCTTATATGGAATGAATGCTAGAAGGGATGAAACCACCTAAATGCTTCTGTATTTTTTTTTGGCTTTACTCTGGTACATTCAAATCTAGGTCATAGACTATCAATTCTCATGAAATTTCAAAACATTAATTCTTCATATTCATAATGATATTAGATAAAAATGGGTTAGTGGGCACATCATGTTGAGATGAGCCTAAAGACCCCACTATCAATTAGTGTTACCTACATAGCCAATACTCTAAATAGGGCCTTAAACTTATGTATCTATCCCATTGTGTTAGATTGTGTATTCAATTAAAACTAGATAGTTATATAACTTATCCTAATTAATAATTTTGAAGATTAGAGAAGGTAATCAACTAATAAGTATGCTTCAGGATATATTTAAATCAGGGTCATGATCAATATTATATTTGCTAGACCTACACTAAGGATTTATTATCACATTATGTCAAAAGAGAGGTTTATAAAGCCTCTAGTCAAATTTCATCTTATGATAACCATAGCTAGCTCTTTATGTTTGTAATAATATTAAACCAATCTAATCTACTAAACCACTATGTAAGCTGATCTAGTAAATATATATGCAAGCTAATATAGTTCTCACCAAAGCTTGTGGAATAAATGGGGAAGATAATAAGATGAAAAGATAAATTTATCTATAACATATAGAAGATATAAGTAAGGAGATATACAATCTAACATATTAACTCTAAAATATCTACTTTAAAAAATATGAAGGGCTTAGGAATGCACTTACCTTTATTGAAGAGAATCCATCATGGCTCAATCTCTCCCTTGGCCAATGATGTTTTGTAAGAGGTTGTTGTGTAATTATAAGGATCACAACAATAAATAATATCTAGGCTACAAGACCTCTCCTATGGATCCAAGACTTCCATAAGACAAGTGTTACTCCTTCAAGGGTTAAAAACTAAGCAATAAAACCTCCTATTTATTATATAAGCATATTAATGATGTGTAATTGATTTATCCTCTATTGAAAATTAAGTGAAATGGAGTATATATAGCCACGGATTGACCCTAAACCTTATATAAAATTAAGCTAATAGAGTTGGGCTAGTTGAACTCATTAGGCATGAAATAAAGTTGGTAGAGCTCTGATCATCATAGTTTTATAATGTGTAGTAAATTCTATAATGGGATCGACAAAGTTGATCTAGTAGGAAACATGACAAAGGGGGATTTTTCTTAGCTAGGGGATATTTTAGGTGGTGAGTTGCTTAGGAAGTGTATACATGGGGTTCCAAATCCTACGTACATGTATAGGAGTATATTGTATTAGTTTTAAGTGGTGATATAGGGGTCAAAAATTATGTGAAGCACTAACGGTTTATAAAACACTTTCTTGGTGTACCCTTTAAGGCATACACTCAAAAATATTGAGATTTGATGGGTTTTTAAAAGAGTTAAAGCATCAGTAATTGATAAAGTTTAGAAATATTGTGTATATACATATGCCCCACTTAAAGCTCATCACATGTCACATAGCTATAATGTGGTATGGTGCAAGTTTGGGAGAAGAAAACAACAACCCATAATGTTAAGCTAATAAAAATTTTAGTAGGAAACATAAAAATAATTGAAAGAGATGAATTGAAAAATACACACCTTTACTTATCTTGATGTTACAAAAGAGAAATAATATGAGTGAAATGTAGAGGAGTCTAATATAGGGAACATTAGGTGGGCTTGCAAAACAATTTTTTGCAAAATTATGTGTTATGTGTAGAAAAATTATCTATAATGTTAGGATTTCATAATATCTTTTGGTTTATAAAAATATTTATTAAGAACATATTTACAAGCTAAAATTCAAATTTGTAAGAAATAATTTGATTCAAAAATAATTTGAAAATTAAAATATAAATAAGATTTTTATTTATTCATTTGTAATTTTGCTATTTTGAGAAAATATATCTATGAGAGAACTACAAAAGTACATAGAGAACTTATGTGCCAAAGACAACATATTTGAGGTTGGGGATGCTTGGTAGTAGTAACTAGTGTGGCTTAGGTAAGTGATGCTTTAATTTTTGGATATTTACAAGTTTTTACTAAAAATATTGTTAATTTGGAAAAAATAGGTGGTAAAACAAATTCATATATTGAGATTTTCCCCAATAATTTTTAGGATAGAGTAAAGTGTAGGAATGTTAGTGGGTAAGCCTTATAATGAGTCATAAATGCCTAACGCACTAGTGATAAATATTTTAAAAGTCATAATATATTTTAAATGGAGTGATGCAAGCTAACTCAATTGAAAAATTAAAGTGGGAAAAGGGTGGTTAATGGTGTAGGACATGGCTGATATAGTATGACTCTAAGTGGTTAATTTCATAGAGGAAGGTCAATCTAGTAATGAGTGAAACTGGCTAACATAATGTATAAAAATGAATATATTTATATGCAGCGGTTGATATAGTATAAGGATATGGTTTACTACATATAAAATGGTTGATCTAGTTTTAATACCCTGTTGATTGCATAGTAGTAGGTTGACTTAGCTTGAAATGTAACATAGTGGTTGACATAGTTATTTAACTCTATGACCTAAAAAAAATTATTATTTTTTACCAACATAGTGATATATGTAGTCAACATAGTGTAGAGTGGTAGTAAAAGTGCTAAAATAGGTCGATAAAGTAGTTAATTTGTAAATTAAGTATATTTTCATAATTATATTATATCGAAGACTAATACATATTTTATTATTTACCATTTTGTAGTGATGATGGAGACTCTAGAATTTGGTAAACGTAAACTAGCTCCCTGATTTATTAGATAGATTGATAACTTATGACCATGCATGTTTGGATTTTTTGGGTTTTGGTGGCATAATGTAGATGCAAAGGATTCCCCTCAATGTTGAATTAGTCATGATATTCTAAGGAACATGGGAGTGGATAACCAACATGTTTTGATGGGAGGTGGATGGGGATACCATGGAGGTGGGCATAACTTTAAAGGATGCCAATGGTTTTGTTAAATTTCCCATTGGTAGTACCCCTATTATTTATGAATACCCTTAGGTATATTTATAGAGATAAGACTTATCCCAATGGGTAATTATATCTAAGAGATACTTTAGGGTTTGTGTGTGAGACTCTTTGATGTGTAAATAACTACCATTCCAAATATTTTAAAGGCAGTGAAAAGCCTTATGACATCATGTGTACTTTCTCACAAGTTTTATGAGAAGGTGTCATTATATGTGGTCACCATATTCCAATTTATTTTGGAGCATGGGACCTTGTATGAGCTAGGGTTTATGATTAGGTGAAACTAGTCTATGATATGTATGTTATTCTATTCTATGGGTAGAAAACTATGGGCCTTACTATTTTGTTGTGTGGTTGGATTTTTTAGAGATTTCCCATGTATTGACTAGTTGGGTTGACCATGTTATGGATGATAGTGTCCATCACGTCTTGATATGGAAAAATTACCATGATATATGATACATACCACATACTCATTTCTTACGAATGATCACCCAATAGAACATCATATGGAAGCCTATGTGGATATTGTTGGTATTTGGTTGACTTGGCCTATGGTTACTATTAGGCTGACTCATTCTCATATTACATGTCATTATAACATATGGGTAGCTCCATATCTTATTTTTAAATTACCTTTATAGTTTGGGTGACCACATTCTATGACTCTTATAGTGGTGCCTAAGTATTGGTCACATCATGAGAGAGATATGAGGGGTATTAGAGGAATAAGAGTACCTATGTAGACACCTATGATTTGGACATGATGGTTGAGACCTTGAACATGTAAGATATGATATTCAAGATCAACTAGAGATACTATCAAGGAGGGAGCATCTAGAGATGTGGATATGGTAGTGGTTGACTCTTAGGATATAGTTGTGAATGTTCTTGAGAAATAATAGGTTTTTATTTATCACTAAAATAATGATGATAATGATGATGATGATGATGATGATGATGATGATGATGATGATGATGATGATGATGATGATTATGATGATGATAGGGACATCAATGAGTGTTAATAGATATACAAGAGGAGGAAGCTAATCATGGAGATTGCACAACCCAATTAACCCATAGTTAGATAATAGAGTATGGGATTTGAATTGGTATATAACATGCTTGAATTCTTATTCTTAATTTTTTATCAAATTTGAGCTGTGCCCCTTTGGAGGTACATTGAATTAGTCCAAATGGGGAGACCATTTTGGTATATATTTTTATTTTTAAGTGTTTATTGTTTTGTGTTATCATGTATATAACTAGATATATGGTTTTATATATATTTAGATAGGTGTTTGGAGATTTTATATATATGTGTGAGATCTAATGTACATTTGGTTTCTATTTTCACTTATATTTTTCACCCATCTATGTGTGGTAGTGTGCTCTATAATATGAGCAAACTATGCAAAATCTAATGACACAATGGGATCACCTCCAATCTATGCGACCTTGGATAATTAAGGTGAACATATGGAAAAGGCTGACTTCCTTTCATTAAGTTTGATGCAACTAATATATTAATGATTCATGTTAAAATACTAGTCCTTAATGATCTTTCTCCTATCTAGGGTTTGACTTGTGAGGAAAAGATTTTTAGAAATGAATTTGTAAAACTAGAAAAAGGTGATTGCACCAAGTAATTATAGTGTAAATTAATGCTTGATTTGTATGAACATAATATAATAATAAATAGACTAAAGTATATTGGAGAAAAAACTTATACAAATATGGAACGAAAGGTAATATTGGGCACTTATAATTGTTAAGCAAAGGATTATACTGAGAGGGGGGGTTGAATCAGTATAATATAATCTTATAAATTTAATAAAACACAACCATAAACATTCAAGATATATAAATTAATAACATAAGAGAACACAAGATTTACATGGAAACCCTTTCAAGGGAAAACCATGAAAAAATATTGCTTATATATATAACTCTTTTACAATGTTTACAGGCACCAACTTATTAGAGATACAAATCCCCAAAGTAAGCACCAACTCAATCAATTTGTGATCACCCACCCATTGGAAACATTGATCCCCTTCACCAAACACCAACCTAGCCAATTCATGAGATCCAACCCATAGGAACACCAAACCCTACACTATAAGGTAATGACCCCAAGCCAAATTGATTCCACCATATGTGATTGCTTCTTAAATAAAATAATGGCTTTGCTTCTCTGACACTTTCTCTCTCATGATTTTATTATATACTTTATGCTCTCCTATATTTCAAAATTCTCAAATGATATTCTTCATTAAAATATATCTACCCTTCACATTTATTTTCTCTAAGAGATACTCTATTTCATTTAATAATTTTCTCTTCTTCTTCATTCAAATTATATGCATAACCAAAATTTTTCTCTTCCTCTCTTCCTTCTCTCTCACATTTATATGATCTTAAATCAAATTAAATGATTGTAATACTTACACTTCTCTTATCCCTTATATAAACTTTAAACACTTATCAGAAAGGAGGCATCCCATCCAAGAGGTACCTCTTTACCAAAAGATGTGACCATTGGCATTTTATTCAACATTTTTCATCGACATTTCCATTGACAATTTCATTAACATTTATATCATCATTTTCATTGAATTATAGAAATGATTTCATTCACCTTTGATAACAATTACGTTCAGTTCTAGTAATAATTCCATTTGACATTTCCATTCATATCTATTACAATTCCTTTGACATCAATGACAATTTTTCCAATAATCTCCCCCTTTGTCATTGATGTAAATCCCCATGATTTAGTATATGAACTCTCCCTTGATGTGGTTCTCATCCTTTGCTCCCCCTGTCTTAAATTATTCCCCTTTGACATTAATGGAAAAGGGTTATCCATGATTATCCTCTTGATTTAGTTCTCCCTTTTCTTTTCTCTCTCCCCATTTGACATAAATGGAAAAGGGTTATACACCTTTCTCCCCCTGATTTGATGCTTCTTCTCATAGTCACTAGAAAAAAATATTATCTCCTTTTTCTATCTTTATTTCAATGTCAAATTTATTTTATACCACTTATTATAATATATTCTTTTATTGTTCCTCTTTGTATCATATTTACACTATGCACATCATATCTCTCTCACTTCAACATGGTATTTATTGTCATTTCTCCTTGTGCTCTATGTTCCATCATGTCCTCAATACCATTGATATTTGTGCCTATTTCATAAGAAAAAATTACTCCTTTTATTTATCTATGTGTTGTATCTACTTCCAAACTTGTACAAATTATCTTTTGAGTTTGGTTCAGGTGTCCTCTTTCTTATTCTATCCTATAGGATTACTTCCATAGTATCTTGATATATGTCCATACTTATTGGAATTATAACATACAATGTATTTTGATAATCGAGTAAATGAATTTCTACTTGACTAACCATATGAAGAGTTTGATTCCATTCTAACCATGCCCATTCTTATCATGTCCTTCACTTATTCCATAGTTCCATGCATACTCATTTCTTGCATGCCCATTATTCTTCTCTACATTACTACCATTTTTATATGCATATCCATTCCTCGCATGTATCTTAAACTCATTTTATCTATGACCAAAATTGTTACAATTAAATAAATAGCCATATAATGATCCTTGGTACTTGTCAAACTATTTTGGTAAAAATGATCTTCTATCATGCCAATGTGATGTCCCCTTCACTTGGGGGCTCTCTTATCTGCACAAAAACTCTGATACCAAAGACCAAAGCTCTGATATCACTGTGATGTCCCTTACTTAGGGGCTCTCTTATCTACACAAAAACTCTGATACCAAAGACCAAAGCTCTGATACCACTGTGATGTCCCCAACCAATTGGGATTATATAAACTCATAAAACTCTGATCACCATATAAACTTGCAGAATATATTCAAATAAGCATACACAAATCACAGTATAATCTCTTAATAGCAAATAAAGATCTCATTACTTGTTCTTCTGGATGATTACACATTAGAGTCTCTGTTATACACAATAAAGAATATTAAAATCTGGTCCTAAAAACCCTGACTTGTCAAACCGGTAATAAAATTGCAATTCTGGAAGTCTCGGCCTTTCTGTGTCGACACACAGTCGCCGTCGTCGGTCGATATCTCGCCGACGTCGGTCTCTGTCGGTCAGATTTCTGCCGACGTCGGTCCTCAGTCGACCGATGTCGGTCTCTATAAGCCCTCTGTCTGCCGATGTCGGTTCCTGCACTGATCTGTACGAACCCGTACGGATTCTGTATGGCCGCAACCTGTCTCTTCTTAGCCCCTGATTGCTGAACAGCCTGATTTCACGAATATA